>JAJHZJ010000525.1:6622807-6939976 GCA_023548195.1 Bettongia penicillata ogilbyi | reverse complement strand
AAACTTCATGGTTTTTTTCCTCGGCTCTCCTCTTTTTTCCCTCCACTAAAAAGTCTCCTGCTTGCCTCTTGAATGAGAGATAATTTACCCCATTCCATTTCACCCTCTCTCCTCCCCCACTACATTTCTCTCTCACCATTTACCTTAATTTATTTTAAGATATGGTCCCATCCTATTCAATTCACTCTGTGCTCTCTGTCTCTGTATGTGCGTGCATGTGTGTATGTGTGTGTGTGGTCCCACCAACTACCCAGATATTGAAAGGTTTTAAGAGTTACAAATATTGTCTTTCCATGTAGGAATGTAAACAGTTCACCTTTGGTAAGTCCCTCATGACTTCTCTTTGCTGTTTACTTTTTCATGCTTCTTCTCATTCTTGTGTTTGAAAGTCAAATTTTCTTTTCAGCTCTGGTCTTTTCATCAAGAATGCTTGAAAGTCCTCTATTTCATTGAAACACCAGTTTTTCCCCTGAAGTATTAGACTCAGTTTTGCTGGGTAGGTGATTCTTGGTTTGAGTCCTAGTTCCTTTGACTTCTGGAATATCCTATTCCACACCCTTCGATCCCTTAATGTAGAAGCTGCTAGATCTTGTGTTATCCTGATTGTATTTCCACAATACTGGAATTGTTTCTAGCTGCTTGCAAGATTTTCTCCTTGACCTGGGAATTCTGGAATTTGGCCACAATGTTCCTAGGAGTTTCTGGTTTTGGACCTCTTTCAGGCGGTGATCGATGGATTCCTTGAATACTTATTTTGCCCTCTGGTTGTAGAATATCAGGGCAGTTTTCCTTGATAATTTCATGAAAGATGATGTCTAGGTTGTTTTTTTGATCATGGCTTTCAGGTAGTCCCATAATTTTTAAATTGTCTCTCCTGGTTCTATTTTCCAGGTCAGTTGTTTTTCCAATGAGATATTTCACATTCTCTTCCATTTTTTTCATTCTTTTGGTTTTGTTTGGTGATTTCTTGGTTTCTTGTAAAGTCATTAGTCTCCATCTGTGCCGTTCTAATTTTGAGAGAACTATTTTCTTCATTGAGCTTTAGAACCTCTTTTTCCATTTGGCTAATTCTGCTTTTGAAAGCATTCTCCTCATTGGCTTTTTGAACCTCTTTTGCCAATTGAGTTAGCCTATTTTTCAAGGTGTTATTTTCTTCAGCATTTTTTGGGGTCTCCTTTAGCAAGATATTGACCCATTTTTCATGCTTTTCTTGCATCTCTCTGATTTCTCTTCCCAGTTTTTCCTCCACCTGTCTAACTTGATTTTCAAAATCCTTTTTGAGCTCTTGTATGGCCTGAGCCCATTGAATATCTATTTCAGTTGTTTGGGATACAGAGGCCTTGACTTCTATGTCTTTTCCCTGATGGTAAGCATTGTCCCTCATCATCAGAATTGAAAGGTGGGAACATCTGTTCCCCAAGAAAGTAGCCTTCTATGGTCTTATTTTTCTTCCCTTTTGTGGGCATTTTCCCAGCCAGTTACTTGACTTCTGAGATTCCTCTCCACCCCCACCTAGATCTGCCCAGCTAGTGCTTGGGGTCTGAGATTCAAATGCTGCTCCCCAGCCTCAGGGCTTTCAGCTGTGGGAGTGGCTGCTATTCAATGTGAGCTTAAGTTTGGTGCTCAGGTGGGGGCAGGGCTGCCTTCCAGGGTCAGTTCCCTCAGGGGGTTTATGTGGAGACCTTCAGTGATGGAGTGGAACTCCTGCCTGCTCTGGGAGTCCCGGGCCACTGTTGCCTCTGCCACTGCCTCCCGAGGGGGCCCAAGTCACGGAGACACCCCGCTCCTCTCTCGGCCAGCCCAGAAGTCTCTCTCACTGACCTGGAGGGCCTGTGGGTGGAGGGACCTTTGCGGTCGCCAGATGTTCTGTCCCTGAAGCCTGCTTGGACCCGCTCCTCTCGGGCACAGGCCAGGGCAGTGCAGGGGTGGGCTCCACTGTCCAGTGTGCAATGGATCTTTGGTGGCGATTTTTCAGGGCTCTCTGGAATGGAAATCTCCTCCACTGCGTTTGCTGCGTGGCTTACACTGCTCCAGAATTTGTGGGGAGTTTTTTTTTACAGGAAATTTATGGGCTTTGGGTTTGGAGCTAGCATACTCTATACTCTAGCATAGAGTCTTTCTACTCTGCCATCTTGGCTCCCCCCCCTGTCACTTTTCAATCATATAAGCTAGAGCTACTTTATTAATGACTGAGCAAAAAAAAAATACAGTATATACTAATTTTTCATAGAAACACCAAATTCTTTATGTTTTAAAGGTTTTTTGGATGCAGCCAAGTCAAGGTACTTGTATCTTTCCTGAGTGTTTACTGATTACTGAAATGCTTCTTGAACTTATAGAGGTGCTATAAAACTGGCATGTCAAATGAGGGTTTTTTTTTCACCTGTTCCCTTTTATTTATTTTTCAAACATCATTTCTTACTTTAAAATTCTTATCATTTCTTATTCCATTTGTTTGTTTGCTTACTTATTTATTTTTTTTCATATATGGTTAAACTCAGATTTATAAACTGATGCATCCTTAGCACCAGTGCTCTTCATAACACATTATTACATTTCCTCCTTTTTCTGCCTGGAGTCTTGCAATATTCAAATATCCTTTGTATTTGAAGGATGTTCTCCTGATATCTTGTAGAACTGATTTATAAATTGAATAGTTGAACTTAACCATGATATTTATTGGAGTTTGCATTCTTGGGGTTTTTTCTGTGAATTCTTTCAATTGATGAATCATTTTCTATGTTCAGAAGCTCTGGGAAGTTCTCTTCTATTACATCCTTTATTATAATATTAAGGTATCTTTGTCCTGTCATGTTCTTCTAGAAAGACCTAGGTCCCTCTGGATCCTTAGGTTGTCTCTATGAACCCTGTCTTGGAGATTCATATATTTTCCTTGCATAGTGAGCATATTTTCTTTAATATTCTTGTTTTTAGTTTCTCTTCTTCTAGACTGTCTTTTATCTCTGCATATTTACGTTGCCAATCTATTGGTCTTTCTTTTATTTTTTAGTGAGGTTTGCCATTAAAGACTCTACTGTTTCTATTCTGGTTATTATTTTTGCCATGTAGGGCATAAGTTTTACCCTCACAATTCTCATTTTTTTATATTACTCAGAAACAATGTGTTGCAATTCCATTTTCTCTTAAATTCTACAGAGTCCTCTGTTTCATCGAATGTTGGATTATTTTTCTTTGTTTTTTAGTATTTGTGCAAAGGTGTTTTAATTCATTTACCAAATTTAGAGTTCATATTTCCTTATAATGTTACTATTTTCCTTATTCTTTTATCTGTTTATATTCAAGGTCTTCGAAAGTACTTCTTACTGGAATTTTTGGTAATTTCAGGCTTCTCTCACCTGTGCCTCCCCCACCTTATTTTCTTTATTGTTCAATTCTGAGTCTCTCCCCTCCGTAATTTCCTTGGAGCTAGATCTCAAAGCGTCTCAGCCTTCCTCTCACCTTGGGAAGTTCACAGCGCACCAGCCTAGGTGTCTGCCCCAATTGAATTTTTGATGGTCAAAACTAGTCCCACCTGAATGCTGTGGTCTTCCCTCAGGTTTGATGGAGTAATACACAGCTCTCCTGTCCTGGTCACCTATCCCACTCCTTCTGTTCCTTAGTTTTCTGGCCTACCACTAACACTTTAGAACCTACTTTCCATGGCACCAGAGTAGGCTGTTTCCCCAGCCCTGGTAGAAATTGCTTTCTGTTGCACCAGCGGAGATTACTTTCCCTGATACTGGCAGCGTGACAGTTCAGAATTACTGATAGTTCAGGGCTTTGTGGCATTTCTCTTCCAGATTACAGGACCTTGTAGACTTTTGCTCCTGAAGAGCTATTGCCAAGTAGGCTATTGAAGTCATAGGAAACTTACATATCTTGGAACTGTGATCTCTATGATGGGACATGGAACTAGGGTGTAGTGGTGGATTTTGATGTAAGGTTGTTCCATGACCTTTGGTCTGCTAGTGGAATCTCACTGCTGGTAGTGTACAGGGTTGGGAAGAAGTGCTCAGTGAGTTCCAAATCAACATCAGTTCTAGGGTTTCTGATTTGGGACTATGTTTTTCCTTCTTTTCAATTCTGGGTATCCTAGATTATGGGAATAGTTGAAGTTGCTTTATCTTTTGTATATAATTGCTTTTTGGAGAGTTCTGAGATGTCATGAGCATCAGAGAATTTCTTGTCCACCCTCTTGTTACTCCTATAACCTTGAAGTTGTCACATATAGAAGTTTCAGTTCAGTTAGTAAATTTCATTCACCAAAATGTAAATTACTAATTGACTGAATTTAGATAAGCTCCAACAATAAGAGTAAACATAAAAACAGCAATATGTCAATTACCAACATAAGTATCAACAAGGTGATCAGTTGTAATAACAACATCATTCCATTTTTATATCAACAGTAAATGATAAGGGTTTGTCATTGTCAAGCAACACAGAAAATATGCATATACATTAAGAGAATTATGGCTATATCAAATTAGTAGTAGTTACATAAGGAAAAATAAGAAAGCAAAGTAATTCATAAAATATTTTTAATTAAAAAAGCAAAAGAGCATTAAAAATCCAAATGACAATTTTCCTTTTTTCTAATCAAATTAACCAAAAGTTTATCTATTTTATTGCTTTTTTCATAGAACCTGCTCTTACTTTTATTTATTAGTTCAATAGTTTTGTTAATTTCAATTTTATTAATCTTTCCTTTGGTTTTCAGAATTTCTAATTTGGTATTTAATTGGGGTTTTTTAATTTGTTCTTTTTCTAGCTTTTTTAAGTGCCTGCCCAATTTCACTGATCTCCTCTTTCTCTATTTTGTTCATGTATACATTTAGAAATATAAAATTTCCCCTAAGAACTGCTTTTGTTGTATCTCATTTGTTTTGGTATGTTGTCTCATAATTGTCATTTCTTGGATGAAGTTACTGATTGTTTCTATGATTTGTTGTTTAACTCATTCTTTGCAACTGGATTATTTAGTTTCTAATTGACTTTTGATCTATCTTTCCATGGCCATTTATTACATATAATATGTATTGAATCATGATCTGAAAAGGATTCATTTCATATTTCTGCCTTTTGGCATTGGATTGTGAGGTTTTTATGCCCTAGTACCTGGTCAATTTTTGTGTAGGTGCCATGTACAGCTAAAGGTATATTCCTTTCTAGCCCCATCCAGTTTTCTCCAGAAGTCAACCCTATGTAAATTTTCTAAAATTCTATTCACCTCCTTAATTTCTTTGTTGTTTACTTTCTGGTTAGATTTTTCTAGTTCAAAGATGGGGAGGGTGAGGTACCCCATTAGCATAGTTTTGCTGTCTATGTCTTCCTGTAACTTCCTTAACTTCTCCTCTAAAAATTTGGGTGCTATGCCACTTGGTACATATATATTTATGAAGCTGTGATATTGCTTCATTGTCTATGCTGTCTTTGGCAGGATATAGTTTCCTTCCTTATCTATTTTAATTAGATCTATTTTTGCTTTTGCTTTGTCTGAGATCAGGACTGCTACTCCTGCTTTTTTTTTTCCACTTCATAATATACTCTAATCACTGCATAATATACTCTACTCCAGTCTTTTATCTTTACCCTGTATGTATCTATTTCAAATGTGTTTCTTATAAGCAACATATTATGGGATTATTATTTTTAATCCATTCTATTACCCACTTCCACTTTATGGGAGAGTTCATCCCATTCACATTCACAGTCACAGTTAAGATTACTATCTGTATCTTTCTCTTCATCCTATCTCCTCTGCCCCTGTTTATGCTTTTCTTTCTCCTTTTTCCTTTTCCCTTCTTGCTAGAGTTTTACTTTTGACTGCCTCCTCCCTCAATCTGCCTTCCCTTCAATCAGCCCCCCTCCCATTTCTTTCTTTTTTCCTTTATTACTGCTTCCCTTCCTTCCATTCCTCCCTCTTCTTCCTTTCCCTTTTTTCCCTCCAGTTGCCTATAGGAGAAGTTAGATTTCTATACCTAACTGAGTATGTTATTCCCTCCTTGAGCCAAATCCAATGAGAGTAATTCAAACAATGCTCATCACCTTCCCTTCTTCCCCTCTACTGTAATATGTCTTTATGCCTCTTCATGTGATGTAATTTACCTTTTTCTGCATCCTCCTTCTCTCTTCTCCCATTACAATCTGTTTATATCACTTAATTAGATTTTTGATCAACACATCAAAATCAACTTAAATCCATCCCTCTGTCTATATATTTCCCTTCTATATGATGTAATAAAGATACAGTTCTCAAAAGTTGTAAGTATCATTTTCCCAAGTAGGGATATGAACAGTTTGTCCTTATTGAATAACATGAGTTTACCCCCTGCCCCTTTCCTGTTTACCTTTTTATGCCTCTCTTGAGTGTTGTATTTCAAGAACAAATTTTCCATTGAGCCCTGGTCTTTTCATCAGGAAAGTATAGAAGTCTCCTATTTCATTGAATGTCTATCTCCTTCCCTGAAATATTATGCTCATTTTCACTGGGTCTTTGATCTTTTGCTGTAATCCAAACTCCTTTGCCTTATGGAATGTCATATTCCAAGCCCTCCAGTATTCTAATGTAGAAGCTGCAAGGTCCTGTGTAATCCTGACTGTTCTATAATATTTGAATTGTTTCTTTCTGGTTGCTTAATTATCCTTAATCTGATAATTCTGAAATTTGGCTATAATATTCCTTGGCATTTTCAATTTGGGATCTATTTCAAGAGGTGATTGGTGGATTCTTTCAATGACTATTTTATACTCTGGTTCTAAGACCTCAGAGGAGGTTTCCTTGATGATTTCTTGAAAGATCTGTCCAAGCTTTTATTTCTTCATGGTTCTCAGATGGACCAATAATTCTTAAATTTTCTCTCTTGGATCTATTTTCCAGGTCCATTGTTTTTCCAATGAGGTATTTTATATTTTCTTCTATTTTTTCATTCTTTTGATTTTGAGTGATTCTTGATGCTTCACAGAGTCATTGTCTTCTAGTTGCCCAATTCTAAATTTTAATGAATTGCTTTCTTCAGTTAGCTTTCCTACCTCCTTTTTCATTTGGCCAATTGTACTTTTTAAGGAATTTTTTTTTTCAGTGTAACTTTTTTTCCATTTTGTCAATTGTACTTTTAAATTTTTCTTCTATCTCTTTTATTTGACTTTTAAAATCCTTCTTGAGCTCTTCCAACAAGATTTTTGGGGCCTGAAACTAGTTCATATTCCCCTTTGAGGTTTCGGATGTGGGTATATTGACCATGTTGTACTCTCCTAAATTTGTGTTTTGATCTTCCCTGTCACCAAAGTATTCCTCTATAGTCACTGATTGTTTTATTCTTCTTGCTCATGTTGTTTGATTTTTTTTTGGCTTTTAAGTTTTATCTCTGTTTCTGGGACCAAGGGGTATTGTCCCAGACTTCTTGTGCTTGAGGGTGAGGGCCTGGCTACTGAATTTCTGTGCTGGGGCCTCAGGTGTTTGCAGTTGGATGTTGTAGCAGTCTAGTATTTTACCTGGTGCTGAGCTGGAGGTGGCATGAGCCTGGTGTTGGCACTTCCCTACTCCTCTATCCTGGGACTCAGGATCCCTTGCTAGTCTCCTGAGGTGGGGCTTGTTGCTGCCTTGCAAAAATGCCTCCCTTCCTGTACTTGTCCCTTTAGCCACAGCAAGAGGGAGTTTCTCAATAATCCCCCTGGCCTCCCAAGCTAGAGCTAAAAGACTGCCATACCTCATCTTTATGATGGATCTAGTATTCCAGGATTTTCCTTGGGGCAACATCCTCTAGATTTTTCAAGGTCAACAATGAAGGGTGAGAGGGGCTTACTATTTACTCCACTATCTTGGCTCCTCAAAATAATAATTTTAATAAGGGAGAAAAGAAAATAAGTCATAAAAGCAATAAATAAAAGTTTATCTTAAAAGAAATTATACATTACAAATTAGAACAGGTCTAGCAAAATTTTAGATTTAAAAGAAAATTCAACTTCCAATAAACTTCACAAGTAGCCAATGTTGAGCTAAATTCAATTTTAAACTCAAGCTATAAAAGACAAAAAATAAATGAACATAAAATATCAAAAAAGCAAAATTCAGGAAAATCAAAATTAATATCCCTATGATATGAATATATTAAATGTCTTTAGCAACAATTCAGTAAATATGCTCAAGAGAAGAAAAATAATTAGAAGAATAAATTCCTAATGCAGAAAAAACATTGAATCAAAGTTTGAAAAGCATATCCTTGACATAGTACCCAGTTGTCAGGTATTGCTATGTGGTGATCTGAGCTGAACACAGACTTTTTTCTTCCCTTCCCAACAAAAAAAGACGAGAAAATGATTCTTTCCAGATCATGACTTTTTTCTCCCAAGAGGGTAACATTTCTTTTACTCTTCTTCTAGACCCTTCCCTCTCCTCTTTGCCTAACACTTAGATTTTACCTCAGGAAGGGACACTAGGTGGTACAGTGGATAGAGTACCAGTGCAGGAGTCAAGAGGACCTGAGTTCAAATCTCACTTCAGACACTTGACACTCACTAGCTGTGTGACCTTGGGCAAGTCACTTAACCCCAATTGCCTCATCTTGGGTCATCTCCAGTCATCCTGATGAATATCTGGTCACTGGATTCAGATGGCTCTGGAGGAGAAGTGAGGCTGGTCACCTGCACAGCCCTCCCTCACTCAAAACAAGGTCAGGTGCAAGTCATGTCATCATTTCTTGATGGCATGATCTTCTTTGGCAATGAAGGACAAACACACACACAGATTTTACCTCAGGTCCCTGTGGGTAGTGAAACCACACCACAATACAATTAAGTTCATTTTATGGCTTAGAGGTACCTGGATCACTTTTTCTGCTAAGTTAGCAAGTTATAAAATAAGACCAGAAAGAAAAAGCAAAACTTTCCTCAGATCTTAAAGAGGTACTTACAGCCAGCAGCTTTATTACTAGTTCTTTGTTATCATCCTCCCCATCATGCCCACCCCCTCCCCCAGCTGCTGTGCATTCTCCTCTCAGCCACTCTGTCCCTAAGTACCCATCATTATCACCCCCTCAGCTGCCAGCTCCTTATTTCTCTCAAAGTGCCTATTAAGTAGGCACTTAATAAATGCTTGTTGACTTGATTTGTCAGGCCTCTCCAGCTATCCTGATTACAGGCTGATGGAGTCACTGAAGTCTGGAGATTCAAAACTTCCTTCTACTTTAGGAATGCCATCTCCCTTCCCCATGATTCTAACTCCCACCCCTTCCAGGGTGTGCAGACCACAGTTCGCAGGACTCTAAATCAGGATTTCAATTCTTTTACCATTCCCCTAGAGAGCCTGAATACAGAGGTTACACTTGTTGCGTTGTTGATTCCATTATCTCGGGGCTTGCTCTGTAACATTTCCCCCAACTTGATACCCTGAGGAGTTTGGGGAATCGCTCTTCTCTGCCATAAGTGGCATCTGGTGGGGGTAAAAAGAGACTGAAAAAGTATGTTGGGCAGTGTAGGGAGGTGATCAAGGACTTTGAAGGCTGAACAGGATCTTATATTTGATCCTGGAGGTGATAGTGAGCCAACCAACTAGATTTTATTGAGCAGGGGGTTGATATGCTCAAACTACCAACAAAACACTACTCCTAACAATGAAGCCTTTTCATGGTGACACTCAAAATCCTACATGGATTATTATCTAACCCATTTATCCATCAAGATCATAGAATTTAGAGCCAGAAGGGACCTTAGAGATCATCTGAGACTTAGATAACTTGCCCAAAGTCAGTAGCAGAGCCAACATTCAGATCAAGTCTTTTTATTCAAAAACCCATGCTCTTTCCACACATCAGACTAAATTGTTCCCCGATGTAATCTAAGTTTGACTTTTGCCTCTAAATGTGGAAATATTTATGTCTCTTATTACAGGTTAACAGTGAATTTGAAGCATCTCCTGATGCATTTTCCTACAGAATTCCTAACCTGAATCGGAATCAACAATACAGTGTCTGGGTGGTGGCTGTGACTTCAGCAGGGAGAGGCAACAGCAGTGAAATCATCACTGTAGAGCCATTAGCTAAAGGTATACCTTTCTTTGGGTACTAAATCAGAAATATACTAAATATAAGTTATTTGATTGTCTTAAAAATTGAATGCACCATTCCAAAGAGTTAGAGTTTTCCAGAGTAAAGAGCACTGAACTTGTGATCTGAAGCCTGGGTTATAGGATCCTAGATATAGAGATGGAAATAGGGGCCACTCTCATTTTACAGATGAGGAAGCTGAGGCTAAGAGAGGCTAAAAAACAAGCTCAAGATCATACATCTAGTCAATGCAAGTTAAGTTTCAAACTGAGGTCTTTCTGACCCCACACTCCAGCACTCTATTGACCTGTGCTACCAAGCAGGCCTTCTTCTAACATTTACTGGTTGTTGACCTTGATCAAGTCACTTCATTTAATTTAAGATCATAGGATGTTAGAACTAGAAAACTCCTTAGAAAGCAGCAATCAATGAATGAATCAACAAGCATTTATTAAGTCCCTCCTTTATGCCAGGCACTGTACTAAGTGCCAGGGACATAAAAATGAAAAGAAATGGTTCCTACCTTCAAGGAACTTAGATACAAATGGAGCAGACATTGTGTGCACAAATGAGATATGCAGAATGTACCGTCAGGTATCATTGAGCAGGGCAAAATTTGACTCAGGATGATTTTCCTCACCTTTTAGAAAGAGGGCAACCCAAATCATCCTAGATAACACCTTTCTTAACTGCAGGGCTTCACTTTGAGCACTACCTCTCTTTGGTCATACATCCCCACTCCCATTCAACTATCATCATCATTTCTAGCATCCAGGAAGTGGAGATTGCATAATAGCTCTGGGTTAAAGGAACCTCCGTCTACTATAGATAGATCAACTAGCTCACAATATTAACTCAAGGTGAATTTTTGCCAATCCAGATAACTAATTTTCTTTGCAAAAGTAGATAGCTTAAAATACAGATCAATTTTAATAAAATTCATAAAAGTTCTGAAACCACGTACTTTTGAGCCTGTCCCAATAAGAGAAGTTTATTACATTATCCTACAGGTAATAGTGAATCACTGGAGTTTATTGAGTAGTGACAGGTGATGTAAGGATAGAACAGTGGACTTAAAATCAGTTCAAACTTCCCTCAGATAATGACTGTGACCCTGGGCAAGTCACTTAACCTCTCTAAGCCTCAGTTTTTTTTTCATCTGTCAAAATGGAATAACAATAGCACCCATCTCTCACGGTCATTGTGAGGATCACCTGAGGAAAACATATAAAGCACTTGTAAACCTCAAATTACTTTATTAAATATTAGTTATTATTATATATCTAAAAATTAAAATCTCTGAACTGTTAAATTGTTTTTTCAAAGTCACTAATTTTCCTCATCTACACTATATGTAAAGATTTTGTAACTTTGATATTTCTACTAGTCATTAATCAACACTCTCCCTTATTCATCTTCAATCTCTCCTTCCTTACAGATTTCTTTTTATCTGACTTCACACATTCTTAGATCTCCATTATCCTTAAAACAATCTTTCATAGCCTCATACACTTCATCCAGTTGCTATTTCTCTATTTCCCATTCTCTTCCTCTCCCCTTTGCCTTCACTCACTTTC
Source organism: Bettongia penicillata ogilbyi (assembly GCA_023548195.1). NCBI lineage: Eukaryota > Metazoa > Chordata > Mammalia > Diprotodontia > Potoroidae > Bettongia > Bettongia penicillata. The sequence goes on along the minus strand of JAJHZJ010000525.1, from coordinate 6,928,356 downwards.
TTCTTGTCTTGCCTTACCAATTTGTATTACTGTCTTAATTAAATAACTTATTTGTAAAAAAAATGGTGTTTTGAAGGACTTCAGTTTTCATCTCCATTTATTGTTAATAGGGATTAGAAATCAATCTGCCAACCTCCAGGTATGTCATATTCACAGCAGTCCTTTTATTATTATAAAGTACTGGAAACTAGGAGAAAAGCCCATCAATTGATAGATGGTTGAATAAATCATGGTACATCAATGTAATGGAATATTATTGTACTGTATGGAATGATGAAACATATGGTTTCAGTGAAACCTGTGAAGACATATGAATTGATACAGACTGGAGTAGACAGAACCAAGAAAACAATGATATAATGACAATTACATTCTAAAAATACGTTTAAAAACTACCTTGATTGATGCAATGACCAATAATGAAGACAAAAAATGAATTATGCTGCCCATCTCCTGAGAAGATGTCACACTGCAGAATTAAACACACATTTGAGGACATGACTCACATACCAAATTGTTTTCCTTGATTGCTACAAGGATTTTTTTCTCTTTTCAATGGGAAGGAGATGGGCAGAATTTGGTCATCAAGGGAATGCCAAAAAAAGAAAAAGAAACAAAGAGATAAGATCTCTAAAACATACCAAAGAAAGTATACAAAAGAGAAGAGACTGAAGTCTTGAAGAAAGCACAAACAGGATAAGTTGGAAAGTAAAATGCTGAATTTGTAATTTTATTTTTTTAAGTAGGCTCTACATCATAGATATTTACAGCTTCAAAGACAATTCCTTCTTTATCTTTTTTGGAAATTATCTTTTTGTGTTTATTAAGTTCACAATATTTTTAATGGTCATTTACAAAACAGTATTTGGATAGCAGATATCTAAATGCCTTACTTAGCTCATTCTCCAAGTTCGTTCCTGCTTTCCCCAGGGCAACCAAAATAGTAGATAATACTTTCTGGGTTTGGAATTCCCATTAAAGAATAATAGAATGGTTCCATATATCTATGACTAACCCAGGGAGCTTATTGATTCTGTGGGTGTGAAACTCTAGGTGTGAAATTTAATGGCTTCTTCGGGAAGTCTAAACTTCTCCCTATGAAAAAAATTTCCAGGTCTCATGACCAATAAGATGGAAAATTATGCTTTGTCCAGTCTCTATTAATTCTAAAACAAACAAAAAATGAGTTATAGAAGTAGATTAAGAAAGCAAGATGCTCAGCAAGGCACATAAAGTAACCCAGAGGTTTCAGCCTTGGGAACAAGTCAGGAATTTGCCTCCTGCTGAAGTCTCTGCCATTCCTGCCCTTTCCCACATCATTCTGTTAAAACCAGCATGAAATATTGAGTCAGCCCTGCTATGTAAGAGGGGAGAAATATGGGAAAATGGGAATCAAGTTCCCTTCCACTTGAAGTGATCCCTAGGTTAGAGAACCCCAAATAAGCCCAAGAAAAGGAGTAGATGCTAACCCAGACCAAAAGCCGAAATAAGGAACCAAAAATATCAGGGTAGAGGACAAAAGTGCATGGCCACATCGGGCCTATGGGAAAAGGAGAACAGAATCCAGCTAAAACAAATCCTGTCCATACATAGGCTTTTATGGGAGAGAACAACATTAGTGAAAATTAAATTCACCAACATGGTAGGAGGCTGAGATAGTTTTAAGGTATAACTTGGGGAATATCCATCAACAGGAGAGCTCTCAGGAAGAGACCAACAGGGAAATCCTAGGGGAAAAAGGCTAATATCAAAGAAACTGAGACTGAGAAAGGTTACGTGATTTGAACAGTTACACAGTTAATAAAGAGTCTTAAGCAACATTTTAATTCAGATACCTAGTGGCCTAGGAATGAATTACGGGACAGAGCTGAAACTATATTATGAAACAACCATCATCAAAACTGTTTGGCATTAGTTTAAAAAAATAGATTAGACAGAAAAAGAATCAGAACTAATAGAACTTAATAAACCCCAAAACATAAATTACCTAGAAAAGAGGTTCCTATTGATAACAACTGCTAGAAAAATTTGAGATCTATTTGGAAGAAATTAGATTTAGGCCAACATCTTCATATTCTTAAATAAATTCTATATATATGTATATATTAATATAATATATAAATATATTATATATAAACATATATATAAATTAATATAACAAATTCAATATATATTGAATTTATTTATGACCTGAATAGTAAGAATGATATAAAAAATTACAGTACAACCAGATTATAGACTTTTCATAGCTTTGAGTAAAGGATGAATTCTTAACCAAAAAATAGGATAGAAGCCAAAAAAGCACATAAAATTGAAAAACTTTTACACACAAAAAAAAATTAATGTAGCTAGAATAAGAATAGAAGAAATGGACTATGAAAAAATACAGAAATATGTATAAAAATGGTGTGTTATTAATTAACTACATTACCCTAGTCTTTTACTTTATGCCATCATGCTTAAGAGAACCAAGATCTATCCCACATTAAAGAGAATCTTATAATAATTTTCTTCTGTTTTTCCTCCTTCAGCTCCAGCTAGAATTCTGACTTTCAGTGGTACTGTAACTACCCCATGGATGAAAGATATTGTTCTCCCATGTAAGGCCGTTGGAGATCCATCTCCTACAGTGAAATGGATGAAAGATAGGTAACCAGCAACATAATATATAATTTCTGAGCAAGTATGAAAATTGCCTGAGAATAAACTACATGATATATCTAGCTATATACATATATATGTAAACTGTATGTAAATATATATGTCTATGTGTATGTGTGTTGCCCTTTTATTTTTAGAACTTTGGCTATTATTCTTTAAAAAATTGTATTAGACATCACTATTGTAAGGACTAACCTCCTAATAATTCTTCTAGTCTCTCTCTCCAATCAATTCTTTATATAATTATCAAAATATTCTTTCTTAATGATCACTCCACTACTGAAGTGACTTCAGTAGCTCCCTCTTGCCTTTGGTGTAAAATGTAAAATTCTTTGCCCGGAATGTGGACTTTCAACAATATGATCCCCTCAGCCATCCTATCATGCAGTTCCTTTTTTGTATTACTTTACCATCCTATGCTCCTTCCTCATTTCTACCTGTCGGAATCTTCCTCTTCCTTTTAAACCTAGCTCAAGTGCCACCTACTCCATGAAGTCTTACCTGATTACCCCCAGCTCAAAGTGACTTCTTCATGCTCAAGTTTTCTTACATCATTTTTGTTTGAATTCCTATTTTACATTTATTCCACCTTTTATCAAATTTATTTATGTAATATCCTCCTCCACTCACCCCACTTGCACAAAGTCTTTGTATCCCTGATACCTAATATAGTGCCGAATATATGATATGTATTTTTGTTATTTTTCAGTCATTTCAGTCATGTCCAACTCTTCATGACCCCATTTAGAGTCTTCTTGACAAAGATACTGGAGTGGTTTGCCATTTCATTCTCCAGATCATTTTTAACAGATGAGGAAACTGAGGCAAGCAGGGTAAAGTGACTTTCCCAGAGTCACACAGCTATTAAGTGTCTGAGACCAGATTTGAACTCAGCTAGATGAGTCTTCCTGACTTCAGGCCTGGCATTCCATCTACTATACCCCTAACTGTCTCATATTATGTATTTAATGAATATTTATTGAAATAAATTGTGCTATAATCAACTTCCTAAGAGAAATCTTTGATGCCAGATTATTGCTATATTTCCATATATTCAATGAAATCACTAGAAACTGCATTAATATTAATAGTTAAAAAGGGTTAAATAGGAGAGAGAGGGGAGATATTTTCTTTGAATTGGAAATTATCTGATTTATTTCAATCCAATATCCAATTATCCTTTTAGTTCAAAGGAGAACCCATAGATGAAACTCATTGTACTAATTAAGACTCTTCTACTGAAGTAGTGAAGGAGAGTCTTTCCATAGTGGGCTGCTACGAGAATAACTACACAGTACCTACTACAAGGAAAATCTTATATAAATACATATCTCTTACATGAAGACAACTTTAATTACTCAAAAACCTCCAGAACTTTTGAAATGATAGTGTCAATGAAATGAAAGCTCTGGAGGAAAAGAACTGAAATAAGAGTAAACATCTTAGTACAAGAAGTAAGAGACTTCCTGGAAATTAAAATGAACCAAACATAAATTAATGAGGACATAAGACAACAAAAAATAGTAGAGCACAAATTTTAAAGCTAAAAAGAAAGCAAGAAAATGCAAGGTATCTACTATGAAAAAAAAATACCTGACCTGGAAAAACATTCAAGCAGAGATAGCCTAATTACCAAAACTATGGCCAAAATAGAGATCTAAATTTTTGGAATAATAGTAAATCAACTCTAAGGAAAAATCAAATACTTTAGATATTTTTTATCAACAAAAGAAAGGAAAAACAAATTCATGAATTAGGGATGGACCATTTTTTAAAAATGTTAGAAAAACATAATAAAAATTCATCTAAATACTAACATTTAATTCTGAAAATTAAAGAAGAGATTAACAAAGTGAAAAGTGAAAAAAAACACTGAATCGCTGAATAAGATTAGAAACTTGTAAAGTAAAATAATAGAATATCTAAGCATTATAAGCATAAATAATCAAAATAGCTAAGCTAGTTCGACTGAAAGGAGGGAGAGAGCAAAACCAAATTTTCAGCGCCAAAGAAGAATCACAACAGAGAAACCATAAATAAAGGAAATAATTAAAAACTATCCTCCCTAATTACATGCCAACAAAACAAACCATTTAAATTAAATAGATCAATATTTACCACTGAAAGTAAAATAGGTTAACTGGAATAATAGTTTAAAGAACCTAATCTCAGAAAATAAATTTAATAAGCCATATATTCACTCCCAAAGGGAGGGGGATGGATTTACAAGAAAATCCTGTGTAGTATTCAGAGAATAATCAATTTCAATTCAAACTAAATTAATTGTTTTATTCAATGTCACACCAATAAAACTACAAAAAGATTGCATCCTAAACTTAGAAAACATATCAAAATTCATGTAGAGGAATGGTAAAGACACTCAAAGGAATTAATAGGGAGGATAGCCACAATATCAGATATACCTCAATCTAATCTAAAAACCAATAATTAACTTTTTGAAACTGGTTGAAAAATAAATTGAATCAATTAATCAAACAGATAATATGAATAATGAACAAGCAAACATGGGAGCATTATTTTCAAAAAAATCAAAGGTCCAACTACTGAGTGAAAAGCTCACTAGTCAATGAAAATGGCTGAGCAAATTGCAATGCAGTCTGGGAAAAATTAGATACAGTCCAACATCTCAAACCATATGCCAGAATATTGAATATACTGAAATAAATATATTGAAAAGTTTTTGTACAAACAAACTCGGTGTAGTTAAAATTAGAAGCCAAACAACTTATTGAAGAGGAAAATCCATGCAATAAGTTCCTTTGACACAGGTCTCCTTTCCAACATATAACAAACTGATTCATATATGTAAGAGCCATTTTCCAATAAATAACCAAAGACATGAACAGGTAGTCCTCAGAGGAAGAAATCCAAGCTACTAACAGTCATGTGAAAAAGAATATTCCCAATCGCTAATAATTAAAGAAATCCAAATTAAAACAACTCTGAGTTTCCACATATATGCATGAAACAGTCTATACTGACAAGAAATGAAAAACACAGTTTATTGAAGGGTCTTTGGGGAAACAGGCACACTAATGCACTGTTGTTAAACCTATGAACTGGTTCAGTCATTCTGGAAATCTGTTTTGACTTTCAAGAGTGCTAGTCTTAGGTAAAATGTTTCTAAAATCATAATACCCTTTGACTCAGGTAAATGACAAAAGGATACCTATCTAGAGCATTTGTATTTCACAGCTACATTACTTAAAACAGATATCTCTGTCAATATATTTTATAATCCAGAACTTTTCATGCAAAATGTGTTTTAAAAGAGCAGAAAGCATTAGAGTGAACATAATCTAGTTAACATTAATCTCTTTATAATTAAAATTCAAGGTAAATAACAAAACTTTCTACACTAAATTATACATTTTTATTATTTGATAATCCTTGGTAATCCATCTGTGTGTCTGTAATCCCTTTCTTTTGACTGCCTACAAATCATTAATTCCTTAATATGTGGAAAGATTCAATAATTGTGAAGTGACTCCACCAAGGACAACCAAAGTAAAATGAAGTTAATACGTTATAAGATTTGGTGAATTACTCCTGGATCATTTTAACTCAAATGACACTTCAATTCTAAGAATCCTACTCTGAGGAAATATGAATTTGTCCAAAATGGTAAAAATAAACTAAGTTCCATTTGGGTAGTAAATATCTCAGGATGTACAAGAGTAGTTAACTAAATCAACTAAAGTTGTCTTCCTTAACAGACCAAATTCTTAAAACAAAGCACTTTGAAAGAGAAATATGCATTCATTAATTTAATTCTTATTAATTACATTCTCATATATCTGGGTCAATATTGTGTATGAAAGAGATAGCATGGAGTCAGAAAAATCTAGGTTCAAAACTTTTCTTTCATACATATCAGCTATAAAACCATGGGTATTTTACTTAGTCTCTCATTGCTTCAGATAACCCTAAGTTTCATAAAGTAACACAAAAGTTTCTTTTCTGCGTTGGGCATAGGAAGTTTCCACATCAAGGAAATGAACTTAAAACCAAAACAAACGAACAAAAATATAAGATTGTATTGTCTCCAAATTTCAAGTTAGTTTCAAAAGGAAACTTTGTATTTTTCCCCTCTGTTTTGATTAATTTTGATTTTAATTTGTTTAATTTGCTCATATTTTTTTTCCTGTGAGGTAGTAACGGGATGCCCAGTCTAGTAATGGTTGATGGGCGAAGAAGCATCTTCAGTAATGGCAGCTTTGTCATACGTACTGTGAAAGCAGAGGATTCTGGGTATTACAGCTGTGTTGCCAATAACAACTGGGGATCAGATGAAATTATTTTAAATTTGCAAGTACAAGGTAAGAAATTGTTCATTTTTGGATAATTTTTTGTTCTAAAAATAGTTCATATGCATAGTTAAGAAATAGAAACAAAAAGGAACATTATTAAACATACTAGTAAGTGTATTATCTACGTTACACTGATTAAAAAGAAAGTATAAGCCCAGAAGGAAACGATTTTTAGCATGGCACTAAGGAAAGATTTTTTTTTATGTCTTGTAATTTTATTCTTTAGAACCTGAATGAAATAATGATCAAAATAAATTCTGAATTTATACATCAACTACTGCAATATAATATTTCAGTATTTTATCTGGTTTTTCTTGAAGAGCTATAGTTCAAAGTATATACCTTACTTGAAGTAATTAGGTTATACTCAAAACATAAAACAAGGACCAAATTTTAATGAGGAAATTCTCTAATAAGCTGAATACCCCCTTGAGATCACTATGTATGAGGATTCCTTGAAGGAATGAGGGATTAAACTTGTCTATTTGGTCCTGGGAGAGAGTTAGGAGGAAGGGTAGGAGTAGTTTCAGGGTGTCAGATTTAGGTTTAATATAAGTCCACTCGAAGTGAAATGTGCTGCTTCAAGCAAAGATTGCCAGACTTTGTCAAAATTATTGGAGAGGAAATTATTACTATATGTGGTGAGTCTGCCTCAAAAAGAAATATTTATTGAAAAAAAACAGAAAAGTACTTTATAGTTATGATTTATAAGTCTTAAGTGAATGACTCCATCTATCTCTGATTTCCACATACTGCTTTATTTTCCATCAATTTACAGCATTCCCAAAATATTTCAACTTATGCTTCAATATGTTCTTATAACACTTACTTTAACCCTGTCCATATTATTAATGTAGCATCTGTTCAAGAAGAATCATGCAGAACATAAAAGAAGAAGTAGTTTTAATTAGTCGTTTCTATAAGAAAAGAGCAAGGTTTTCCTTGCTGAACAATCAGGTTTTTTCACTTATTAAACACATAACCAAAGTAATGGTTTTGTTGCTTATAAATATACATTATAAAGAAAGAAATGTGCATCAGGTGGTAGAGAACATAGACTTTGCCCCTTAACTTTTTATTCAGGATTAAATTCATTTTCATCCTAAACCAAAAGGTTAATTGAGGATGTTTAAACCCTAAATGACATAGGTTTTGCCTAGATATAAAGGTGTCGGAAAGAAAATTTGGTTGTTAGAAAGAAAACAGATTTCTTTTCTAGCCACTATACTTCAGAAGATTGGTGCTGAAATAACCAGTGATTTCCCCTGAAGAGGTGGTCAATAAACTCATAGCAGTTAACAATATCTTCAGAGAAACTACATGCCAGCAGCTACCGCAAGACCTCCAGAACAACACCTAACCGAGATACAGAGAATTCATCAACGATCACTATCAGAACAGTAGAATCCATCAAAACTTAACTTGCAATACAGAGGCCACACTCACAGTGAAAGTCTTAGTGAGACCAGAATGACACAATCTGAAGATATTGGTGGCACTGAGTTTTAAAGCCTTCCACATATGTTACCTGGTTACATAGTCTCTTTAGTGTTCTCCACTTATGTTTAATCCCTATCTGCTCTCTCCTCTATATTGCCAGTGAGTGTATTTGGGGGAGAAAATACCTGATTGCTACTTTTCTGGCTATGACACTTTATTGTATGGCTTTACTTTTTGTACTCCCATTAAAGGAAGAAAGCAAATTGTGGGCCAATGAGCTATGGTTCTGAGTATACAGTTTATATATACCAATAGGACACCAAAATGTAAAATATGGTCTCAGTGCTCTTAGTGCTGCATTATGTTTTGCTGCTTTGCCTGATACTTATCAATAGCTTAGATAGACGGGGAATGTAGGAACTGAAGATACAACAAAGTCACCTCCTTCTTTCCACATACTCAACATAAAAAGGTTCTTGAAAGTAGGCTAAGGAAGAACAATAGACATCCTCAACAATCCTCCAATTGCTGCTTGGGATCTTTTTTTTATGGACATGTATGTGTATGTTTGTATGTGTATGTACACATGTGTATGTGTATAAAGTAATGAAATATATATAGGTAATAGAACAGAATATCATTTTCCTGTAAAATGATGAGTACATCATATATAAATATAATATGTAACAAATGACAAATTTTTACAAAAATATAGCAGTAATTTAATGGAATATTACTGTGTTATAAAAATGGTAAACATAAACCTAGAAAATAAGTTGACTTAGATGAATTTATCCAAAGTGATGTAATCAAAATGAGGAATGCAATAAACAAAATTATTATAACAATGTAAATGGATGAAACAGAAGTCATAAAACAATCTAAGTGACATCCTACTGGCAGAGATTGAGATTCACTGGAATCCACAGAATGTAGCATCAGATATACTCAACGTTCTACAAATATGGATTCTAATCCCCCACAGAGGACAGCACAGGGGTGGATCAGGGAAGTGGAATGTCTTCTCATATCTCTTATTTAAGGTCAAACTTGTTCTTTATATTATTGACATTCAGTTTATATTGCTTTATGATGTTCTTTCTATCTTCATTGTTATAGTCATTGTATTAATTTCTATTCTGATTCTGTTTATATATCACTTTGAATCAATCTATTTAATAGTCATAACAAATATATATATATATATATATCTGCCTTTTTTTCTAGCACAATAATAGATGGTCATCTACTTTTCTTGTAGTATTTCTTAAGCTGTGTAAAGGTAGGGAATAAGAAGGTGTGTTAGCAATTGAATTAGGATCTTTTGCTGGTTTTGTTTCACTAAAAGTGCTTCTGATTGAATAATGTGATTAAATCTTTCCCACCCATCGATGGGCCTTTCCATTGTAGGAAGCTTGATTAGGGAAGTTTTTTTTTTTATAGGAGATATCCAAGGACCTTTTGCTTTTTTTCTATTGAGGCACTGAGTCAGAGGGTCATACCCTCTGGTTCTAAAAAGTGTATAAATATTCTGAGGGTGAGATTTTACTGTGGGGCTTAGTTTTTGTAAGAAAGTTTGAGTGCCAAATGAGGACTCTGGGAAGCAGCTTTAAGGAGCCCTTTGGCTTTGAAAACCAAGATGTCAGTGCTTCCCTCTCTGGTAACTATGGTCAAACAGCTGGACTTGTCTGCAGAATTATTGTCAGGCAGAGGAAGCCATGTCTGTTGACTTTTTGATTTCTCTGTAATTTCTTTGAAGTTTAGGAAGCTGACTTCCCTGGACTAGGAGAATGATATATGTACTTGGTTAAAGGAATGATATACGTGCTTAATTAAAGTGATTGCTAACCCCTCACAAATTGCCTTTCCTTTTGTGAATGAAAATCTAAGAACCTGTGATAGCAGGCCCCCTTGTATATATTGGGGTGCTTACTGTTACAGAAGGAAGGAAAGGATGGGTATAAAAGTGAAATTCTACCCAGCATACAGGTATTCCTTCAAAGAACAATGCCTTCAGTGTAGCTAATACCTTAAGGGTGTCTCCGCTTCCTTACCTCAGAGAGTGTTCACTTAACATTTCTACTGTTTCCAAGACACTGTATTTAGTCTGGCATCTGATTCTCCACCAGTGCCATTCTCTGACTGCCTATCTCCAGACAATACTATTTCTGAGTTTCAGAATTCAGTGAAAAATTTCAGTTCCATTATAAAATCTTTAGCCTAATACTGAAGATTTCCAGGCCCTTAAGTTAATACGGGAGTCTCAATTTGCTGTCTCTTTATAACCTTATGTTGCTATTACAAAATAACTGTACATAATATTTTGTATGTATGATAAAAGCAAAAGCTATTGGTTGACATTCTTAAGCATTTTTAAAGGTGTTCCACACTTAAGATGCCTATGAATTCCTACAAAAATTAATCCACCATGACTGGGAATTAAAAGTAAGAATGATGCATTCAAATCTAATGATAACTATTTTTTCAGTAAAGCAAAACCTGCATTAGGAAAGTACCTAGAACAATTCACAGTCAAATGTTGTTTGTGGGGAGGGAGGGTTAGGTCAGTCATCTCATTTTATTTTTTTTCCTTTTCAATATATAATTTATTTTTCAGTTCTCAACTTCCACGAGAATTTGAATTCAAAATTTTCTCCCCATCTTTCCATACCCCAGAAGAGTATGTACCCATCCACCCTTTCCTCCAGTCTGTCCTCCTTTCTATTACCCACCCTTCTTCCATCCCTCTTCCCCTCTATTTTCCTGTAGGGAAAAATAGATTTCTATACTCCATTGCCTGTACATCTTAATTTTGGGGGTGTAGTGTGTGTTCAGGGAGGACCAGAACCTTTGGTGCGATGGCTGTTGAACCCTTTTTGGGCCTCTCTCCACATTTGGTGTCCACCTGCTCCACCTAACTCTCACCTGTGACTCCAAGAAGCTGCAGCATGTGCAGCAGCCACACCCTGGTAAATCATTTCAGCAGACAGGCCAAACCAGGTTGAGGATAACCAAGTGTTCTCAAACCCATTGGTGAGTTATGGGGGGTGTCTACTCCAAGCATGTGAAGACTTCCTCTGGTGGAATGAGCTAATGAGAACAATCTGAAGGTAGATGAAGCAGATGTGGAGCACTTAGAGCTTGGTTAGACACCAGAGATGCCAAGGTCATTCACTGCATTCCGAGTCATTGCCAGCCATCTTGACTCTGTCCTGCCACTGGACTATGATGACTCTGGAGGAAAGAGTGACACTGACAATTTTATGCAACTCTGCCACACTTAAATCCAATTTACATACAAATCAAAGACATCATCCATGCCATTTCACTATTATACCTCAAAGTCCTGTGGCAACAGGCAAGTGATGAAACAGCAGGTGTGGATACATTGGGAGCTGTAGTCACAACCCTGCACATAGGTGGCCCAGGCCATAGGGTCATTTTTCACTGGAAGCAGCAGTGGGACTCGGCAGCCCCTTGGATGTCTGAGCAGCCTTTTAAGGATCGTACTGCTTATCTCCTGGTGTGAGGAAGGGGGCTAGAAAAGGTGCCCTAAACATTGTCTGCTTACCCAACCTGGACCTGATTACCTGGCAGGAAGGGAATCCCACTATGTGGTTGAAACACACACAAAAAAAATGTACAAAATGTACGAAAACATCAGCAAAGATGATTCTACTCACCGTCGGTACATGGAACATGTGCACACTAATAGACAACACAAAATCCAGTAGACCTGAAAGAACTGCTCTTTTTGCAGGAGAAACAAGGTTGGCAAATGAAGTTCAACTTACTCAAGTTGTAGCTGTATGCACCTTTTTCTGGAGTGGGCACAGTAAAGGGGAGTTCCATGAAGCTGGCGTGAGTTTTGCAACCAAAACTAATCTAATCAGTAAGCTGGCATGCCTGCCAAAAGGGGGGAATGACAGATTCATACCAGTGTGATTGCCACTCGCAGGAAAATGCCAGGCTGCCATCATCAGTGCCTATGCTTCCACCATGAAAAACCCCTGATGAAGTCAAAGAAAAAATTTATGAAGACCTAGAGACCCTTATCTTCAATGTGCCAAAAGAAGACAAGCTTATAATTCTGGGCAGCCTTAATGCTAGAGTAGGCTCATACTACCAGACTTGGCAGGAAGTCCTAGGGAGGAATGGTGTTGGAAACAGAGGTCTGTACACAACATTTTTAGATCTGACCAAGGCCTTTGACACTGTTAGTGGTGACAGCTTATGGAAAAATATGCCAAAATTTGGTTGCCTGGAGAAGTTCATCAATATTGTACATCAATTTCAGGATGGCATGTTTGCCCAGGTTCTGGGTAATGGACAAAGCTCTCATGCCTTCCCAGTCACCAATAGAGTGAAACAGGGACTACATGCCTGCTCCCATGCTTTTAGCATGGTGCTTTCAGGCATCTTGTGAAATGCTTTCAATGAGGATGAACACAGCATCAAGGTCAACTACCATATTGATGGTAAGTTCTTCAATGTGAAAAGGCTACAAGCCAAGACCAAAGTGGAAAGAGTGTTGGTGCATGATTTTCTGTTTTCAGATGGTTGTGCACTCAGTGAAGCCTCTGAAGCTGAGATGCAACAAAGTATGGGTCAATTGTCTGCTGCCTGCACTAATTTTGGCCTAATAATTAACACCAGGAAAGCACAGGTGTTCCATCAGCCACCACCACATCATCCAAACATGGAACCATAAGTTACAGCAAATGGAAAAGTTTCGAATGCTGTGGATAAGTTCACTTGCCTTGGTAGTGTACTTTTGATTGATGTACACATTGACAATGAGCTTGATGCACGCATTGCCAGAGCTAGCTCAGTGTTTGGGAGGCTCCAAATAAAAGTTTGAGAGAGAAGAGGTTTCAGACTGAATACCAAACTGAAGGTCTACAGAGCCACTGTGTTGACTTCATTGTTACATGTTTGTGAAACATGGACAGTCTACCAGCGCCATGCCAGGAAACTGAATCACTTCCATTTTAACTGTCTTGGGAAGATTCTGAGGAATCACCTGGCAGGATAAGGTACCAGACACTGAGGTCCTTGCTTGAACTGAACTGCCCAAGTATTCAAACTATGCTTCAGAGAGTGCAACTCAGATGGACTGGCCACATTGTTCAAGTGCAAAATGTGTGTTTGCCAAAAAGACTTTTATGGAGAACTCACATGGGGCAGGCAATCACATGGTAGCCAGAAGAAGTGATACAAGGATACCCTCAAGGTCTCTCTCAAGAACTTTGGATTTGATAGTGCAACATGGGAGACACTGGCACAGGACCACTCCGCATGGCTGCCCACATCAGAAAGGATGCTGTGCTCTTTGAGCAAAGCATAATTGAGACAGCACAAAATAAACATAGACTGCACAAATTTGGGATATTCACCCCAAATATTCACATGGACTATCTATGCCCAACCTGTGGTAAAGCATTCCAGGCTCATGTTGGTCTGATCAGCCACAGTGAGACGTACTGAAATTTCACTTTATCATGGTGATGTCATTTTGGTCCTCTTCACAGATAAAGGACAACAACCAGCCAACCAACCATCTTAATTTCCAGTGGCATGCTAAAACAATTTTTATTGTTAACTATTAAAGCTTTAAGTTCCCTATTTTCTTCCTCCCTCCCCACCCATCTCATTGAGAAAACAAGCAATTCAATATAGGTCATACATGTGTAACAATACAAAGCACTTCCATGATAGATATGTTATAAAAGACTAACCACATTTCCCTCTGACCTATCCTGCCCTCCATTTATTCCTTTCTCTCCTTTGACCTGTCCTCCAACAGTTTGCTTCTGATTATCCCTTTCCCCAATTTATTGTACCTTCTATTATCTTCCCTCTCCTGTCCCCTTCCCATTTGCCTTCCTGCAGGGTAAAATAGATTTCCCTATCCAATTGAGTGTGTTATTCCCTCTTTGAGCCAAATCCCATGAGAGTAAGGCTCACTCACTTCCTTTCATCTTCCCCCCCTCTTCCCCTTCATTGTAAAAGCTCTTTCTTGACTCTTTAATGTGAGATGATTTGCTACATTCTACCTCCCCCTTTCTCTTACTCCTAGTATATTCCATTCAACAGTAAATTTTGTTCTTTTAGGTATTCTTCCTTCACATTCAGCTTACCCTGTGCCCTCTGTCTATGTATAAACATAATATATATATATATATATGTATTTATGTCTGTATTACTATCTCTATATATGTAAATATGTAAATACATACAGACATATACCCATGTTCTTATACATATCTACACATATATAATATACATATACATATTCATACACACCTACATATATATATGTAATCCTTCTAACTACCTTAATACTGAAAACGTTCTCATGAGTTACAGATAACATCTTTTCATGTAAATAGTTCAACTTAAATGAGTTCTTAAGCCTTCTTTTTCCTGTTTACCTTTACATATGTCTCTTGATTCTTATACTTGAAAGTCAAATTTTCTATTGAACTCTGGCCTTTTCAACAAGAATGCTTGAAAGTCCTCTATTTTATTGAAATTCCATTTTTTCCCCTGAAGTATTATACTCAGTTTTGCTAGGTAGGTGATTCTTGGTTGTAATTTTAGCTCCTTTGACCTCTGGAATATCATATTCCAAGTCCTTCAGTTTCTTAGTGTAGAAACGGCTAATCCTCTTGTTATCCTGATTGTATTTCCCCTGTACTTGAATTATTTCTTTCTGTCTACTTGTAATATGACCTTGACCTGGGAAGTCTGGAATTTGGCTACAATATTCCTAGGAGTTTTACTTTTGGGGTCTCTTTCAGGAGGTGATTGGTGAATTATTTCCATTCTAGTTATGGTTTTAGAATATTGGGGCAGTTTTTCTTCATAATTTCTTGGAAGATGATGCCTAGGCTTTTTTTTATGATGGTTTTCAAGTACACCAATAATTTTTAAATTATCTGTCCTGAATCTATTTTCCAGGTCAGTTGTTTTTTCAGTGAGAGTATTTCACATTGTCACCTATATTTTCATTCTTTTGGTTTTATTTTATAATTTCTTGGTTTCTCGTAAAGTCATTAGCTTCCATCTGCTCCATTCTAATTTTTAAAATTGAATCAGTGAGCTTTTGAACTTCCTTTTCAATTAGGCCAATTCTTCTTGCTAAAGCATTGTTCTCCTCATTGACTTTTTGGTTCTCTTTTGTTATTTGGGTTAGTTTATTTTTAAAGGTGTTATTTTCCTTAGCATATTTTTGGATCTCCTTTAGCAAGCTGTTGACTCACTTTTAATGATTTTATTGCATCACTTTCATTTCTCTTCCCAGTTTTTCCTCTCTCTCTCTTACTTGATTTTCAAAATCCTTTATGAGCTTTTCCATGGTCTGAGACCATTGCATATGTTTTTGGAGGTTTTGGATGTAGAAGTCTTGACTTTGATGTCTTTCTCTGATGGTACACTTTGTTCTTCCTCATCCAAAAGGATGGAAGAAAATACCTTTTCACCAAGAAAGTAACCTTTTATAGTCTTATTTTTTCCCCTTTTGGGGGCATTTTCCCAGCCAGTTATTTGACTTTTGAGTCCTTTCTCAAGTGGAAGGTATACTATTCTAGCCTTCAGAGGTTTTGTGCAATTGTTCTCTGAGATACCTCTAGGGACCTGTAAGTTCTCAGTTCCTCCAGGGTGGCACAATCAAAGGAGAGTAGTTTACTCCTCTCCTGGCCTGTCTTCTGGTCTGTGAGTAATCACGAGTACTCCTTTCTGTCCTGAAACTGCGAGTAGGGTTCCCTCTTCACAGCTACCATCAGCTCCATTATGTCAGAGCTCCCCTCCACCCCAGGACCACCACTCAGGACTGAGACTCAGATCAGCTGATCAATTCCACCAGAGTCTTTAGGCCTAGGGCCCCAAAAGTGGATGCTGCACTGGTGCAGTAGGCTGGGGCTTGGCCAGGGCTGGACCCTGTTCCCCTCTCACCCAGATGAAACAGCTGTTTTACTGACCTTTGAAGCTGTCTTTGGTGTTTTGGGGTTGAGAAATCTAGGAACCATAGCTGCACCCATGATTATGCACCCTGGAGCCTGTTCCGGTCCTGTCCATGCTTGTGGCCCATGGTGGGCAGCTTTCTGCTCTGAATCTGGTGTGATAGACCCTTCCTATTGGCCTTCCAGGCTATCTTGGGCTAGAAATCTGTTTCACTCACTGCACTTCTTACACACCACACAAATAATGACAATTCATTGAATTATTTTGTGACTTCTACCCCACTAGAACTTGTTTAGAGTCATTTTTTACAGGTATTTTATGGGCAATGGGGAGAGAGCTAGAGTAGGTCCATCCTTCTACTCCAACTTCTTGTCTCCACCCCCCCAAATGATTTTTAAGATTAAATAGTATAGTATAAAGGTCTTGAAATTGTTCATTTTTCTTATATCTCTTCTAGTAACGTTCTGTTTCAAATAAGGCAAAATTAAGCAATTGTGTGATTTAATGACTAGTCTAGGATTCTTGCTAAATCATCAATGTAAGTACTGATAATTGAGAGTTATTTCTGTCAGCTTACTTTGTCCCTCTTTATAAATTAAATAATGATAGCTATGTCTTTAAAATTGGAATATTAAGGAACTAAACTGCACAAAATTCACATGAGTAGGACAAAGGGGGGAGGAGAAATTACAAAACTACTATAAACAAGTTAGTTTTTGAAATAAAAAAAGTTCTTTCCCTATCAAAGTGAAAATAGGTGGTTCTTATTTTCAAATTTTGCATTCACTTCTCTAGTTATTCCTCACTCTTTATTATAAACTCACACTCGTTATCACTAAAATGCCTAAGAAACATTGCAAAAAAGTTCAACAAGAATTGAAAGAAAATTAAACAGCAAATCATCTAAGCCCTTTTAGTACCTAGACCTTTGTTGGTACTCTGAAGAGAGAACATGACTAGAGATCATTTTAGGACATATCTCTTACAGCATGAAGTGAAAAGAATGTATTATGAAACTCTTTCAATGAATCTGATGAACTAAACCGGAATTTCACAAACCTCTTTTTATGTGTATAGAATGTCCCAATAGTATTTGCCTACTCTTGTGAGTCATTCCAAAATAATACTAAATTCCAAGAAATTATATGCTTTGGTGAGGAAAAAGTGTTGATTCATCATATTCCAAGGATCTTTCAGTTTCATATGCTTCTGAATATTGATAAATCTTTTATCTTTAGAGATGAAGCAACTTGATAGATTTATTGGAAGACAAGAGACACAGGATATTTACAGTATTTCTGAGAAAACTGAATTTGTACAAAATGTTTCTCTCCTTTTCCATCTCCTTTCTGGAATGTATATATCCCTCCTCATCAATCCCTGGGAGCATCTACATATGATTTTTTTTAATCTCACAATTAAACCAGGATAAGAAGGGAAAGTACACAATATTTTATATCTCTAGTTATTTTAAAAGTTAATTTCAATAAATATGTTATGATGTACAAGTAGGTCAAAGGAATGAATAGCAAAGTTTAATACAATTCTACTTGTTTGCTTTTTTTTAATGGATTTTTGTACTTTATCCTCCCAATGCTGAAAAAAACCTGGAGAGGAAGAATTGTTTCATTCACTGTGTTTGTATAATAAAATGCTGGTTGATTGATTGATACAAATTAGACATTTTGACAGAAGTGATTTTCATATTTGTGAGAAAAGATTTGTCATGAACACCTAATTCCTCTCTTTTCAAAATATTTTCCTTCCAGTTCCACCAGATCAACCTCGACTTACTGTATCTAAAACTACATCTTCCTCAATCACTCTTTCCTGGATACCTGGAGATAATGGTGGCAGTTCTATCAGAGGTAAGAGAATAAAAGCTATCAAGTGAGGTTGCTTAAGTCTAGGCACTTCTTACACAGCACACATAAACAATGACAATTCATTGAGAAAAACAAACTCCCCCTCTGGTTGCCTTGATAATTTATTCCAATAACTATCGGATAAGTACCTTTCTGTACATAAGAAACTTACATATCTATGTAACTGAATCCCTAGCTTAGAACAATCTTAACAACAGAAATAGTCCTGTGTATATGGTTGGAGTGAATTTTTCTGGGGGAGGGAGGGACAGTGTTTCTGGAGTTGTGTTTTCATTATAATGGAAAACTTCCAATGTGTAAATTCTCTACAAAAATGCAAATAAATAACTCATTGATAACTTGCAGTATTAGAGAGTTTCCTGGGGCAATAGCTAGCTTTCCTCTAGTCACACAGCTATTATGTGCCAGATGTTCCCAGATCCAGTGCCATCCTCCTATCCACTACAAAAGACTACCCTTCAAAGGTTCACTGTCACTTGTGATTAATAACAAGAACCCTGTTGTGGAACTATGACATGGTATTATGAATGAATCGTTAATGAAGTGAAAAGTAGTTTCACTAGGCCCTGAGGTTATAAAGCCTAAATCTTTTATTTTTCCATTTGCCAGGTAATTCTAGGTCCAAGTGACATTTCCTAATGACATTTTTCTTTTCAAAAGCTGTATTTATCTTAGTAATTCTGCCTCATCTTTTCCTGAGTCCAACAATTCAAAAAAGACCATTTGTATCCTTCATAACCAGTTTCAGAGTTTCTTAGTTCTTTTTTAAAAGCAGAGGTGATGGAATGTGGACACATTTCTCCCTGCTCCGATAATTTAAAAATACTACACAAATAATACTTGTTGTTTCAGCAACATGCCAAACAATATGCACTATATTTTTAACTTCAATTTTACTTCCGGTTCCAAATTTTTCTCTTCCTCCCCTCCCCGATCAGTTAAGAAGATAAGAAAACAAGACCTCTCACAACATGAGTAGTCATGCAAAAGTAATTCCTAAATTAGCCATGTCAGAGGAAGGAAGGAAGGAAGGAAGGAAGGAAGGAAGGAAGGAAGGAAGGAAGGAAGGAAGGAAGGAAGGAAGGAAGGAAGGAAGGAAGGAAGGAAGGAAGGAAGGAAGGAAGGAAGGAAGGAAGGAAATGAGGGAGGGAGGATGAGACAGAGAGAGACTTTAAAAGTTTAAAAGTCTTGATATCACTTGAAAATAGAAAAAGAAAAGAGAAAGGAACATGAGAGTTTTATAGTATAATTCAATATATGGCACTTCTAGACTCCCCACCTTATTCATTGATTTATTTGATGCACTTGATCTTTTGTTCTTTCAGGTGTATTGTTATTTTTTCTAGGTCTATAAAGTAATTCTTTGGTAGTTTTATATGGCACAGAGTAATAAAAGTAATTTATCTAGTATTGTCATTTTTATAATATTATTTTGACCTACAATTAGCAATTAACATTTCTCTAGTTATTTAGATCTGTCTTTCTTTGTATAAAAAGATGTTTAGTAATTGTACTCACAAAGTTACTATGCAAGTTACTGGCACTTAGATTTGTAAGCATTTTATACTCTTCATAATTATTTTAAATTGAATTTATCTTTCTATCACTTCCTGCTAGGCTTTGTTGGTAATATATATAAATATATATACATATACATATGCATACATACATACATATACATATGCATACATACATACATATATATATATATATATATATATATATATATATATATACACTGATGATTTGTGTGGGTTTAATTTATGTCCCACAACTTTGCTAAAGTTGTTCATTGTTTTGATAAGTTTCTTAGTTGATACTCTAGAGTTCTATAAGTAAACCTTTATATCAACTCCCCCCAAAAAAGATATAGCTTTGCATCCTCTTTGTCAATCTTATTCCTTCCATTTCTTTTTTTTTTTGCCTTATTGCTATAGCTAGCATTTTCAGTACAATATTGAATAGTAATGCTGATAATGAGTATCCTTACTTCACCACTGATCTTACTAGAAAGATTTCTAGTTTTTCCTCATTATAGATAATTTTATTTTTAGTTTTAGACAGATATTATTTTTAGTTTTAGACAGATATTATTATCATTTTAAGGGAAATTCCATTTATTCCTATGCTTTTTAGTGGGGATTTTTTAGCATGAATGAGTGTTTTACTTTTTCTTTACTGATTAAAATAATCATATGACTTTGGTCTTTATTATTAATACAGTATATTATATTTATAATTTTCCTACTATTAACCAGCCCCACATTCCTAGTTTAAATC
Organism: Bettongia penicillata ogilbyi; assembly: GCA_023548195.1. Classification (NCBI taxonomy): domain Eukaryota; kingdom Metazoa; phylum Chordata; class Mammalia; order Diprotodontia; family Potoroidae; genus Bettongia; species Bettongia penicillata. The sequence continues at coordinate 6,907,793 of JAJHZJ010000525.1, read as the reverse complement.
TAGCATAATTATAGTGAATTATCTTTGTGTAATCTCCTTGGTAATATGTTATTTTAAATTTTTGCATCAGTATTCATTAGTAAAATTTGGTCTATAGTTTTCTTTATTTGACTCTCTCTGATTTAGGTGTCAAGATCATATTTATTTTGCAGAAGGAATTTGGTAGGACCCCTTATTTCCCTTTTTCTCCAAAAAATATGTAATATTGGAATTAATTGTTCTTTAAAAGTTTGGAAGAATTAGCTTGTAAATCTATATGATCCTGAGGTTTTTCTTTGTAATTTTATTTATGGCTTAATTTTTTTTCTAATAGGAAGACTTAAGTGTTCTCTTTCTTGATTTGTTAATGTAGATAATTTATATATTTGAAATATTCATCCATTTCACTTAGATTATCAATTTTGTGAGCATGTAATTATGTGAAAATCTCATAATAATTTATTTTATTCCTTCTTTATTAGTTATGAATTCATTTTTCCTTTTTGATTCTGATAATTATTTTTTTTCTTTCTTCTGTTAAATAAAATTAGCTAATGGCTAATCTATTTTACTATTTATTCCCTCAATGCACATCAGGAAAAAAAAGCTCATAGTTTTATTTATTAGTACAATGGCTCTTTTTTAACATCTTGACTTTGTTCATCTTTCCTTTGATTTTCAGGATTTCTATTTCAATGTTTATTTTTTTTAATAATTTGTCAGTTTTCTAAGTTAAAGTTGCATTTCCAATCCCTTGATCTGCTCCCTTTTTTCTTTTACTGATGAAAGCATTTAGAGAGATAATTTTTTCCCTAAATACTGTGTTGGCTACATTCCACTAATTTTGGTATCTTTTCTCATTGTCGTTACGTACAATGAAATTATTGAAAGTTTCACAATTTGTTCTTTGATTCAGTCATTAATTGACATTAACTTACTTAGTTTCCAGTTAATTTTAACTCAGCTTCAATAGCCCTTTATTATATTTTTTTTTATTTCAACTGAAGCCTAATAGCTTCTGTTCTAGCCCTTTATTTTAAATTTCTGTGTATCTTTCTGTTTCGTGTGTTTATTTGTAAATAACATCCTGTTGAATTCTAGTTTCTAATCTACTCTGCTGTCTTGTTTTATAGAGGAGTTCGTCACACTCACATCTGTAGCTATAATTACTAGGTACTTCCTCCATCGTCTTCTTTTCCTTCTCCCCCTGATTCTTCTTGTTGTTCCTTCTAATGCCTCCATTAATCTGCTTTCCCTCTTATTCTCTTAACTGTTTTCTCTCCTATTTCCCTGTTGGTAACACCCAGCTGTGTATGTATGTGTATTCTTCCCTCCTTCAACCAATTCAGATAGAAGTGAGGTTCAAATGTTGTCTGCTCCCCCACACATGTTGTTTCAGTCATGTCCATCTCTTTTTCACCCCATTTGGGTTTTCTTGGCAAAGATACTGGTGATTTGCCACTTCCTACTCCATCTTGTTTTAAGATGAGGAAATTGAGGTAAATAAGGTTAAGTGACTGGCCCAGGATCACACATCTATAAGTGTCTGAGACCAAATTTAAACCCAAATTTTCCTGACTCTGGAGCTGGTACTCTATCCACTGCACCACCGAGCTGCCTTGCCCTACATATTGTCCTTTTTTGTTCTATAACTCTTCTCTATAAACCCCATTTGTGTGAGATAATTTTCCCCATTCTTTCCATCCACTCCTCTCTCCCAGTGTATTCTTCTGACTCATTCTTTCCAATATTCTTTAGAGATCATCAAAACTAAAAAAAATCATTCTTTATCCCTCTGCCTACTTAGATTCTCTCTATATTCATCAATGTTTATAGTATTCTGAGAGAGCACATGTATATTTCCCCATATAAGAATGTAAAAAGTTAGACTTACTAAGTCCCTTGTGATTTTTTATTCATATTTTTCTCTTTATGCTTCTCTTTTTTAAAGTTTTCTTTATTTTAAACTTATGAACAAAATAAGAAAAAAACAGCAGAATGTAAAAGAGGATATAATATAAAGCAATAAATTTCCATTTTAAGAAAATCTATATAATAAATTCTGCACTTTGCTGTCCAGCTTTTCTTTGCTGCCCTGTAGTTTTTCTTTTGTTCTCTGCTGTGAACTTCTTAATTTATTTTACCCCTTCCTTACCTCCCTAAAGAAGGCTATGATTAAGTGCAGATATATCTATAAACATACACATATATGTAAGACTATATGATGCTTATTTCTACTTGTCATTTGTTTCTCTGAAGGTGGATAGAATCTTCTTTCGTAAGTCCAAGTCTTTTCATGTTTTTCTAAATCAATCGGTTCATGATTTCCTACACCACAGCAATATTCCAATCCAATCCTATTGTGTCTGAGAGATTGTCCACAAAAGTATTTTTTCTCTAATTTTCTATATTCCTTCTATTCTTGACTGTACAGGTTTTATTTATTTATATAAGAAAATTTTAATTTAAAATAATCAAAATTATCCATTTTATACTTCAACAATATTCTCACCTTGTAATATGGTTTAAGGTCTGATACTACTGGATCTGTTTCCTTTACATCTTTTTTCCCTTGGTGTCTTGGAAGTTCCTGACATTTTGTTCTTCTAAATGTACTTTGGTATTATTTTTTCTAACTCAGGAAGAAAATTTTTAGCAATTTCATTGGGATAGCATTATATAAATAGATCAGCTGGGTAAAATTGTAATTTTTATTATATTGGCTTTACCTATTAATGACCAATAAATATTACTTCAATTGTTTAGATCTAACTTTGTATAAAAAGTATTTTATGTTTATAGTTGTATAGTCCCTCTGTTTTGGCAGGATTGCTCTCAGTTATTTTATTCTGTCTAGTTGTTGGAAATGGTCTAAAGTAATTCTGAGTAATACGGTGACACATAACGTAGTTCCCCTATTTTCCCTTTTGATTAAACTAATTAAATTAGCTTTAATTTTTTTATGAAATAATGATTATTACTCGACTTTTTTACTCTAATAAATTCTACTCCTGAGTTTTTTATGTTTGTGTGTATCTCTCATTTTTATAGCATTTCCTTAAAGAAACATATTATTGAATTCAAATTTTAAATCGACTGTCAACTTCCATTTTATGGGTAAATTCATCCCATTTACAATATAAGCAATAATTATTTGTTGTATATTATCTTCCTTCCTATCCTCACTGCCCTTCTCACCCTATTCCTATCTCTTCTCTCTCCTCTGTTTTGCCTCTACCTGGTGCTACTTTGCCCTCCTATTCTTTAACCTACCTCCCCCTCCAAGAATTCCTCTTTTCCTCTACCCCCACTCTATCCCCTTGCCCTCTTACTTTCTTTCTGCATGTATGTGTGTATGTGTGTGTATTTATGTTGTTCTCACTTTAATGCATTCCTGATGAGAATAAGGTTTCAACACTACCCACTCACCCCCACTAGCTTCTTCTGGATCAGTTTTTCCTTTTTTGCTTCATTTGTATGAGATAATTGCTCCTTTTTATCTCTCCCTATAATTTTGGGGTTTTTATAAACCACACAATCATACTTAGTTCAGCCCAAACCTTTATTTAAAACTATAAAAATTTTTGTAAGTCATAATAGAATTGATAATATTTTCATATAAAAGAAGTAAATGAGTTGACATTCTTGACTCCCTTAAAATTGGTGCTTAATGTTTACCTTGCTTTTCTCCTGGATGTTTTATGTCAAATTTTCCCTTATGTTCTGCTGTTTTTGTCACAAATACCTGAAAGTCTTGCAGTTCATTAAAATACCCTTTTTTTCATTCATTAATATACTTTAATTTTTCTGGGTAAATTACCTTTCTTCATAACTACGGATCTTTTGCTGTACAAAATATAGTGTTTAAAGACCTACAGTCTTTCAACACAGTTGTTTTCTAGGTCTTGTGTAATCCCTAATATAGTTCCATAATATTTAAATTGCTTTTTTCTTGTTGCTTCCAATATTTTCTCCTTAACTAAGAACTTCGAAATTTGACTATGATATTCCTGTAAGCTTTTCTTCTGGGATGTCTTTCAGGTAGTGATTGGTGGAATTTTTGCTTCTATTTCTGTTTTTGCCTACTTGTTCTAGAATTTCAGGGAAATTTTCTTTGATAATTTCTTTAATACTGTATCAAGATTTTTTTAAATTATAATTTTCAGACAGTCCAACTATTTTTGTATTATTTCTCCTTAGTCTGCTTTCCATATCAGTTGTTTTTCTGATATTTCATATTCTTTTCTATTTTTTTATTCTTTTTGATTTTTGTTCTATTATTTCTTTATATCTTAGAACATCATTAGTTTCCCTTTGCCCAATTCTAATTTTCAAGAACTTATTTTCTTCCTTAAGTTTTTGGTTCTCTGTTTCAAATTGGTTGACTTTCTTTTCGTAATTTTCTTGCTTTTCTTGGATTGCTCCTATTTTTTTTTCCTAATTTTCCCCTCAGTGTTTCATATTTGATTTTAAAGTCCTTTTTAAGTTCTTCTGAGAAATCTTTTTTTCTGCTTGGCACCATTTGACATTTCTCATTGAAAAAGGACTGACTTTTTTAAAGCTCCATTGTCTTCCTTTGAATGTAAACCCAGATCTTCTCTGTCCCCCATAGTAGCTATCTATATGTGGGTTCTTTCTCATTTGCTTGCTCTTTTTTATTATTTTATTTTAATTTTTGCACTATTAGTGTGATTAAGTTCTATTCCTGAAATATGGGGAGTAATGCCCCAAGCTTCAGGTCTATCTTACTATTAATTTTCTGAGGTCTATTGAGGGGACTCAATTTTGGCCTCTCCACTCCTAAGCCATGGTTAGAGCCCCAAGTCGTGCTGTCCCCACAAATGATCTTACTCCCTGTGGTCCATCTAGTGGACTGCAATCTACAGCTGTCCTCTCTTCTCTGGAACTGGAACCTGTGAGTGCCCACAGCCAGCAAAGTCCCCATCTTTTTGCTATGGTACCCACCAGGTATACGCTAACTCCTTCTCCTTGCAGCCACATCCCTGGATGCATCTGATCAGCATAGCTGTGCTTGGCAACCCTAGACAATGTCCCTTCTGCCTTCTCCTCAGTTGTCAGATCCTTAAACTGTCCTGGAGGTGAAAATTTCTAAGGCTGATGCTGCCTCCCAATACCAGCTCCCATCGGGGCTTTTTTGTTGATTCCACAGAGTTGTCGAAGAGGTGTTTGCACTTCACTCAGCTGAACCTCTGCTCCCAGATAGTCAAAACATTTCCTGGGGTCTTTCTGAGGTTTTCTTAGGAGAACAACTGCTTTAACCCTGACTTTTTTTTATATCCACTGATCTACATTCCCTCTGAGGCAATGTTCTGTCTTTTCTATGGCAGAAATTTGGAGAGCTGAAAGTGTTCTGACCTATTCTTCCATGTTCCTAGAATCCTCTCTATGCTTCTCTTTTCCTGTGTTTGTACTTTTCTAGATTTTCTACTCAATTCTGGTATTCTCATCAGGAATGCTGAGGAAAGCTCTCTATTTAATTAAAGGTTCATTTGTCCCCTATAGTTTCATAATCAGTTTTGCTGCTCAGGATATTCTTCATGGCAAGTCTGTATTATTTTTTAATATATAATTTATTTTGCAGTTCTCAACATTCACTTCCACAAGAATTTGAATTCAAAGTTTTCTCCCTGTCTCTACCAACCCCCCATCCCAGGACAGCATGCACCCCATCCACTCTTTTGTCCAATCTGAGCTCCCTTCTATTACCCACCCTTCTTTCATCCCCCTCCTCTCTAGTTTCCTGAAGAGAAAAATTGGTTTCTATACCTCATTGCCTGTGCATCTTATTTTCTAGTTGCATGTGAAAAAAATTTTTACATTCATTATTAAAGGTTTGAGCTCCATATTCTCTTCCTTCCTCCCTCCCATCTACCCTCATTTAAAAAGCAAGCAATTCAATATAGGTAATGCATGTGTAGCCATGCAGAACACTTCCATAATAGTTATGTTTATAATCACATTTCCCTCTGTAGTATTCTGCACTCCATTTATTCCATTGTCCTTGACCTTTCTGCCCACAAAAATATTTGCTTCTGATTATCACTTTCCCCAATTTGCTGTCCCTTCTATTATCTTCCCTCTCCTATCCCCTTCTCCCCATATTCAAATGAATGTGTGTTATTCTCTCCTTAAGTCAAATCCAACGACCACAAACCTCACTGACTCCCTCTCATATCATCTCTCTTCCCCTCCATTGTAAAAGCTCTTTCTTGACTCTTTTATGTGAAATTATTTGCTACATTCTACCTCTCCCTTTCTCTTACTCCTAGTACATTACAGTCAACAGTAAATGTTATTTTTAGATATTCTTCCTTCATGTTCAGTTCATGTGCCCTGTGTTTGTGTGTATTTATATATGTGTATGCATACATATATACATACACATATACACGCATGTGTCTATGTATGCATGCATATGTGTATATATGTGTGTATATATATACCCATGTACATATACATAACTACACATATATAATATTCACATACATACATACTCACACACACCTACATATATATGGATATATATTTATATTCCTACATGGAAATATGTTATTTGTAACTCATGAGACCTTTTTCAGTATTAGGGTATTCTATTCAGTATTCCCTACATCTTGCCATGTAGGAATATAAAACAGTTCAACTTTGATAAGTTCCTTAAGGCTTCTCTTTCCTATTTAGCTTTTTCATATTTCTCTTGGTCTTGTATTTGAAAACCAAATTTTTCTATTCAGCTCTGATCTTTTCAACAAAAATGCTTAGAAGTCCTGTATTTCATTGAAATTCCATTTTTTTCCTCTGAAGTATTATACTCAGTTTTGCTGGGTAGATGACTCTTGGATTTAATCCTATCTCCTTTGATTTCTGGAATATCATATTCTAAATCTTTCAATCCCTTAATGTAGAAGCTGCTAAATCCTGTGTCATCCTGATTGTATTTCCAAGATACTCGAATTTTTTTCTTTCTGGCTGCTTGTAATAGTTTCTCCTTGATCTGGGAACTCTGGAATCTGTCTACAATATTCCTAGGAGTTTTTACTTTGGGAATATCTTTCAGGAGGTGATTGGTGAATTCTTTTTATTTCTATTTTACCTTCTGAGTCTAGAATATCGGGACAATTTTCCTTGATAATTTCTTGGAAGATGATGTTTAGTCTCTTTTTTTGATCATGGTTTTCAGTTACACAAATAATTTTTAAATTATCTCTCCTGGACCTATTTTCCTGGTCAGTTGTTTTTCCAATGAGATGTTTCACATTGTCTTCTAATATTTCATTCATTTGGTTTTGTTTTATAATTTCCTGGTTTCTCAAAAAGTCATTAGCTTCTATCTGCTCCATTCTAATTTTTAAAGAATTATTTTCCCTGGTGAGTTTTTGAACCTCCTTTTCCATTTGGCCAACTCTGCTTTTTAAAGCATTCTTCTCCTCATTGCCTTTTTGGACCTTTTTTGCCATTTGGATTAGTCTATTTTTAAAGGTGTTGTTTTCTTCAGCATTTTTCGGGTCTCCTTTAGCAAGCTGTTGACTCATTTTTTCATGATTTTCTTGCATTGCTCTCACTTCTCTTCCCATTTTTTCTTCCACCTCTCTTACTTGATTTTCAAAATCCTTTTTGATTTCTTCCATGGCCAGAGACCATTGCATATTTTTTGGAGGCTTTGGATGTAGAAGCCTTGACCTTGCTGTCTTCCTCTGATTGTATGTTTTACACTTCCTCATCCAAAAGAATGGAAGAAAATACCTTTTCACCAAGAAAGTAGCTTTATATAGTCTTATTTTTTCCCCTCTTTGGACATTTTCCCAGTCAGTTACTTGACTTTTGAGTCCTTTGTCAGGTGGAGGGTATACTACCCTAGGCTTCAGAGGTTTTGTGTAGCTGTTCTCCAAGATATCTCTAAGAATCTATAAATTCTCAGTTCCTCCAAAGTGGCATAATCAAGGGAGAGTTTTACTCCTCTCCTAGCCTGTCCTCTAATTTGTGAGCAACCAAAAGCACTCTTTGCTGTTCTGGAACTGGGAGTAGAATTCCCTCCCCACCACCACCAGCTCTTCCACACCAGCACTGCTTGTCACCCCAGCACCACCACACAGACTGAGATCCAGACCAGTTACTTGATTACCCCAGGGTTTTTTAGGCCAGGACTCCAGAAGTGGATGTTGCAGCTGCAGTGTCTACTGATGCCCTGGGGCCAGAGCTGAGACTGGGCTCACCTAGGTGAAAGAGCTTTCTTATTGACCTTTAAAGCTGTCTTTGGCATTTGTAGGTTAAGAAATCTGGAAACCCAAAGCAACTGTCGACGATTCAGCACACTGAAACCTGCTCCATTCCTGTCAGTGTGGCACAGCTCATGCTGGCTGTGCTCTACTCTGAGCCCAGTGTGATAGACCCTTTCTGTCAGCCTTCTAGGCTGTACTGGGCTGGAAAATCTGTTTTCACTCTGTCATTTTTGTGGCTCCTGCTGCTCTAGAATTTGTTTACAGTCTTTATAATGTATTTTAAGGACTATAGGGGGAGAGCTAGAGCAGGTCTGTCCTTCTGCTCTGATATCTTGGCTCTGCCCCCAAATGTGGGTGAGGGGTGAAGTTACAAGTGTGGAGGTACAAGTCAAAAGACTAGGGTGGAGATGCAAATCACAAGAGTACAATTGTGACCCCAAGTGACTGGAGGTTATCTGAGTAAACTTGAGAGGTTAAAAAAATATTAATTCTTAACAAAACATAATTAAAAATAAGATTTCCAATTTTCAGAGTAGAAAGGAAATGCAGATTCCTTTCAATGAAGTCCCCTTAACTTGAAAATATGTGTTTAGTAAGCCCCATACCTGATGCCAAATGGTACTAACATTTATTTTTCTTCTTTAAGGATATATATTGCAGTACTCAGAAGATAACAGTGGAGCAGTGGGGTAGTTTTCCCCATCAGTCCTAGTGAACGTTCTTATCGATTAGAAAGTCTGAAGTGTGGCACCTGGTATAAGTTCACGCTTACTGCACAAAATGGAGTGGGACCCGGGGCGCATAAGTGAAATCATAGAAGCAAAAACACTAGGAAAAGGTTTGTTTACTTCCTTTTTGCCTTTATGTAATGGATAGTAACAATAACACATTAGAATTAACAATCAGGTTGTGTCATTTATATATGTATGTATATATATATATATACATATATATGATATGTGCATGTTTGAGTGAATATATTTGGTTATATTCAACAGTGCTATCAGTGTGTTGTGAAAGGAATAATTTTAAAAATTATTTCAGTAACTTTTTTAACCCTTTCTGTAGCATGTAGAAATAAGAAAAAGTTGGAAAAACATGAACTTTGTGACCAATATTATGATTAAAAAAACTATGAAACTCATATTAGGTAGTGTCCCCCACTTCCCTTTAAATTCCCTGATCTCCCTCTCACTTCCCAGACAAGTGTTTTATGTTTCAGATACCTCTCAGAAACAAGGTGGTCAGGTAAATTATGATTCTTTCAAATACAACTATAGAAAAATAGAGCTAGAAAGATCCCTAGGAATAATCTAGTCATTTTACATCATTTTATAGATGAGAAATCATTTGAACTTTAAAAGTTCATTAATTAATGAGGTTTTAGTCATTGTTAAATACAAAGGGAAGAGTTTTGTTGTTTTTTTTTTGTAAAGAGATCCTTCATGTTATACAAAATGAGGAACCATGTTCTACATCACACAAAAATTTGGTCAGGTAAATTTATTGGGGTAAGTTAGTTGAAACCCAGAAGTAATGATTTTGTTCCTTTTAGAATTATTTTAAATGACATTAAACTGAATTTTTAAAAACTGATCTCTGGTTTGATATCATTGTGGAGATATAGTTTTGCTGATAATAAAATCTCAATATGCTGCTCTCCTATAGGATGAATATAAGTGACACTCCTATTATTCAAATTGTGTAGCAATTAAATTAAGCTACTTTTTCAAAGACAAAAATTAAAGGAAAATTCAAGAATATCTTTCTCTTATTTTTGCTTTTATTTTCTTTATCTGAAATACTAATATTAAAAATATATACTGTTTTCTAGAGCCACAATTTTCAAAGGAGCAAGAACTGTTTGCCAGCATTAACACCACTCGAGTGAGGTTGAACCTCATTGGTTGGAATGATGGTGGTTGTCCAATCACTTCTTTTATTCTGGAGTATAGGCCATTTGGGACGACAGTCTGGACTACAGCTCAGAGAACATCACTTTCCAAGTCATATATTTTGTATGATTTACAAGAGGCTACCTGGTATGAGCTGCAAATGAGGGTGTGCAACAGTGCTGGTTGTGCAGAGAAACAGGCCAAATTTGCTACACTTAACTATGATGGCAGTAAGCATCCTAATTTTATATCTGTTTATATTTCATTTTATATTTCTTTTATTTCATTTTTCATTTTAAGACTATTTCATTTGTATTTCATTTTAAGAATCTAAAACCTATATTGATTGCCATCTACCTTCATTCTCCACAGCTGGGACAAGTACCATAGTTACTATTAGACTTCAATCCCACTCCTTCAAGTTCTTTGCTTATTGCTTCTTGAGCTCACTATAGCCTTCTATATACTTAAAGGAAAGAAAATATTATCTTGGTATAAAGCTAAGAGTTGACAAGTCTCCTTTGGGTGACAACTTCATTAATACTGAAAGAGTCTTGTTAAGGGGTTCCATGTGAACAATTACCAATGATGATAATTTATTTTCCCCCTAATTCTTTCCTTGTTACATGTGATTAATAGCTTTCTTAAAAAAAATGCTTTCCATTAAATTATTATACACACACACATAAAATATATATATATATATATATATATATATATATATATATAAAGTATATAAAGGATATTCATTTTAGTGGATATATTCATGTTACATCCTAGGCAGAAGTAGGATTCTAGTAAGAACTTTTTTAACAAAACAGTTCTAATATAGAGTTTCTGATTTGCCCATGCATTATTTAAGTCTGCATCCTTTAGTTCTAAGCTGTGGTCCATATTCCTAGAGACACCCTGCCATTAATGTTTCTTCTCTGACTAATACGGACATGCTTTTCATTTTATTTTTTATTCTACTCTGTTACATCTGGCTCTCTCTTTAGGATCTCCCCTTCCCATTCAAATGTTTCTAGAGCCAAAAAAATCTTAAAGTTGATTTTGATTTGTAAATCTTTGTTGTTCAGTCATTACAGTTATGTATGACTCTTTACGACCCCATTAGAGATTTCCTTGGGAAAGATATTAGAATGGTTTACCATTGCCTTCTCCACCTCATTTTACAGATGAGGAAACTGAGGCAAACAAAGTTAAGTGACTTGCCCAGGGTCACACAGTAGTAAGTGTCTGAGACTGGATTTGAACTCAGGTCTTCCTGACTAGGGGGTCCAGTACTCTTATCCACTGCATCATCTGTCATGAAAAAATACAGAATTTTTACAGTTGGTAAATAGTGTAACTTAGATATTACTTGTTCAAAAATAAGTTTCTGAGGAAATCTTACTCATTTTGATTTTTAAGTTGTCTCATGCTATTTACTTTTATTAATCATACTCTGCTGTCGCTATCTTCTATGATGATCAAAAGAGTATAGCACTTGAAAGTGCTTATCTATGACTTGGAGATACCAAATAATCATCTTTTAGGAATATATATTTGTTATGTATGTATATTGTGTGTGTGTATAAGATAAAGTAGCCTCAATATCAAAAAGGCATAGGATCAAATCCCACCTCTAAAACAGATTAGCTATGTGACTTGAGCAAGACACTTAGTGTCTTAGTGTTCTAGGCAATTCTCAAAGGTTAAATTGCAGAAAAAGATGCTGACCTGCATTAGTTGAGGGAGATTATTAATAAAATAGTTCTCTATACCGGTGACATCAGAGGTCTCTCTCACATAAACATATTATAATTGTGTTTCATATTATTGATTATGATCTATAGTGTTCTTCTTATGGAAGTGATGCTATTAATTTATCCATTATTATAGATGTTAACCATAAATACATTCTATGAACTGAAGTTTGTTCTATGAAACATATGTTGTTCAGTCATTTTCAGTCATGTCTGAATCTTCATGACACCATTTGAGGTCTTGACAAACATACTAGACTTGTTTGCTATTTCCTTCTCTAGCTTATTTTACAGATGAGGAAACTGAGGCAAACATGGTTAAATGACTTGCCCAGGATCACACAGGTAGTACGTATCTGAGACCAGATTTGAACTCAGGAAGATTAGTCTCCCTGACTCCAGGCCCAGCACTCTATCCACTGCACCACACAAAGTATGCATTTTAGTAAACTTAGGAGTAGCAAAATTTATATTTACATTTCAATTAGAAATTATATAGGGGGAAAAAAGGATTTTCCTGAAGCATGACCAGTAAATAGAGGATCCCACCCAAATGTGAGTACAGCTTTAAGCTATTAAAACTTTGTATGGTAGACGGTAGCAAGCAATATTTGTCATGTATATTTGACAAATTTTTTACTTAATAAGGGTTCATTAAAATTTCATAAAAATCATATGTCTAATACTGAAAGAAACCTCAGAGATAATCTAGTACAACCTTTTCATTTTAGAAATGAAGAAACAGAGAGCTCATGTGACTTTTTCAGGCACTCAGAAAGTGTCAGCAACAAATTTGAACTAAGGTCCTGATTTCAGAGCTTTGCTCAGTTAAACTCTGCTACTTCCACTGATTTATTTCTTCTGCCAGATCCTTAGTTAAGAGTTTTCATGTCTTCTTATGATTTTTTCCTTGTTTCATATACATACTTTTTCTGGTGGGGTACCATTTCAACAAAAAACACTTTCAAGGTAGGGGAGGGAGGGGGTGTCATGGAACCAAAACTTCTTTCCCTTAATCTCCTTACTAATGTTCAACCTAACATTAAGGATGTATTTTTTTCTGGGGAAAATTAAAATATAGTGTATAACAAAGCATTTTTCATGAAGGTGAAAAAATATAGAACTTCATAAAAACAACAGATTTCTTTTCTTTTATCCCAGCACTCATGAATAGTAAAATTATTTTCTACAATGAGTTGTGGTGACTAATTGACGGTTCATATTGCTTATTCATTTTTCTTTATGTTTCTAATCAATCTACATTTTACAACTCAGACTAATTGCAACTAGAAACCTGAAGGTAGTTTTGTAGAACTATATGATTACTTTGGAAAAGTTAACTGATAAACATTAAGAAAAATCAATTTTTTTCTACTTTAGCTCAAATAGAAGTTGAATCCTCAAATCATGAAAATTGATTTCAAGGGCTCCTTTTTCCCTTCAGGCAGTTATTTATGTTAAAGTCTCTCTCTCAACTATTTTTCTACCCTCTTTATTCCTCCTTTTTTGACTATGTTATTTTTGGAGCAGTCTACCAATTGTACATTTGGGAACAGTCTAAAAAACATTGAATTCCAAATCAATTTTATGTCATTAACATATGTCCCTGTAATTTCAAGTAGGACTAATACTTTGCTAAGTGAAATCCACTTGGCACAAATGCTGTTCATCTGTTACAGATGCCTGAATTTGGTATACTAGAGGATGAGCTGAAACGTAAATAGTAATGAATAAAAAATAGTAATAAATAAAAAGTAAATATTTAGGAGGGAGGAGTAGGTTTAGTAAATGAATTCGTCATGTTTCTAGTAAGTAATTTTATGATACTCCAAGTACTAATGTTTTGTTTTTTTCAATAACTTTTTATTCTTAAAGACTAAATCATTTTTGTTTTTTTCTAATAACTTATTCCTAAAAACTAAATCATTTTTTCTTCATAGTAATCTAACTTCATGAACCTATTTTCAGGCACAATTCCTCCACTTATTAAGTCAGTTGTCCAAAATGATGAGGGACTGGCAACTAATGAAGGGTTAAAGATGCTAGTGACCATTTCGTGCATTTTGGTTGGAGTTTTGCTGTTATTTGTGTTACTATTGGTTGTACGGAGGAGGAGGAGAGAGCAAAGATTGAAGAGGTTGAGAGGTAAGAAAATTCAACCGTTCACTCCTGTGTATGATCTAGTATCTTTTTGTAGTCTTTTAATATCAAAATGTAACATAAAATTACAATGAGATCAAAAAATTATTTAAAACTGCATCTGTTATATCTATTCAATGCCATTACCACCACCTCAATAAATGAAGCATTTGTTAAGTACCAATAATTCTATGGTGCCAAGAACTCTGTGCCTGAGTCATAAGTACAAAAATATTAGGGAGCAGGTATACAAGTACAATACATGAAACAATTCCTACTCCCAAGGAGTTTACCTTCTAAAGAGGGAGAACATATATAAGCATGCATAGAATAAAGAAAGTAACTACAAATGGAGGCAAATTTGGGGAGATAAAGAAAGGTTTCCTGAAAATGGTGCTTGAGTTGCACCTTGAAAGAATAGAAGCACTCTACAAGGTGGAGATATGGAAAAAGTGCACTTCAAGCATGTAGGACAGCCACTGAAAAGGCAGGAAGACAGGAAATGAAATGTCAAGTTGTTGAGTTTTTCCTTCACTCTTGAAGAGGACCACGACATCAAGATGATGACATGACCTGCTGTTGACTTTGATTTGAGTGAGGGAGGGCTGTGGAAGGTCACCAGCCTCACTTTAGCTTCCAGAGCCATCTGGGTCCAGTGGCCTGATATTCATCAGAATGACTGGAGATGGCCCAGGATGCAATATGAGACCCTAGTCCTTTCAGGGTTAAGTGCTATCACATTCTCACTTTGCATGAGATACACCCGTTACAAAGAATAGAAAGAACAACTTGGCTGTATCATGGAGTGAGGATGGGAGAGTCCAAGTAGACTGGAAAGATAGCTGAGACCCAAGTGTAGAAGACTTTAAAAGCTAAAAAGAGTTTATATTTGATTCTAGAGGTAAGAAAAGAACCACTATTGAAGTTTACTGAGTAGATGAGGGACTTGGTCTGATCTATATTTAAGGAAAATTAAGTTGGCAACAGTATGTAGGGTGTACCAACATGGAGAAAGACAATGTAGAGAGAGCAATTTGGATGATGTAATAATAATCTAGGTGAGAGGTGATGAGAAATTGAACTAATATGATAGCTGTTTGAGTAGTAAACATGGGTCAGATTTGAAAGATGTTGTTGAGATAGAAAGGGCAGGATTTGCCAACTGAGTAGATAGGTTAGATGAGAGAAAGGAGTTGAGGATAATACCATTATTAGAAGATTAGAAGAATGTTGCTACTTAAGACAAAAATAGAAAAGTGTGTAAAAGTGATAGGATTGAGGGAAAGACAAATAGTTTTGTTTTGAATAGATATCATATTTTGTCTGAAAATAATTGCTTATGCACTGCTACAGATGAGATCTGAAAGTAGTCTTCTATTTCTGATGATATTTTATAGCAATGAGATAGAAAACAGACTTTCCTAAGTTTAGTTGAAGCCCCACATTTTTTCCCTGAAAAAAATGAATGGATATAATGCAGATGCTAGATCCTTCAGAAGTATAAGATTGATTTCAGATTGCATATTGAATTTATTATACACCTTAAAAGTAAGATAAGTTCTTCATAATGGAGCTTTATGGTTGCTTGAGCAGTGCATTCCTTTTTCATCATGTATTTGGTAATGTCCATTTTTTAGATAAGTTAAAAATAAAGTAAAATATGAAGGAAAATAAAGCAAAACAAAAACCCAATCTTCTTTCTGTACTCAATTTAATTATCTTTACATTAATCAATTACCTTGGTGATACACTAGAGTTTGCCATAAGTAAATCCTTAATAAAGTCCATGCATCCAAAGAAATCTGTTATTGGAAGTCCTCAAGGAATATTTTTATATAACAATTTTGCCTAGAACATAGTCCTACGAAATTGGCCTCAAGGCTCAGTCTATATAGCCTGCATTCTTTTCAAGGAGCTATGTCCAGTAAGTTTTGAAGCTTGGCAAAATTAAGCAACATTGATATTGAATCTGACAAGATATGCAAGATCTATTTATTATACAACCAATAATCCAGTAGTATATTCCCTGCGAAGAATGAGGTTCACTTTTTTTTAACTTCACTTAGGCCATGCCTAGTTATTTTTTAGTACAAGAGGCTTTATTTTAATTTTTAGTCATGTATATATTTTTCCTCATTCAGCTCATTTTACTCTGTATCAGTCCATAAATCTCTTCTTGCATTAGTTGTTCCATATAGCATAGTAATATCCCATAATTATTTAGTCATTTCCTATTGATGGGCAATGGCTTTTTTTCTAATTCTTTGGTAATTAAAAAAGCATCTCCAGGAGCCCTAGGCATTTAAGGACTTTTTCATTCTGATTGCCTAAGACAATTTGATTTTAGGAAACATTTTTTCAGGAATAAAATTAATACAGTAAGGATAAGAAGGAAAAACATTAAGAAAAAACCATCTTGTGTATCAAAAATCTTTGATGGGAGT
Organism: Bettongia penicillata ogilbyi; assembly: GCA_023548195.1. Classification (NCBI taxonomy): domain Eukaryota; kingdom Metazoa; phylum Chordata; class Mammalia; order Diprotodontia; family Potoroidae; genus Bettongia; species Bettongia penicillata. Next base: position 6,891,351 of record JAJHZJ010000525.1, on the reverse strand, counting down.
TAATAATAAAGACGTAAGAAACTATTTCAAAATTTTGAGTTCAAAAATCATTCTCCCAAGAATAAGTGATCAAAGCATATGAACACACAGTTCTCAGAAGAATAAAAACTATTCATAGTCATATGACTTCTCCAAATCGCTAGTAGATTGCTCCAAATCACTACCAATAAGAGAAATTCATAGGAACACAGCTCTGGGAACTTCAACTGAGACAAACAATAAGTAGAAAAAAATAACACTTATTGATATAGTCAGTGATGTAGGTGCCTCAAAAAGATACACATACTGATAACCTGCTGTTGAAATTATGCGATTATTTCATCATTCTAGAAAGCAATTTGAACTGTAATAAAATCTGGCAGAAGAAGGACTCCTGTAGAAAGGGGCCTGGAGGTGAGTATTAAAGAAAGCCAGAGAAGCTCAGTTAGAGGTGAAGAGAGAAAGGATTCTAGGCTTGCACTGAGAAGTAGTGTAACTAGAAGAGGAATAGTAAGTAAAACAGTATAATTGTATTATAGAGTAAAGTTTGAGAAAAGCAAGAAAACAAAAAAAAGACAGAATGTACAGGGCTTTAAATGAGAAACAGATGAATTTATATTTGATGCTGAAGGTAGCAGTTACTTCAATTAGAGTTTATTGAGTAGACAGTGATGTGTTTAAACTTGAGCCTTGGGAAAATCACTTTGGCACTTGAGTGGAGCAGGATTAGTGGTCAAGGATACCAATATTATAATATTTATGTTCTATAAATATAAAATGATCAATATAAAGGTTATTGAAATCTTTTTGATACCACAACAAGATGACTGAGAAAAGTAATGCTGTCTTCCAGAACTACAACATCTTTATGTCTTCTACATTCTGAACAGTACAAGTCATTTCACAGTTAACTAAAAGATATGCAGAACATAAAATCTCATTGTACTTATTGTTTGTCAATTATGAAAAACCATTTGATTTATTAGACCAAAATGCTGCCTTACGTGTTCTTTTTGAATATATATATATATATATATATATATATATATATATATTTCATCCATTGATCAAAATCATTCAAGACTGATATAACAGCACCTACTTAGTGATATATTGACCATAAACATCAGGAGCAGTTTCAAACAGAGATGAATGCTTGACCACACTGTTCATCAGTGTAATGAAGGATATCCAGAAAAAGTTCAGGTTGAAGAAATACCTCTAGTAAATGATGAGGTCTTCTGGGTGCTCCTGTGTGAATGACATTGTGTCTTTTGTATCAAACCCCAGGACATTACAGAGTCTCCTGGAACTTTTGTTCTGTAATCGCTCAAAGGAGTTTGACCTGATCTTCGACACAGAAAAGACCAAGTGGAGAAAGAATATCTATTCTCCAGATTATAGCATGCATTTGGATAGATGATCTATAGAGTTATAGAGTAAAGGATGATTAGGTCACAGGGTACAAACAGACAATGAATAAGAGGAGGAAAATGAATTTGATTGCCTTCAGAGAATTACAATGCTTCATTTCTTATCGCAAGTTTCCCATGGAAGGAAAAAACCTATTTTTTAGTACCAACATTCCACCAGTGTTACTATATGACAGTGAAAAATGGATCATAACAGTAGTTTTGTCCAAAAAAATCAAAAGTGTCTATCCCAGTGAGAACAATGGACACGTGCTCAGTATGTGCAAGAAGCAAGTAGAAGTCATAAGGGAATTCTGACTCATCTTGGTTCGTTCTGAGACTACCTTTTTTAATCCCTATGCTGACCCCAGAGTTTAGTATAAAAGTGGTGAGGATCCCCAGGACCTCACCTCACTCTGAAGAACCTATCAGTTCAAGGTTCTCCTCCATTTTTCTCTCACCCATTCTACAGGCTACCTATTCACTCTTTTCAAAAATTGTGTTAACCATTACACATCTGGTGTCATCCAAAATCTTTTCCCATGACTTCAATACTTCTCCATAGCAACCCTCTGCTTTTTCTAAGACCCGGGGCTAACTGGAAGACAACAGAAATATAAATAAATAGGTATAAAATAGTTACAAAATAAATTTGATGGAGAGTGTTCTTAGAAGCTGGGGCTTTTTGTAGAAAATAGCCAAGTTTTAAAAGAAAAAAGAGATTTTAGGGAAGAAAGTAAGATACTCTATTGTATATTTTCCAATATGTACTCTTTACTTTTTTAGAACACATTTTAACTATATTTGGTATTAACATGTTGTTTAAGGGAAAATCTAGGTTTCTTTTCCTTTCTAAGTATAATCAATACTGTGACACCTTAGATACCCAAACACGAACTAGTAATCATTGTAGTTTACTTTGATTTTATTTTGCAGTGGTAGATATGGTATTCCTTAATATATCTCTGAACATTATAATCTAATGTTAGTTTACTAATACTCTTATGCACTGATAATCTATAACTATCAGAAAGCTGAATAATGGAACTGAATTACTCCTTGATCTATAAAACACGTTGTTTTGAGGTATTTTAAAATGTTTATAAAATTGTCTTTCTTTTATGTGTGTAACAAAATTGAATTGCATTTCATTCCTAGACTTGTTGGGTTCATATTTGCAAAAAGTGGTCACAAATAATTGGAATATAAGTAAATGCCCATCAGATGGAAATGACTAAACAAATTGTGGTACAATAATGTAATGGAATGTGATTGTACTATGTACTGTAAAAGATGGCAAGTGTGATGAATACAGGGAAGCATGGGAAAAGCTACATGTCCTAACTCACAGGATGAAGAGAACAATATTCCCAATTACTGTAATCCCCCCAAAACCCCAAAAAAATCAAACATGAATGTTACAAAATTATAAAGAACAAGCATTTCTATAAAAAAAATAAAAACATCCTTACCCTATCCTTCAGCAGTAGTGATAGGTCCACAAATGTATATTGAGCGTGTTTTCAGATATTTTTATGTACTTTTCATTTAAATTGATTTTCCCTCATTCTCTCTATTTCTTTACAAGATAGTACTTGTTTTATGAAATAACTCTCTGGGAAGGTAAGGGATGAAGAAATGATACAGGAAGAGGTTATGGCAATATTTAAATATTAACAAATATTTTTAAAAGAAAAAGTAATATTTCTACCTCTTGATAAACTTTTCTAATTTATAATCTATGCAAAATAAAATTGAATCTTCTAGATGGGACAAAAGTTCAGTTTATAATTAAAACCTTATTACATTTTTAGAAGTTTTCCTACTCCTTACAAACTTCCACTAAAAGATATATGATAGCCAAGCGCAGAGAGACCTAAAGTGAACCATGGTCAGAACAGGGAATAATTCTATTTTTAACTATCTAGTGTGGATTGTAGAAATTATATAAATTAGTCAACCCAAAACATATATTCTAAATGAAAAAAATGTTAATGAGTTTCTTGTCTTTTGCTGACATTAACTGTTTTTTTGGGTTTTCTTTGTTCCCCAGATGCAAAGAGTTTAGCTGAAATGCTTATGAGGTAAGAACAAACTCATCATCCACAGTCTTAATTTTAATATGTTTTCCCAGTTGCTGTGATAATTTGAGTTTTAGATGATGACATTTATGTATGTATACGCATATACATATACATATGTAAAGAGGTTTAAATATTTTTCATTTATCATATACTTTCTCATACAAGTACATTTACCTGAATTGTTCTGCTGAGGATCCATTGTGAGTTTTAAAAAATTAAATAAATGCTAAAGGAAAATACTTTTAATATGTCTTTTCTCTGAAGTCAGATTGGTTTGTTTGCCCTATTTGGTATGTATGGTTCAAACTATGGAGCTCCTAATTCATAAATCCTCTTCCTATTTGAATTAGATCAACTTCCTAATCTGATGTAGGAATAAAAATTCTGAGGATCCTTATCCCAACTTTCCCTCTCATAAACAAGTCTCCAGTTCTGCAGTAAGACTACATCTTTTTTCAGAATTCAAAGGGTATACTGGAGAGGTTGTATTGATTCTCTAATGCCATCAGCTCAAACTCCTGCTTGTATACTTCTCCTTATGGTTATCAAAGTAGAAGCGATAAAGTCAACCATCCTTCAGTACCTTCTTTTTTGAGGGCTCTTATATGATAATTAAATTTTTTTCCCAATTACATGTAAAAAATCATTTACATTTTTTTTAAATTTTGAATTCCAAATTCTCTCCCCCTCTTTATTGAGAAGGCAAGTAATTTGACATAGTTTTACATGCACAGTAATGCAAAACATCTTGCCATGCTGGGAAAGAAAATGCGCGCACGCACACACACACACACACACACACACACACACACACACAGAAAAATAATGAAAATAAAGAAAAAGTATCCTTGACTTGCCTCCAGATTCCACCACCTCTTTCTCTGGAGATGAGCAGCACTTTTTATCATAAGTCCTTCATAACCATGTTGAATCATTGTGTTGCTGAAAATAGCTAAGTTATCCATAGTAGATCACAATACAATACTCATGCCGCTGTGCATAATGTTCTCATGGTTCTGCTCATTTTTCTTTGCATCAGTTCATATAAGTCTTTCTTGGTTTTTCTCAGAGCATCCTGCCTGTCATTTCTTATAGCATAACTGTATTCATTCACAACCATATGCAATGACTTGTTCAGCCATTCCACAATTGATAGACACTCCTTCAATTTCCAGTTCTTTGCCACCACTAAAAGAGCTACTATAAATATTTTTGTACACATGTGTCCTTTTTCTTTTTGTTTTTTATATCTTTGAGATACAGACCTTGTAATAGTATTACTTGCGTAAAGGGTATTCATGGTATACCTTTTGCGCATAATTCCAAATTGCTCTCCAGAAAGGTTTGAATCAATATACAACTTCACCAATATTGTATTAATGTTTTAATTTTTCCATATCCCCTCCAACATTTGTCATTTTCCTTTTTTGTCATAATAACCAATCTGATAGGTATATGGTTGTAGCTCAGAGTTGTTTTAATTTCTATTTCTCTAGCTAATAGCACTTTAGAGCATTTTTATGTGACAATAGATAGCTTTGATTACTTTGTCTGAAAACTGCTTGTTCACAGCCTTTGAAATTTTAATTGATGGATGATTCATTTCTAAAATTTGACTCGGTTTTCTATACATTTGAGAAGTGAGGTCTTTATAAGAATAACTTGCTGTAAATTTTTTTCACAGCAATGATTGCTATGTATTTCTCTCCATTCTGTTTTCCTCCTGCTTATCCTATTCTCTCTCTCCCTGTCCATGACTTTTGCTTTCCCCCATCTGCTCTCCATTCTATTACCCCCTCCCCTTCCCTCATTCCTTTCCTCTTCTACATTCCTGTATGGTAAGATAGATTTCTTCACTGAACTGAGATATTCCCTCTTTAAGGCAATCCTGATGAGAGTAAGGTTCACACAGTTCCCCAACCTCTTTTCCCTATTTTCTCTCCCACTGTAAAATCTCTTTGGCTCCTCTTATATTAGATAATTTACCCCATTCTACCTCTCCCTTTCCATTTCTCATAGTATATTCCTCTTTCATCCCTTAATTTTGTTTTCTTTTAGATATCATCCCTTCATATTCAACTCAGACACATACTTTCTGGTTATGTATGCTCCTTCTAACTACCCTAATAATGAGATAGTTTTAGGTGTTACAAGTATCATTTTCCATGCAGGAACATAAAAAATTGAATTTTGATAAATCCCTTATGATTTCTCTTTCCTATTTACTTTTTTTTTGTTTCTTTTGAGTCTTTTGTTTCTATTTGAAAATCAGTTTTCTATTCAGCTCCGGTCTTTTCATCAAGAAGACTTGAAAGTTTTCTATTTCATTGAATATCTGTTTTCCCCCTGAAGGATTATACTCAGTTTTATTGAGTAGGTGATTCTTCATGGTAATCCTAGTTCTTTAGCCCTCTGGAATATAATATTCCAATTCCTCTGATGATTTAGACTGCTAAATTTTGTGTTATTCTCACTATAGTTCTACACAATTTGAATTATTTCTTCTGACTGCTTGCAATATTATCCCCTTGACCTGGGAGTGCTGGAAGTTTTGCTATAATATTCCTGGGAGTTTTAATTTTGGAAGGATATCAGGTAGTTTACCATGGCAATTTCTTAAAAAATGATTTCTAGGCTCTTTTTTTTAATCACAGCTTTCAGAGCATCCAATAACTTTAAATTTCTCTCCTGGATCTATTTTCCAAAGCAGTTGTTTTTCCAATGAGATATTCCACATTTTATTCTTTTTTTCATTCTTTTAATTTTGTTTTTTTCTGTCTTGATGATAATGTCAGTTTTTGCTTCTCTAATTTTAATTTTTAAGGAATTATTTTCTTCAGTGAGCTTTTATACCTCCTTTTCCATCTGACCAATTCTGCTTTTCAGAGCATTCTTTTCTTCATTGGATATTTGTTCCTCCTTTACCATTTGACTTATACTCTTTGTTTAAGGTATTGTTTTCTTCAGTATTTTTTGTGCCTCCTTTAACCAAGCAATTGATTCTTTTCTCATTATTTCTTTCATTGCTCTCATTTCTCTTCCCAATTTTCCCTCTACCTCTCTTGCTTGATTTTTAAAATCCTTTTTAAGTTCTTCCATGACCTGGAGCTGATTTATATTTTTGTTTAAGAATGATGATGTAGGAGTGTTGACTTTGTTGTTTTCTTTGAATTTCTGTTTTGATCCTTCCTTTTGATATAGTAACTCTATATAGTCAGGATCTTTTTCTACTCCTCCCTCATTTTCTAGCCCATTTCTTGACTTTTGAATCTATGTTAAAATTGGTTCCTGCTGAAATAGAGTTCCTGCTCCCCTCCTCTTTGCTCTGGGATTAATATCAAAGATTGTGACCCAGATCCAAGAATGGAAAAATACAAGAGTCTTGCCCCTGATGCCAGCAAAAGGACCCTTGTAATCTCCCTCTGACCAGTTGTCTGACCCCTTTACCATCTGTGGTCTGAAAGGTCTGGAAATCGCTTCTGCTCTTCAGTTACCCCACAAGGCGTGTTTCTAGTTTGCTGGTACCTAGTCTGTGCTGGCATGGCCTACACTGGACTGCACTCCACTTTCACCCTGTTGCAACAGACCTTTCCAGCCAACCTTCTAAGTTCTCTTGGGCTAGAAAATTGCTTCATTCCATCCTTTTGTGGGTTCTGCAACTCTAGAATTTGTTTTGAGGCATTATTTAAAGTTGTTTGGGAGGTTTATTCTCTATCATCGTGGCTCCATTTCTTTTGAGTAGCTTTTAAAAGGTGGACTTCTTAATGGGATATAGTTAGAACAATTGGAATAAAACACAGTCCAAGGGAAAATAACCTTAAACTTAGAGATCACACATTACAAAGAGGTATCTAATTCTTGGAGTTATTTTCTCCTCTTCATTGGTGTGCTCAAGAATTGCTCTTTATAATTTCTTTTCTGTGTTTCTTTGTGTATAATCTGTATCCTAGCCTGTCAGACCCTACTGTTAGATTATCTGAGGACACCAATTAAAAGATGAGAAGTGCAAAGTCACTGAAAAGTTCCTCTTCAAGCCAGGCCAGAGAGGGATAGCAAGATTATTTATACAATTGCATGTTGTAATCTAGAGAATAGATATTTTCATTCACTTGGTCTTTTCTATGTGGATGGTCTGGTCAAACTCCTTTAAATGATCATAACTCTCAGGAGATTTTATAATGTCTTGGGACTTGATGCAACAAGTACAATTTCATCTACGTGCAGGCGCAACTGGAGAGCCTCACCATCTGTAGGAGATCTTTCTTCAACTTGGACTCTTTTATGGGTCTCCTCCATCACACTCATGAACACCATTGTCAATTTCTTTCATTGTTCTCATTTCTCTTCCCAACTTTCCCTCTACCTCTCTTGCTTGATTTTTAAAATCGTTTTTAAGGTCTTCCATGACCTGGAGCTGATTTATATTTTTGTTTAAGAATGATGATGTAGGAGTGTTGACTTTGTTGTTTTCCTTGTGAGTTTCTGTTTTGATCCTTCCTTTTGATATAGTAACTCTATATAGTCAGGATCTTTTTCTACTCCTCCCTCATTTTCTAGCCCATTTCTTGACTTTTGAATCTATGTTAAAATTGGTTCCTGCTGAAATAGAGTTCCTGCTCCCCTCCTCTTTGCTCTGGGATTAAGAGCAAAGATTGTGACCCAGATCCAAGAATGGAAAAATACAAGAGTCTTGTATTCATCTCTCTATTTGAAACCTTTTCTTCTGCTTTTTATTAGCACATCACTGAATAGAGTTATTTCTATTGTTATATCAATCTTGAATGATTTTGATGGATGGATGGAAGGCTTTTTTGTTTAAAAAAGGTCTACAATGCAGCTTTTTGGTAAAATTTTCATAATTCATAAAAAATAAGCAGTAATTTTTTTTATATTTTCCATGATTTTCATTAACTAAAAAAGTGAAGGTGAGGTACACTGTTGGTTATCACTTATGAATTAGAGTTCCTGCTGGTACCCTCATGAAGGATACCCTTGTTTAAAGTATAGATGATATTCATAAAAGTTTTATAAATCAAGGAGAGTAATGGTATTAACTGACAGTTATTCATGGTCTTTCAGTTACCTTTTTTTTGTATTAACCATGTTTCAAAACCTTGTATATCAGTCACTCAGTGCCTTCATATTTGTTTCTCTTCCAGTTCAGGTCTCTTCTGCGTACATTTGGTCCTGTCTGGTTCTTTTACCCATTTTTTATTCATTAATGCCGTTTAAAGCACTATGTTCATCCTTCCATATAAGGACATTCAGAACCATGATATATGGTTACCCATTCATGTTCTTTTGGTAGCTTTTTTTCTTAAGATGATTTAAGATTATCTCCACATTCTTGATGGAAAATATCCAATTTTAGTCATTACTTTCTTTTCCCTTATCCCATCAAGGGCTCTTCTCTCTTCTCCCCAGCTAGTGATGAATGCCTCCCCAATTAGAAAACTCTTCCTGGATTATAGCTCATCTGGGCTTGGTGACTTCAATTTATCAATGGCAGCTAGATCCTTTCATACTATTTCCTTATACTTATATATACACTTATATACTTATATTCCTTATATTCTTATACTCCTTATATTCCTTATAATCCTTTTCAGTGTTAGATCCCTATTACCTTTATTGTCTTGGTCTATTTTATCCCATCTGAGCAGAGAAAATAGAGGCAAATAAAAAAGCGTTGAATAAGTGTGCCTTCTCCCCCCCCCCACTTTGTTATAATTAATTCCATTTACTTCAGATCCTAGGTCTTTTTGAATACTTCTCTTTTCCTAATTATAGCAGCATAACCTTCTTCCTTCCCAAAACAAAAATGTTCAAGAAAAAAATTTTAAAAACTTTGAATTATTCTCATGTTTCTTCACTACCTCTCAATTAATTGACATTTAGTAATGAAACTTAAACACTATTTTAACAGTACTATACCATACTTTTGTACTTATTCTTTCTTACCTGTCTTTACTTCCAATTTTGTGTATACACACACACACACATACACATACACATGTAATTTGCTGGAAGAGATTATTTTTCTAGTGCATTTCATACAAGGCTTTCTTGATGTGTTGTAAAGGTGGATAGATATATTCAGAAGTTAATGTGATATAAAAAGTTATCAGTAAAAATTTAAGTTTGAAAAGTAATCTAACTTTTGGGGGAGTTCACCTCTTTAGAACATTAGAGTAACACTTCTTGACAGTTGGTTCTTTGTATCATGGAGCCTCACAAATAAGTGCTTACAAAATATGTGGTTGTTTGACTAATATTTGATTGTTTGATTAATTAAAAGACAGCACAAACCACAAAATTCAAGAAAGATAAAAAAGAGGGAGAGAATTCCAGGCATAGGGGATAGCCAGTATAAATGCAGAGAGTTGTGAGATGAAGTATATCATTCAAGGAATAGTAAGGAGATGGGTATCACTGGATCATAGAATACATGAAAAGGAGTAGGGTAAGAATAGAAAGGCAGGAGGGGCTAGGTTGTAAAAGGCTTTAAAAGATAGGAAGTAAATTTGATACTGGAAGTAATAAGGATCTACTGTCGCTTATTGAATGGAGCTGTAATATTGATATACTTGAATAATACACTTGAACTTTAGGAAAATCACTTTACTGAGTATAATTTATATGAATCTAAAAGTAAATGAGAAAAAGAAATTTCAAGTCAACACAAGTTCATATTGTCCAAAGAAAGTACACCCAAAGTTGCTATTTTTTAAATCACTTTTCTTCCTAAGTAGAGGATGAAATGGAGTAAGGAAAGACTAATGGCAGGGAAATTGACCACAAAAGGTACTTTTTGTGACAAAATATCAGAACGAAGTGGAAAAATCCAGTGTATCAGATCCAGAAAAAAATTTAAGGAAAATATTAAAGACTAATTAAGGGGCTCATTAAGGCGCTCATTAAGGTCAGACTGTTAACTTCTTATATGTGAAAATGTTACCAGTATTCTTGACACTATCATCATTACTAGGGTAATTTGAAAGAAAGGTTGGGGCTGTATTGAATATGATGGAATGATTCTTTTTTAAATCAATAGAAACATAAAAGGAGCAATTGTACAAATGGGCATGAAAGGAATTTATAGTCATATGATAAAATACTCTAAATCATTATTGATTAGAGAAATGCACATTAAAAAAACCTTAAGATATAATTTTACACCTATCAGATTATATAAGTGATTGAAGGGAAAAGTAACAAATGTCCCAGGGGATGTGGAAAAATTGAGACACTAATTCACTGTTGGTGGAATGGTGAACTGATCCAACCATTCTGGCATTATGCCTAAAGAGTTATTAAATTGCCTATATTCTTTGACCTAGGAGTGCTAGTAATAGGTCTATTTCCAAAGATGATTAGGGGAAAAGGAAAAGAAGCCATATGGTCTAAAATATTTATAGCAGCTTTCTTTGTGGTGGCAAAGAACTGGAAATTGTGGGGATGTCCATCAGTTGAGGAATGGATGATCAAATTGTGGTATGTGATTGTGATAGAATACTATGGTGCCATAAGAAATTATGAGCTCTAGGATCTTAGTAAAACATGGATAGAGTTGCACCAAATAATGAACAATGGAAAGAGATGAATCAAGAGATTGTTGTACATTGTAATAGCAATATTGTTTTAAGAACAACTATGAGTGACTAAGTCATTTTGATTCCTATAAATATCCAAATTAACTATAAAGGACCTATGAAGCAATCCATTATCTGTATCCAGAGAAAGAATGATAACTAGAAGTTGTATAGAATGATTGTGTGTGTGTGTGTGTGTGTGTGTGTGATGGTAGCCTTTGCCAGGGTGAGGGAGGAGGGAAGAAAAAAGGGGGAAAAAGAAAATTATATGATAACTTTATTATACATTTAGAAGGAATATAGCAAGTTGTGTATGATAGATTTGCAGTTTCATGTGCAATCATCTTTTTTTAAAAATTCTGCTGTCATGAGAATTCTTATTTTATTTAATAAATTGTGAATAAAATAAATAAATCTTTTTTAAATGGTGCCTAGAATACAAACACAAATTCACGTGGAGCAGCTAGTTTTATTCACATGGAGAAAAAAGAATGCTAAACAATAAAGAATAAAGGAATAATTGCAGTATTTTGAGAGACCTCATCCCGCCATCTACCTTCTCCTCTGCTCCTACTTAGGAGCCATTGAAACATCTAGAACCAATCTCACAGCCTCGCTAACTTGGTAGGTTATAAATTAAATGTTATCCAATGCCAACTTTGCCCTCTATCTCAAGTAGTCCTTTTATTCTTCCATAACCCTATCTCATTCCCTGTGGAAATTATTTCAAATATTTTTTCCTACTCAAGTCTCCCACACCATCATCACTCCCCTTTTCTTCAGTTTCTTACATTGCTGAGAAAACTAAAGTTATTCTGCCTACAACATGCCCATGTCTCCCTATCCATAAAACAAAACCAATGAACAAAAAACCCTCATTTAATCTATCCAATTCTGTTAACTGCCCCCCTATATCTCTTCTCCTTTCTGTGACTAAATTCTCTAATAAAGCCAATTATAATAGGTGCCCCCACTTTGTTTCTCCTCACTCTCTTCCTAAGTCTCTACAGTCTGACTTCTGATCTCATCATTCAACTGCATCTGCTCTAGTTACCAGTGATCTCCTAATTTCCCAATCTAGTGACCTTTTCTCCATTTTCCTTCTGCTTGACCTCTCTACTGGCACTGCTAATCACTTCTCTTTGGCACTCTTCTCTCTCTAGGTTTTCATGACACTTTGCTATCCTGGTTTTCTCCTACCTATCTGAGTCCTTTATATTATTTGACTTGATAATTTCATCATCTTTTATGGATTTAGCTTTCATCTCTATACTAATTACTCTTAAATCTACTTGTCCAGCCTGGCCTCTCCGCTGACTTCCACTCTTGCATTTCCAATTGCTTATTGGACAGCTCATACTGGATGGGCTTGTACAGATATCTGAAACTCAACATATTGAAAACTAAGCTCATTATCTTTCCCCCATTAATGTTTCTCTATCCTTCCAATATTCCCATCACTAATGAAGCAGTTATTGATCTAGAGCCAAATATCCTAAACAATGGAATCAAGTAGACCTTAGGAAGCTCTGCTAACAAGAAAGCTAGTGGAGGTGATGGAAGTCCAGCTGAGCTATTGTGAGGCCAGCCAAGTAGGATCTTTTTTGCTGTTTTTGTTTATACTAAGAAGCATAATGCTTCTGAGTAATGTGATTAAGGAGGATCTTTGCCACCCATTGTTCAACCTGCTCATTGAAGGAAGCTTGATGAGGGGAGTTATTTTGTAGGAAAGTCCCGGTACTTTTTGTTTTTCTACTGAGGCACTGGGTCTGAGGGTCTGAAAAGTGTTTAAATACTCTGAGGATGAGATTTTACTTTGGGGCTTAGTTTTAGAAGAAGGTTTGTATGCATATAGGACTCTGGGAAGCTTCTAAGCAGCACTCTGGCTTTGAAAAGCTTCCCTCTCTGGTAACTATGGTCAGACAGTTGGACCTGTCTGTTGAATTTTGATGTATATATTGCTTATTGTTAGACAGTTTGATAGCGCTGTCTTTTGGTTTAGATTTCTCTGTATTTTCTCTGAAGTCCAGGGTGCTGACTTTTTCCCCTGAACTAACTGAATGATACATGTGCTTGATTAAAGTGATTGTTAACCCCTCAAAAGTTGCCTTTCCTTTTAAAAAAGCAGATCAAAAAACATGTAGTAGCAGGCCTCCTTGTGTATGTTTGGGTGCTTAGTGACACAGCTATTTAAAATCCTAGAAGATGATATTAAGTGCTTCATGCAGTATATCAGCAAATTTGGAAAATTCAATAGTAACCACTCAGTAGTGGAAAAGATAAGTTATATCCTAATCCTAAAGAAGGGCAATGCCAAGGAATGTTTAAATTACCAAACAATTGCACTCACTTCACATACCAGCAAAATTATGCTACAAGTTAAGCTTCAACAACATGTGAACTGAAAATTACTAGAAGAGCAGGCTGGTTTTCAAAGATCTCAATGAAATGTGGCAAGTTCTCAAAGAAATAGGAGGACCAGATCATTTTACTTATCTCCTGAGGAACCTGTATTAAGGCCAAGAAGCAATTATTAGAATTAAACATGGAATAATTTATTGGTTTAAGATTGGGAAAGGAATACAACAGAATTGCATATTGTCACCTTATTTATTTGACTTATATGCAGAGTACATCATTCAACATGCCAGATCTCATGAATCAAAAGGCAAACTAAAAGTTTCTGGCAGAAATATCAACAATCTCAGATATTTAGATGATACCATTCAAATGGTAGAAAGTGAAGAAGAATTAAGAGGCCTCTCGATGAAGGTGAAAGAGTGTAAAAGTTGGCTTGAAGTTTAACATCAAAAATACTAATATTGGTCCCATCGCTTCCTGGCAAATACAAGGAGAGGAAATGGAACAAAGCATTAGATTATACATTCTTGGCATCAAAGATTTCTACAGATGACAACTACAGGCATGAAATAAAAAAACAATCCTTCTTTCTCCTTGGAAGGAAAACTATGGTGAATATGGACAGCTTATAACAAAACAGAGATATCACCGTTCCAGCAAAAATTCAAATAGTCAAAGCTAGGTTTCTTTTCCAGTACCAATGTATGGCCAAGAAAACTGGACTATAAGGAAAGCTGAGCATCATAGAATTGATACTTTTGAATTGTGATGCTAGAGAAGGCCTTTGAGAGTCCCTTGGATAGCAAAGAGATCAAATCACTCAATACTTAAAGAAAGTAATTCAGGTTATTCACTGACTGGTCAAATACTTAAACTGAAGCCTAAGTAACTTGGCCATATAATGAGAAGACAGGACTCTTTGGAAAAGACCCTGATGCTGGGAAAAATTGAAGGGAAAAAGAAAAGGGGATGGCAGAGATAGAGTCATGAGTACAATGAAGATGAAAAGACTTCAAGAGACAGTGGAATACAGAAGGGCCTGGTGTGTTATGTATGGTCCATGGGGTCATGAAGAGATAAACATGACTAAGGAAAAGATCAACAAGAAATGAGGGTGCCACCATCCTCCAGTTATCTAGGCTTGCAACCTTGATATCATCCTGACTCTGCCCTACCTCCCATTATCCAGTCTATTGCCAAGGACTCTCAAATTTACCCTTGTAACATAACATCTCTCTAATACATTCTCTTCCCTCCTCTGACACTGTGACTACTCTGATATGGGCCCTCATCTTCTCATCTCTGGACTATGTTAATAACCAACTGGTTGTTTTCCCTGCCTCAAGATTCTCCCCATTCCATTCCATCCTCTACTAAGTTGTCAACTTCTCTCCATTTAAACAACTGCCCTTTTAATGGCAGTCCTCATCACTTCTTGCCTATTGCAATAGCCTAATTGGTGTCCTTACCTCAGGTCTCTTACCACTTGTCTACAAACTGTCAAAATAAATTTTTCTTAAATATGGATCTGATCATATGAATACCTGAGTCAATCAATTCCAATGACTTTTTCTTACCTATAACATAAAATATAAAATCTTCTATTTTGTTTTTAAAACCCTACACAACCAGGTTCCAGTATATCTTTCCAGCCTCATTGTACATTACTCTTTTTTCTACATTTTGCTATCCAGCCAAACTTGCCTTTTTTCTGTTGTTCACATATTACTTTATTATTTATTATTATAAATTATTTATTGTTTCATTTTTAGCTTATTATAAATTATTATTACTGTCCACTCCTGTCTTCATGCCTTTCATTTGGCCATGCATCCCTCATACCTAGAATACACTCCTTCCAGGCCTCAGTTTCATAGACTCCTCTTTTTTCAAGAGGCAACTCAAGCAAGATCTTCTTCAAAAAGCTTTTCCCAAACTACTTCTTATTTAACTACTTTTAATATATTTGTTATTTATTCACTTAATAGCAATGCTATAAATACATATGTATATATATGTCTTTTTTCTTTCCTATTTGTGTGTAAGCATCTTGAGAGTATGTATTGTTTATTTCTTTGCATTTATATTCCCCAATGCCTAGACCAGCACCTTGCATATCGCAGGCATTTAATAAATACAGTACTGATTGATTTGTGGAAACATGGATGTCATACCAAAGACACATAAGAAAGCATGGGTGAGATGAGATCTGTACTACCACCAAAGACATTGCTTCCATCCATGATAGTAATAAGTGTTTATTTTAGTTTATACTGAAAATAAAGCTGTTGGTCTTTTTAAAAGATCTTTTGATGACTGTGATTAATTTATAAGAGAAAGCAATCCATGTAATCACAAAATTGAACAAAGCATCTGTTAAGGGTTTCAAAGACAAAACAATGCCAGTCATAGGGTTCCTTTTAATCTGTAAGGAGTTTATTTGAATGCCATTCCAAACTGTCACCGTGAAGAATCACATTTCCCTGGATAAATAAAGACAGTACCAGAATAGGACATAGCAGTACTAGACAGTAGACCTAACTTTTCCACTAATTTTTCACTTGACAATGGGCAATTTATTTCACTTCTCTGGACATATTTCTTTGTATATAAAATGCAGTAATTTTACAAAATGATTTCTAAATTTCCATCTAGCTCCAAAATCCTGTGGTATAATTAAAAGATGAAAGTAATAATTGTCTCGCAAGACATTTTTGAAACACAGATCATCTGAATATTTTAGCATCATTATGACTCAAAAAGAGGCCAGATCTGATAGAACTGTTGGGATACTGTTGAGAAGTATAGCTATATCCATATCTATCTATACATATACATATATATACACATACATGGTTAATTTCATAATTTATACAGGCAAATTAATCCTAAGTGAATGAGCATTCATTCACATGCCTAAGCAAACTAGTATTTTACTTGGGCACATATACATGCTCTTTATTTAATAGATGATTATTCATGGTACAAAGGTAAGCTGATTTTCTTAAGGGCTGTGCCACTTTGTATGTTTCTAGGAAATAGGAAACATTTCAGAAACAGTCAAGCAGTGCTTTTTGTCTAAGCGCTAGCCTAGTTAAGTTCAGAAAGACACATTAGAAATTTAGTCAAGAGGTAAAAGATGATTATAGTTTATTAATAATCAGTCATAATTTGCTGCAGCATGTTATTTGAGCATATGAAAAAAATGTAGTTTTGCTTACAAGGTAAATATATTCTCATAAAGGTGGTTCCATTATGTAGAGGTATTGAGGGATAATCAGTAGAGAATGTATGTGTGCCATGGCATCCGTGCTGTGTCAAAGTTCTAGAGGAAGATCTCCAAAACACTGGATGCCACCCACACCAGAGAATTTATGAGAGGACATGAATGTCACGCAGGATATCCATCACACAAGATGAAAAGGCATGGATAGAGTATATTTGTTCCATCAAAGGCAGTATTCACAATGATGAAATTACACATCCTCTGAAGTTACAAAATATATATAATGGTTTAGAGTAATATAATATCCAACAAGTTGTGTACTGTCTATAAAAGTGTGACTATATAACTTCTGAGGGTTGTTTAAATTTTTTTAATTAGTAATTGTTCCTATGTGTTCTTGCTTTTTTGTTTTTTAGAATTTTTTCTTAATTAATGATTTTCTATGGAATATAACACCAGAGTGCAATATAATGATCCCAGTTAAGTTATGGTCTATTGAGCAGAAAATGGAAAAATATGCTCCAAAAAATAGGAATAATGTCTTTCAGCAGTAGACAAATGTCTACCGATATAATATTTGGACAACAATATTAAAACCTAACCATGAGGTTTTTTTTTAAATTTGTATTGCTTTATGGTCAGATTTTTGATGTTGTTGACTTCATATTGCGTAACTACTCTCATTTGCTATCTTAACTTTTAGGAAATTAATTGAATTTTCCACAGACTTTGTTTATCCAGTTACATGCAACTGCTCTGTATGAGTTTTGCTTTTTCAGGGAGGTTGTTCAGCTTTATTCCTAAAGCAGTCTGATAGCATAACCTTTATTATTAAGTGTGATGTATGTGTCTTCTTAATGTCTATTAGTAGAGGTGACTGCTTTAAACTATTCAAAATGAGAACAGAACTAGATCTGTTTTATTTCTTGTGCAGCAATAAAACCTAATCCTCTGATGAAGTTTCTAAAGAGATCTGTTTGCAGTTTCTCATGTATTTGTAGTAGGAGAATAATGGTTCAAAGCAAAATATGACTGGGACCCAAGAAACTGAACTGCCCTGAATTTTATGCATCTACAGAATTGTTTTGCACCTTCTTTTGTTAATAATTAATTTGTTTTCAGTTTTAACAATCACTTCCATAAGTTTAAAATTTTTTCTCCTCCCCTTGATGGCATACAATTTTATTTGAGTTCTACACATATATCCTTATTAAACATATTTTCGCATTAGTCACGTTGCATTGAAGAATTAAAATAAATGGGAGAAACCAGGAGACAAAAAACAAAACAAAATGAAAAATAACAAAATAGAAAATAGCCTGCTTCATTCTGACTTCTGACTGTATCGTTCTTTCTCTGGATATGGATGGCATTTTGCATCGAGTCCTTTGGAAATTTTTTAGGTCCTTGCATTTTTACATCTTTTTTATTTTAAAAAGATGGAGTTCTTATATCTAGTTTGTGTAATACATAGTCAAAAGGTTCATAACTATTCAGTTAAATTGCCTAATGATATATCTTTGTTGAGTTAAATGATCCATCTGCTGGTCTTTGGAATAAGTCTGTTTTAAGGTCAAAAAATAAAAAGCTATACTTCCTCAAAAGTTACATATTTTTAAAGCATCTTGTTCTATTTGGGTGCAAATAAAGATGATAGTAGAAAATACTCAAACTATTAATTTTTAATGTCAGAAAATATTCTCAGAATTTTAAGTAAATCTGATCCTTTTCATATCAAAAGTTTATAATTAATATCTGCAATATTTGTAATTACAAATTAATATTTGTAATACAAGGGTAACCTTGTTAAAAAACAAAAGTAGTATAAGTGTATTCTTCAGCAACAAGATACAGACAGAAATATATGTGTGTACACATATGTGCATATATTCGTATATATTGAATATAAATACAATGTCCAAAGAGTTGTGTAATATCATTTCTAAAAGCACCTCAAACTTGGCTCAATACATTCTCATTAGTGATATCTCCTAAAATGGTAAGAAATCTTCATGTTAGTGAATCAAGTTTTGGAAAACCTTTACCACTACCTCTCCATTCTTCACTCATGAGCTGGGATCGTAACTATAATAGTTTAACACATTTTCATTTTTTTTTTTTGGCTTGACTCTTTGTTGTTTCTTTTAAAATATCTCTTTTAATGTTGTAAAAAAAAAGAAGTAGCTATCTAATACTTATAATTTTGTCAAAGATTGAATAGTCACTTTTCTAATTAGGATTGGTAGTCTTTATTTACATATTTTATGGATAACTAGGTTACTTTTATTGGATTTTTATAATGTGGTGTTTAGTGAAGATTTTTATTGAATGATTATACACACGCACTCCTTATTACATATTTTCATTTGTTTTTACTAGATAATTATCTAGTTAGGTTCTGACATTAATTTTCTAGCAGAAAAATTTTAAGGCTCATTGCCAATATAATACAATAATTATATATTATACTTTAAGAGATTTAAAACAATGCCAGATGAGAAATTAGGGTTTATTATGTTAACCTAAATATAAATTATCTTGATATAAATTTGTCCATGTAACCACCACCTGAATGACTAGTTACTATACATTATCTTTCTATAGCATTTATCAAAATAGCAATTTCACTTAGACTTTACAACTTGATTTTTAGATAGATTACCACAGCAAAATTTGTTTTTTTAAATTAATATGATTTATGTGCCTCAAAGCAAGCATGTATTAAATTCCTCCTGTATGCCCATGGCTGTACTAGATAATAGAGAAACTATTTTTGAAAAACATTTAATTTGTTTCCTCCCTCCCTTCTCTCCTCCATTATTCATAGTCAAAAGCACATTTAACCCATTTAATATTGAACTGTTTTGTTGTTTTTTAATGTTTCTCTCCAATTTCATTTTTAGTAAGAACACCAGAACCTCAGATACTTTGAACAAGCAACAGACCCTGAGAATGCACATTGATATTCCCCGTGCACAGCTTCTAATTGAAGAGAGAGACACAATGGAGACCATTGGTAAAGTATCAATATGCCTGGTATTCAACTTTAGAACATATAAATATTCTACTCCTGCAGTGCCTACTTCAGGATAGGGGAGAATATTTAAATTTCAATGCCACCTCAGAAAATTATCAGTGGTGTTGTGATATGAAAGAAGAAAATTGATAAGTAGAAAGTTCATCCCCCAAAAAGCATCAGCATGCTTTTAATTCATCTTTGAACCAGAAGCCTTATTGTACATTGAGATGATTGGTAGAGAGCCACCACTGACTTAGAAATGGACTAAAAACTTCCTAGTGTTCTTGAATTCAAAATCACCTTAACCAGCAAGTTCCTAAGGCTCTCTTTCTTGAGTTTAACTTCATGATGAATAGGAGGACTTACCATTTGACTTCCTTTGGAATAACTTTAATGTAGCTATAAATGAATTTACAATATTTCCGTTCCTTTTCTCTTGATGCCTCTTGAAAATCTTAATGGGATGAGAGGATGGCACCATGATTCTATATTTCCATCCTTGACTTCACCATGTACCATTTCAAGAACCTTTGACCATCCTGCCTCAGAAGATCTGGGACTACATGAGGAATAAAATTATCACCACAGCTAACATAACTAGCTTGATTGATTTTCATATTGACAGTTTGGAGAAATGTTGATCAAGTCTCACCTAGGACTCAATCATTTATTAAATGATTCTCTGGTGGCCTGAAAGGGTTAACATATTTCCCAACATAACTTATTTAATTAAGTATTTTTTGCAAGCTTATTCATAGCAGGAAAATTTTAATTTTGTTTTGTTTTGGCTCCAGTCTTTGAAATGAAATTTCCTTTGAATTTTTTTTTATTGCAATAGATATATTGCTATATCTAATGTGTATAAGCTATATCTATATACAAAAATAAAAATGTAGCTACTTAAACTTCCAGTAGGGCATGTAATACTTGCTAAATGTTTTTACCATGACTGAGTAATAATCCAAATGACTGTAATTTTCACATGTAGATCCTATACATATATTTTCTTGGCATCACCCCAAATTTGCCCTTTTTTTTTCACTGTCCATCTGTTCTTGGTTCTTCCCTCTAAAGTCAAACAGATTAAGTCTGATCCCTCTTCCCCATAACAGGTCTTCATATTTCCTAAAACATACCCACCTTTAGCTTTCTCTTATCCAGGATAAACATTATCTAATTCCTTCAACCAAATCTGAGATGACATAGGCTATTTTGGTTGCATTCTATTGCATACACTTTAACTTACCACTTGATGAGAAGTGGGTACCTCCTCATTTCTTGAAGCTATGTTTCTCTTAATGCTATCATGTTAACTGATGGCATCTGAATAATCAGTCATGATTTTGACAAATACATAAATTCATAGCTACCTTAAACGGCCCTCTAGGAGACAAAAAACTTACTTAATAAAAAGGAAGGAAGTCCAAAAGGGAAAAGAGTAGCTTAAAATTCATTTACTCCTATTACTTACAGCCAGCTCTAAAGTGATAGTGTCTGCTTATTTGCAAAAGAATTTTAGAAAAATTTGCAGAAATTTATTGATGGTTATGTATGTTATTGGTGGGCTTTTTCTTTATGGCATAATAAGAGCATACATTGTTAAAAAATAAACAGAGTTCATTTAATTTCTCATACTGAAGAGGAGTAAAAGTATGAATATATAAAATATAAGCATTTTAAATGTTTTATAGATGATCGATCAACAGTCCTATTGACTGATGCTGACTTTGGTGAGGCATCCAAGCAGAAATCACTGACAGTAACTCACACGGTCCATTACCAGTCTGTGTCTCAGGCCACTGGGCCATTGGTGGATGTTTCTGATGCCCGACCAGGAACTAGTAAGTACTAAATAAAACACAGCATCTGTGTGAATAAAATATTATTATGATTGCAGAAGACATTGTATGTTTTGCATGACTGCATATGTATAATCTATATCTAATTACTTACCTTCTCAACAGAAGGTGGAGAGCAAGGAAGGGAGAGAATAGAGAATTTGCAACTCAAAAAGAACAAATGTCAAAAATTCTTTTTGCATGTAACTGGGGGAAAATAAAATACTAAATAAGAACTTTTATAAAAAAGAGAATAGGGGAAGAAAAACAATGACAATTTTTTAAAAGGAGAAGATGTAAATATTTTTCTTTCATATGAAAATACTATAATGTTCACATCTTATTTTCATAGAAAGAATAGATTTAATAAGATTCACCTTGAACTATATTATGGCACATATATGTTTATATATGTTATATAATATACATGCATGTATATGCATATATGTGTATATAGGAGCAAATTAATACAAGGAATTGTAAGGTAAGTCAATTTATATATTTATATATAAAAAATAAACATTTAGCTATATAAGTATATATTAAATAGATAATTATTTGTGGAAGATAGGGTGTAAAGGGTGTTTAGGGAAGCCTAATAACTCTAGTATGAGGGCAACTGAACCCTTTTCCGGGCTTCTTATCTACCTTTGGTATCTACCTGCCAACCATCCTGTAGCCTGTGGCCCCAGGAAGTTGTGCCATGATCAGCAGCCACACTTTGGTAAAACTCATAAGGAAGATGGGCTAAATTAGGTTGAGGGCAACCAATGAACCTCAAACCCATTAGTGAGTTGGGATTGTCTACCCCAAGCATGTGAAGAGTCCCCTTGTGGAATAGGGAAATGTGAGCATTTTGTTTCAACAGACCATGAAGGCAGCAGAAGCAGGCACCGTAGAGCACTTAATGTTTGGTTAGACAGCGAAAATGCCAAGGTCATCCACTGCATCTAGAGTCATCACTAGTCATCTTGACCTTTGTCTTGCACTTGGGTTCCAATGGTATTCTGGAAGGGAGACTGAGGCTGACAATTTTGCACAATTCTGCCTCACTTAAAACCAATTCCACTGGACACACTGGAGCAAGTCAAAAGGCATCACCCATACGATTTTTACTACATTTGCAATTTTATCATTTTATTATTTTACTTTTCAATTATTTTACTATTTCATTATTTATCATTTTACTATGTCACTATTTTACTGTCTTACTATTTTACCTACCTTGAAGTCCTGTGGCTACAAACTAGTGATGAAGGAGCAAGTGCAGAATCTATAGTCTGGGACTCATGATTACAACCCTGCACACAAGCAGCACAGGCCATAGGGTTATCTTCTCACTGGACTGAAGCCACAATGGGATTTGTCAGCCTCCTGGGTATCTGACCAGCCTTCTTAAGAACTGCACTGCTTACCTCCTTGCATGAGGAAGAGACTAGAAAAGGATCCCTAAAAATTGTCTGCTTTACCTAACCCTGACCTGCTTACCTTAGTATTTGAGGATACTACCCTGTGTTCAAAAGACAAAAACACATACAAAATATTTTACAAAGGTGTTTCCACTCACCATTGTTACATGGAATAATTATGCAAGAAATTTGGTTGACCTGAAAGACAAATAGTTCTTATTACAAGAGAATTCAGCTTCCAAATAACAGTACTGAGTAAAAGAAGGAAAGCAAATGAAGGTCAGCTTACAAAAGTAAGACCTAGATACATATTTCTGTGGAGTGATCACAGATGTTCAGAGCACTGTGAATCTGGCATAGATTTCACAATCAAATGTAATCTACTTAACATGCTCATATGCCTCCCAAAAAGAAAGAATGACAGGCTCATGACAACGTGATTGCCATTTTCAGGAAAGCACCATGCCACCATATTCTGTGTGTATGCTTCCACCATGATGAATCCTGATGAAGTCAAAGAAAAATTTATGAAGACCTAGAGATCCTCATCATCAATGTTCCAAATAATGACAATTGTAATTCTGCAATTCTGGATGACTTTAATGCTAGAGTTGGCACAGACCATCAGATTATCAGCCATGGCAAGGATTCACGGAATGAATAGAGTTGGAAACAGCAACAGCAACCATCACTTACAACTGAAAACTTCTGTGTCTCATAACTTTCTTATCACCAATACTGTCTTCCATTTACTTAAACACAAAATTTCATGGAGGCACCCTTGCGACAAACGTTGGCATTTAATAGACTTCACCATTGTAAGGAGAAGAAACAGAAAGTGAGAGTGGTAAAGGAGATGTGTGATGACACAGAGTGCTGGACAGATCATAGTCTTGCCTTTTTCAAGCTAAACATTCACCTTCAGCAAGAGTGGTATGGCGGCAATGCAATATTCACAGCACCTACAGTGGTCATGAATATGCTGGTACAATTCTGAATTGTGAAATACAACAGACTCTCCCCATGGAAGACAGAACCAAAACATTCAGACACCAGAAAACCAAATCCATCATAGTAACAAAGAAATCTATACACAGTAACAATGCAGAGGGCAAAGCCATTCCCAGACCTTCCCTGTTAGGCTTCCCACAAACCAGCTCATTTAAACAAATCACAGACAAACTCTCTCACTCACACTAGCCAGCTGTCTTTCCCAGCTCTGATTGCTCCCTGACTAACCTCCTCTCAGTTCTGCTCTAGTTCCACCCCTCCTGCTCCCCTCCTTCCTATTCCATGTTACTTAGACTTATGTGACTCAGGCTTCCATGTGACTTGAGGAGGTCATGTGGGTCTGTTAATGGATGATAAAGATCTTCCCATTAAGAAGCAAAATTACATGAACAATAAGCAAAAATGCATTATCAATACAAGTAGCAGTCCCAAGGCATTATGACTATCAAAAGACTCAATGACAACAAGTTAGATCACTTCTCTGAGAGTGAATAGTTTGTTGCTAACTTGGAGGGAAAGCTGAACCAACACACTCTTGGTAACAGTGGAGCAGAAAAGGAGTGGATAACCTTCAGAGATCTGATATGCAGCACCACATTTACTCATCAGGTTCAGAACACTGGCAAACATCAGGACAGATTTGATGAGAATGATAGGAAAATTTAAAAGCTACTCAATAAAAATATAGAACTCTACAGGATCAACCAGAAGGACAGTTCATCTAACTCTAAAAAGTCAGCATTTAACTCTAGCAAAAGAAAATACAAGCAAAGTCTGGAGAGATGTAAGATTCTTGACTCGGGAAGAAGAAAGATAAAATTAAGTTTTATGCTGACAGCAACAATTCAAAGCCTTTTTACAATACCCTGAAGGCTACTTATGGGCCAAAGACCTTTGGTGCATCTTATCTGTTCAGCACTGATCAGTGATAATAAACCTGGAAAGCTGGGCTGAACACTTCCATCATGTTCTCAATACACCTTCTTCAATCAATGCTGAAGCCAATGACTGTTTACGTCAGATTGAAGCCAATCTCACAGTAACCAAACTTCCAACTGAAGAAGAGATTTTGAATATTAATAGGTGCCTTTCATGTGGCAAAGAGCCTGGTGCTGATTGTATTCCAGCTGAAATGAACAAGACAGGAAGTCCACTACTCATATAAAAGCTGACTAAAATCTTTCAGGTTATATACAAGGAATTTATCCCCCAGGAACTCAAGGATGCTTCCACTGTCCATCTCAAAAACGGAAAAAGAAATGTTTTCCTGTGACAATCATAGTGTGGTCTCTCACTTAGTCACTGTCAACAAGATTCTTGCCAGAGTCCTTTTCTTAATCAGCTGATCCTTCACCTGGAAGATGGTCATTTACCTGAGAATCAGTGTGGCTTCAGAAAGGGCTGAGAAATAATTGACATGGTCTTTGCTGCCTGACAAGTCCAGGAAAAATGCCTGAAGCAGAACAGAGGCACGTATACCACATTCATTGGCTTAACCAAGGCCTTTAGCAGATCAGTCATGAAGGCCTATAGGATACCTTGACAAAATTTGGTTGCCTGGAATTTGTCAGTATTTTATGCCAGTTTCATGATGGAATGCTTACATGGGTTCTGGATGATAGATGATGCTCTAGCATTTTCCCAGTTACTAATGAAGGAAGCAGGGCTATATGCTCACTCCCATGCATGAGGTTTTCAACAGTGTTGTCAGATGCTTTCAGCAAGGACAAAAAACAGCATCAAGGTCAACTACCATATTTCCAATCAATTTTTTAATTTGGAAGTGCTATAAGCCAAGACTAAAGTGAAGGGAGAGTTGATACACAACATTTTGTTTGAAGATGATTGTGCACTAAATGCAGCCTCTAAGGCTGAGATGCAAGTAAGGACCAATTTTCTGCTGCTTATGCTAAATTTGGTCTAACAATTAATATCGAGCAAAGAGAGGTTCTCCAGTAGCCAGCACCATACCATCCATATGCAGAACCAGTGAGTGTAGCAAATGGAGAATTTTTGAATGCTGTGGATAAGTTCATGTATATTGGCATTATACTTTCCAGGGATAGATAGATAAAAGATAGATAGATAGATAGATAGATAGATAGATAGATAGATAGATAGATAGATAGATAGATAGATAGATAGATGGATGGATGGATGGATGAAGATGCTGGTATGCACATTGCCAGAGCTAACTCAGCATTTAGGAGACTCTGAAAGAATGTGTGGGAGAGAAAAGGTATTAGACTGCCTACAAAACTGAAACTCCACAGGGCCATTTTGCTATCATTGTTGTATGTCTGTGAAACCTAGACAGTCTACCAGCACCATGCCAGAAAATTGAACCAATTCTGTTTGAATTGTCCTAGGAAGATTCTGAAGATGACCTGGCAACATAAGGTACTAGACACTGAGATCCTTTCTTGAGCTGAACTGTCAAGTGTTTAAACTCTACTACAAAGAACACAACTCAAGTGGACCACTCACATTGTTAGAATACCAAACATAAGTTTTGCCTATGTTTTGTATTTTGTGGGGAACTCACACATGGTGATCAGAAGAAGTGATACAAAGATATTCTCAAGGTCTCGCTGAAGAATTTAGGCATTATAAGATATGGGAGACACTGACATAGGATTGTCATGCCCACATCAAAGAAGGCATAGTGCTCTGAGCAAAGCAAAATTGTAGTAGCTCCAAAGAAATGTGAGATGCACAAATACAGAGACATCTCCCTCCCAAATGGTCATGCAGACCATTTGTGCCTGATCTGGGGTACAGCCTTCCAACTCTGTATTGGTATATGAGCAGCCACAGTCACACTGTAACTTGACCTTGACACCATGAAAACCCTTTGGTCGTCTGTGAGCATGAAAGCCAAACACAATCATTTATGGAAGGTGTCCTAAAAGTCTTAGTGCGGTTTTAAACTATTAAAGTTTTCACAGCTTAAAACTGCACTACCATTAATTTAAACTTTAATAGCTTAAAACTTCACTGACTTTTTAGACATTCTGCACATACATATGTCTATATAACAGAGACCTACAAGTAACAGGAATTTTTAGGTACCATACCCCACCTCACATTTCCTAAGAAACTGGGCTTGCACCTTTATGTATAATAGCCATGACTGCAAAGCAGAACGTTGTGAAATTAACATGAGTTAAATACTAAACAAGTATAAGCAATATGCACATGTAATTATATGTTAGGCGCACTTCTCATGGGAAATCTCTGATACTTTTACCTTAACATATGTGTAACTATTTCTTTAAGTTGACTTGTACCATCATGTTTGTCTAGTGACTGGTCTGGTTCTATTTCCCTTTTCACTCATTGACTATTCTCTCCTCTTATTCCTCAGCTAGTAAACGCTATGGGTAAACTATTATGATTATCTAAGTATTTTTTTAAGTGATGGATTTATATATATTGACACTAAAGCTTTCAAGACAAGTACAGTAAGAGAGAAAAAAACATTTGGTAAGGAAATGGTGGTGCACTCAGACCGACTCTTTTCTATACTTAACAGGAAATTTAGTTAACTCCACAAAACTAAGGCTTCAGCAACTATAGTAAATAGAAATCAATGATTCCAGGACACCAGAATTATAGTTCACATGATATGGCTTTAGTTTCATAAACTCTGATCTACAAAAATCTTCCTTCATGGAATAATTATAGTATGGTATGGTATGGTATGGTGTAGTGTAGTGTAGCGTAGCATAGCGTAGCATAGCATAGCATAGCATAGCATAGCATAGCATAGCATAGCATAGCATAGCATAGCATAGCATAGTATAGTATAGTATAGCATAGTATAGTATAGTATAGTATAGTATAGTATAGTATAGTATAGTATAGTATGGTATGGTATGGTATGGTATGGTATGATGTAGTATAGTATAGTATATAGTATAATATAGTATAGTACCATCAGGAGAAATGTTGCACACACATATTTTATTTAAGATCCATGCAATTCAGGGTCCAATAGTGACACAAAAAAGTCAATAAGCTCTTTATATCCTTTAACCTGTACCCTCCTTGATGAACATAATACACTGCATAATGAACAAAATAATTCATCATTGTTTTATTTATATTAAAATGTTATGGGACCATAAAAAATATCATCCATAAAATAATAGTAAGTCCAAATATTTATTTGTATGAGAACTTGGAGGTGTTGGGAGGGGAGGTGGAAAGGTAGAGAGGCTGCAACAGATCTGAAGAAAAAAGGACCCTGAGTCAGTTTATGCTAATTATGTCTGCCCAGAAGTCACATAGGACAGAGACTGAGGTCAATGAAATATGAATTCCCAAATGTGGGAAGAACCTAAACCTTTGTGATCCAGGTCAAGAAGAAACCATCATCAAAGTGGAAGGTTCAGAAATTGATCAGCAATGGAAAATAAGGAAGGAGAGACTGAAATTAGCAAAGGAGGAAGAAAATTTAAATAAAAACATAATTTATTGGCACAAGCAAATAAATCAACAAGGAAGATATTTTAAAATAACAATGACCACTAAGACATATTGGAAGACAAAGGAAATTGCGCTAACACCTGCTGAGACATAAGACCGCATGGATTCCCAAGAGAACATGGAACCACAGTAGCATGCTCCTGTGATTCAAAAGAGAAATCATAATTTAGATTAAGTGGAGAGAGAGGGTTGTACTCCCTTTGTAAGAGAAATGTACTCTATAATGAGAGGTAGAGACTTTACAATAGGATGGATCATCAGGAATTTTGGTGCCCAGGAAGAGCACCACCTCTGATAAAGTGGTGTGCCTCAATGGATAGCATCCTGTCTCATAAGAAGAGGAACCAGAGATCCTTATTCAACCAGCATCTAAAAGTGTGACAGGGCATAAACACAGAGGAAAATTTCAAGGCAAATTTCAAGACAAATTTTCAAGAAAGAAAACTATCACAGATAATGTATTGTAAAATTGGAGCACATTGTCAGGAATGTTTGGTAAATTTCTATCATATATGGAAATATTTCAGTCCTCTGACACTTTCAAATAGAAAAATGGGAAGTACCAAGATCTACAAGGACATAACAATGAAATTACTTTGAAGAAGAAAATCAAAATAAGTACTTTAGAATACCATGATGGATTCCAAAAAGAGAAAGAATAAAAAACATAAGGATCATGAACAAAAATGTTTAGACTAAAAAGGAAAGAGAATTAATTAAGAAGATGAGGTAAAATATCCTTTTTAGCAAAAGGGGAAGTTGGAGTCAAGATGGCACAGTAAAGCAGGGACTTCCTTGAGCTGTCCCCCAAAGCCCTCCAAATGCCTGTAACAATTGTTCTAAACAAGTTTTAGAGCTATAGAACCCACAAAATGATAGTGAAACAAATCCCCAGACCAAGTCAACCTGGAAAGTCAACAGGAAGGGTGTATCACACCAGGCAGGGAGTGGAACGCAGATTGGCATCAACTGCACCAGCACAGATGAGCCAAAGCAGGTCTCAGGGGACTGAATCATTGGCAGATGTGGCAGTTTTCAGACTTCTTAATCCAGGACACTGGGAAAACTCTGAGAACTGGATGAAAGAGGAGCATGAGCAACAGCAGAGGCTGCTTCCAGAACTCTGGACCCACAGACAGTGGAGGTTTGAGAAGTTGATACAAAATCCCTGAAGCATGGGACAGTACACTCATTCCCACTGGAAGCAGAATCTTACCTTGACAAGGAGTTAGAAAGTCAAGTATTTGGCTAGGAAGATGAGAAAATATCCTAAAAGAACTCAGACTATAGAATCTTACTTTGGTGGCAAAGACAATCTAAACATACAACTGGAAGACAAAATCAAAGCTCTTACATCAAAAGCCTCCAAGAAAAATGTGAATTAGTCACAGACCATGGAAGAGCTTGAAAAAGGTTTTGAAATGGAAATGAAAATGGTTTTGAAAAAGAGGACTTCCAAGTAAGAAAAATAAAGGAAAAATTGTGAAGAGAAATGAGAGTGATGCAAAAAAATCTTGAAAAAAATGATAGCTTGCTAAAAGCAATCTCCCCAAAAACCTGAAAAAAATACCTTAAAATATAGACTAACCCAAATCACAAAAGAAGTCCAGAAAGCCAATGAGAGGAAGAATGACTTGAAAAACAAAATAGTCCAAATGGAAAAGGAGGTCCAAAAGCTCAATGAAGAAAATAATTCCTTCAAAATTAGAATGGAGCAAATGAAAGCTAATGACTTTATGAGAAATCAAGGAATTATAAAACAAAATCAAAAGAATGAAAAAATAGGAGACAATGTGAAATATTTCATTGGAAAAACCACTGACCAAGAGAGATAATTTAAAAATTATTGAACTACCTGAAAGCCATAATCAAAAAAGGGGACTAGGCATCATCTTTCAAGAAGTTATCAAGGAAAACTGTGCTGATATTTTAGAACCACAGGGTAAAATAGAAATCCAAAGAATCCACCGATCTCCCTAGGAAGAGATCCTAAGAGGAAAACTCCAAAGTTCCCAGGTCAAGGAGAAAATATTGCAAGCAGCCAGAAAGAAACAATTCAAATATTGCAGAAATACAATCAGGATAACATAATATTTAGCAGCTTCTACATTAAGGGATCAAAGGGCTTGTAATATGATATTCCAGAGGTCAGAGAAGCTAGGATTAATCACCTACCCAACAAAACTGAGCATAATCCTTCAAGGGAAAAATGGACATTTGATGAAATAGAGGACTTCCAAGCATTC
This sequence comes from Bettongia penicillata ogilbyi, assembly GCA_023548195.1. NCBI lineage: Eukaryota > Metazoa > Chordata > Mammalia > Diprotodontia > Potoroidae > Bettongia > Bettongia penicillata. The sequence continues at coordinate 6,860,683 of JAJHZJ010000525.1, read as the reverse complement.
TTGATGAAAAGATCAGAGCTGAATGAAAAATTAGACTTTCAAACATAAGAATCAAGAAAAGCACCAAAAGATTAGCAGAAAAAGAAATCATAAGAGACTTATTAAAGTTGAACTGTTTACATTCCTACATGGAAAGATGATGTTTGTCATTCATGAGACCTTTCTCAATTTTAGGGTAGTTGGAGGAGATAGATAGATAGATAGATAGATAGATAGATAGATAGATAGATAGATAGATAGATAGATAGATAGATAGATAGATAGATGGCACAGGGTGAGTTGAATATGAAGAGATGATATCTAGAAAATAAAATTAAAGGGTGAGAGAGGAATATATTGGGAGGAGAAACAGAGAGATGGAATGGGGTAAATTATCTCACATAAAAGAGGCAAGAAAAAAGTTTCACAATGAAGGGGAAGAGAGAGGAGGCCAGAAGAAATGAGTGAGCCTTACTCTCATCAGATATGACTTCAGGAGGAAATAATATACACACTCAATTGGATATCTTACCCTACCGGAAAGTAGGGGAGGAGGGGTTGATAAAAGGGAAGGCAGATTGGGGGAGAGAAGAGTCAGAAACAAACACTTTTGAAAAGGGACAGGGTCAAAGGATAAAATAGAATTGGGGGGGGTGAGATAGGATGGAGGGAAATAGTCTTTCCCAACATGACTATTATGGAAGTGTTTTGCATAACTACACATGTATAACTTACATTGAATTGCTTGCCTTCTCAATGAGGGTAGGTGTGGAGGGTAGAAGTGAGAGAATTTGGAACTCAAAGTTTTAAAAAAAACCTTTTTAAAAATTGTTTTTACATGCAACTTGGAAACGACATATACATTCATTGGCATATAGAAATCTACCTTGCCCTTCAAGAAAGTAAAAGGGAAGGGACTGGGGGAGAGAATAATAAAAGGGAAGGCAGACTGGGGGAAGGGATAATCAGAATGTATACCATCTCGGGGTAGGAGGGAGAGGAGAAATTTTGGAGCTCTAAATCTTGTGGAAATGAATGGTGAAAACAAAAAATAAATAAATAAAAAACAAAACGGTGCACAAGAAATAAAAAATAAAACCAGTTGAAGGGGAAGAAAGGAAGGGAGATTTTACATGATTCTAAATGAGAAGATAAAAAGAAGAGAAGAATTTGACAACTAGATAAAAGGGGGAAAAGAAAAGAATGAATAAATTTAGTTAAACTACAAAAATATGGAAACATAACAAGCAGGAAGGCAAGTTTGAGAGTAAAGGAAAGAGAGCCTTTCAGAATAAGCTTACTTTAAAGTAGATTAAGCAAATATAATTGAGACAAAGTACTGGCTTTATACAAGAGGAACATTACAATTCTAATTGATTTTTAAAAACAGAAAAATGGAGAGAAATAAAAACATAGGTTTCTTAAGTTTAAATGTGAAAGGATTTAAAAATCCAATACAATGAAAGAGACTGACAGCTTGGATGTGAAAACAAGATTACACAGTCTCTTGCTTAGAAGATTCAAACCTAGGGAGCAAAGAAAATATGCTGCGTAGAAATGAAGCACTAGAGGAAAATTGACTATGCGTTAGGTGAAACCAAAAAAAGGCAGGAATTGCAATCATTCTATCAGATGAAGTAAAAAAAAACAAAAAGTTCACAAAGTAAAGAGAAATTAAAAAGGAAATTGCAGTATTCTGGAAGGAACTAAAAAATACCAAACATACCAATGTTATATTTATATGCCCCAAATGCTCTTGAATTTCATTTCTTAAAGAAAAACTAAATTGCAAAGAAATAGACAGTAACACAATAAATAGGGACCTTAATATTTTCCAAAATTTGGATAAATATAACTGAAAAGTCAACTGATGAGACAGTGGACAGAGGTTTTTCTGAAATCTGCCTGTTCATCATTTCTTTTTTTAAATATTTATTTAAAGTTTTGGATTCCAGATTCTAGCTCTTACCCTCTCCCCCTTTCATGGAATATAATATTCCAAAATTCTTCATCATTAATTCTTTGGAATCACCTTGGATGATTACATTGTTGAGAATATCTAAGTCATTTGCAATTCTTCCCTGAATAATATTGCTGTTACTGTGTACAGTATTCTCCTGGTTCTGTTCACTTCTCTATGCATCAGTTCATATATGGTTTTTCTGGTTTTTCTGAAATTCACCTGATCATCATCTCTTATTGAACATAGTATTCCCTTACAATAATATATCACAGCTTGTTCAGTCATTCACCAATTGATGTACATCCCCTTGATTTCCAATATTTTGCCACCACACAAAGAGCTGCTATAAATAATAGTCCTAGTTCCTTTGCTTTCCAGAATATCATGCTCCGTAGCCTCTAATCTTTTAATGTTGCAACTATCAAGTCATGGTTAGATTCTTTTATTGTTGTTATTGTCATTTGCTCATCTTTTTTGGCCTTTTTTCCTTTCTTTTAAATTTGAGATCTGTTCCTGTGAAGGAAGGAACACTGTCTCAGGCTTCTTGTACTAGCAGCTGCAGTCCCTGGTGCTGCACTGATGTTGCCATAAGGCCCATAGGGGACTTTAGTGTCAGGTGCTGCACTGAAGAGATGGAGTGGGAGATGACTTATGCTGCTGGAGGCCCTAGGGTTCTGGCAGCTTACCTGTGCTGACCCAGGGTCCTAGTGTTGTTGTCTGGCACGTGATGAGGCTGGTGGGGTGTCTTTGCATTTCCCTGGGGCTACACTGCAGCACAAGTGTGATCTGACCATTGCAGTTTGCCTGTCTATGCTAAATTGTGGCAGTTCTCAAAGCTGGAGTCTGCCCATTCCCCTAGTGTACTGAGGCACATGATGGGTCCTGGTGTTAGTGTTTGCCTACTCGACCACATTGAGGCATAGGATTTCCCCAGGTCTGCCAAGGTGGGATTTGCTGTTGGCTTGCTGGGATGCCTCTTGTCCTGGACTACGCTCACCCTCTACCCAAATGAGATAGATCTTTCTTGCCAACCTTCCAACTATCTTGGGCTAAAACATTGTTTCACCCCATCTTTTTGTTGGCCCTAGAATTTGTTTTGGGATGCTATTTTATGGTTGTTTGGAAGTAAATATGAGACAGTTACAGTGATTTACTCCTTACTTGACTAGTTTGCCTCCCGAAGTACAATTATTTTGCATGCAATTAAAGTGATTTAAATGTCTATACCTTTTGGCCCAGAGATTCCACTAATAAGCGTATAACCCAAGAAGGTCATTGACTGAAAGAAAATTCCTCTGTACCTTAAAATATTTATAACAGCATTATTTGAGACACCTGACATTGGATTGTAAAAAATGTTGCACTAGATATATGGAAAGCTGAGTTCTAATTTCTCATTTCTACAACTGTATAATCACATAGCAAGTCACCTCTCTGGACTTCAGATGAAGATGGCTGGATTACAAGTCCCCTGATTTTACTTCAAATTCTTGCATTCTGTCTTCCTTTACCTTTGATATTTTAGTGAAAACCAAGAATAGTCACAGATCAACTTCATTTTGAAGCCTTCCCTGACCCTCTTTGCTATCACACACCCTCTCCCTCCAAGCTAAAAAGGGATTTTCCTTTTCCTCAAATTTCTTATAACACTGTCTTTATTCTAATCACATCCACCTGTGCATCATGGCTTCCACTAAACAAATAAGATTTTTTTTTTATTTCTTTCATTTTCTATGGACAGTCATTTTTTTCTTTATATCCTCTTTGCCTAATTTTGTACCTTTGTACATAATAGGTACTTAGTAAATGCTAATCAAATTAAATGAAATGTCAGAAGGAAGAATGAGTTGTATGGCCAATGAGAGCACAAAAAGTACAGTGCTATCCGAATTCAGACACCACCATGGCTTGAGCAGTTGAGAAAGGTTGTACAGAGAAAGTATGACAAGTAGAGCCTCAAATGATAAGTATGATTTAGATAAAGACCTAGAGAATCAATTCAGTTTAGTCCTTCTGCCAACAGTGCTCATGCTTGGATAGTTTCTCATGTAGAAAAGATAGATTTTGTGTTTTGCTCTTTACAGATCCCACAACAAGGAGGAATGCAAAAGGTGGACCCACAACTCGGAACAGATATGCCAGTCAATGGACCCTCAATAGGCCCCACCCCACCATTTCAGCTCATACTCTTACTACAGACTGGAGGTTACCAACTCCAAGAGTCACAGGATCAGTGGACAAAGAAAGTGACAGTTATAGTGTCAGTCCCTCACAAGACACAGGTATGAATAACTGCTCTCTGACTCTCAGTGGCCGGAGTATTGCAACCAAACTGAAATCACAATATTGGAGCCATGAACTATTCCTGTTTTTCATCATATCATCTTAAAGAAAACCCTGAAAATTTCAAATTTTAATTATGACTACCACATATGATATGATCATAATTTTATTTTTGACTTCTGTAACCTCTTTGTCATGGCTGAACAACCACCACAAAATAGACCATGGCAGCCATAGAGCTTTGCCAAAAGTACAAGAATGGTCACTATTCCTCCTCCCCCTTTTTAAAGTTGTTTTCTCTGGAAATATAAAATAAAACTAAAACTACCCATATTAACCAATAAGGAAAAATAACATCCTCTTCTCAGAAGAGAGATGCCAGATTTTGAGTATGGAATGAAGATACATTTGCTATTTAAATGTTTTTACAAGGAAGTAGAAATGTATTTTCAGTTTAAGAAGTAAAGACAGGGACTTTATAAACACAAGGAAACAATATTTTTTAAAAGGTTACCATCCACACCAATAAGTATTTTTCTGTTGGTCTTCAGGAATTCAGGAACCTGTCTACAATGAGAGCTAACCCAGGAATATAATATTTAATCTCTGAGACTGCTTGTCTATTCTTGACATTTAAGGAAAATCTGAATATATAGACAATTTGATTAACTCAAAAAGTGACTAAATTTAAAAGTAGTTTGATTATCGAACCCTCCTACCAGAAGTCAACACCAAGAATTACTTTCTTACAGGAAATAATGTCTAAGAATAGTACCTACTGGGCATTAGATTTTTTTTGTTGAGTAGTGTTTTTTTTTATTCCTTTAAAAATTTTAAATAAATATATATCAAAATAAAACTCAAAGGTAATTTGGATGGACAATTTTAACTTCATGATAATCTTCAGAAATAGAGTACAAATAGAATGGAGAGGAATCTCACCATGAAATTTTCTTTTATAAAAGCTTATTCTTCTTAAGTGACTTTCTTAGAATTTATGGAAGTTGATACAAAATTGAATTAAAAACATGTATATTCAATGAATAGCCAGAAATTCTTTTATTTCAAAGGAAAGCGTTTTCTTTTTTGCTATCTAACCAGTAAGATGAATCCAATAATATGACAATAAATCCAAGAGTATGATGATCAACTTTCTCAGAAAAAAAATGATTTGAAACACTCAAGCATATTGTTCAAGGTCATAAACTCACTTCTAACCATATCCACTTCTCCCTTCCCTAGCTTTGGAAGAAAATCAGTAGCCCTCTTATTCATGCCAATTAAAAAATATCTCCCTTGTGGCAATTCAGAAGCATAGTTAGACAGGAGACATCATTCTAACTTCAGTGCTTCAAAACTTATTATTTGATCCCTCCTTCTGTCTACATTACAACCATTCTTCATTTTCATGCATTATCTGGACATGTGCTATAACAAAAAAAATCATTATATTTCAGTTACCCTAGAGACAAATCTCCCCAAATTTAGCTTTCTCAGTCTTCTGAAATATTGGCATAATGTGTCACTGACCCTGCCAAAGTTTTGCTTTGCTGTCAGAGCCTTCAAGAAACCATGATTACTTCTATCCCATGATGAGGCATCAATTTGGATTTTTAAAATTAAAAGGTAGGTATTAAAGGAATCAATAATTATTAATTTGGGCAAATTTTTAGCCTGGAATCTTCTGACCATGGAAGAAGTAGACTATTGAAATATTCATTAGGTAAATGAAATTATTCATTATTTCACTACAACTTATTAAACATGCCATAAAAAGCATCAGAAATTATTTCCATGTTTCCCGCCACTCGTGTACTTCTGCATTTCTTGGAAAGATTAGCATGTTATCTATTGCATGAGATCTTGTATTATGTTATATTTTGCCTAGATCGAGCAAGAAGCAGCATGGTCTCCACAGAAAGTGCCTCCTCTACCTATGAAGAACTAGCAAGAGCCTATGAACATGCCAAGATGGAAGAGCAATTAAGACATGCAAAGTTCACTATTACAGAGTGCTTCATATCAGACACATCTTCAGAACAGTTAACGGCAGGGACTAATGAGTACACAGACAGTCTGACCTCCAGCACCCCTTCAGAATCAGGGATCTGCAGGTTTACTGCATCTCCCCCTAAACCTCAGGATGGAGGACGAGTAATGAATATGGCAGTTCCAAAGGCACATCGACCAGGTAAGAAAATAGACTCAGTTATTCTTGGGGCTGGGGGGTGCCCTTGATTTGTTTCCTGTTTCATAGTTACTTTGGCTGTTTAGGATAGGCTGTTCCATAACAAATGAAACAAATGGATGGATGGATGGATGGATGGATGGATGGATGGATGGATGGATGGATGGATGAATGGATGGATGGATGGATGAATCAATGAATCCAGCAGATTAATCAGAAGTGAGGTCTATTGCATCTTGTTTATGAAATCTTTTGTCATTGATCAAATTGACCTTCACGGGGAGAAGTGCATGCTTGGTTATTTAGTATTTGAAATGACCATTTTATCAAGTGAGTCAAAGCCTACAATACCTGGGTATATAAATACCTGACTTTAGTTTGGGCATTGATAATATGTATACATATGTGTGTATATATGTATGTATGTATATATGTGCATACACACGTATGTGTGTGTGCATGTATATGTGTAATGGAGGTTTGGAGGGAGTGGCAGGAAGGCAGTCAGACAAAACCAAAACAGAGATCGAGACAGAGAAAGACAGTGACAGAGATTAATTTATATTATACTAGTGACTAGATCTAGGCCATCCTGTTGAATACACTTTTACTTTACCTATTGATCATTTTTAAAAGTTTTGCTGGTTTTGTTTCAAAAATGTATCTTTTCTTTATAACAACTACTGTTATTTTGATGACATAAAGGTCATCTCAATAAACCCTATAAATATATGATACATTTTATTAAATGAGCAAAGAACAATATTAAATAATTAAAGATACATGCCAAAAAAAGTGAAGAAAGATGATTTCTTGTATTTTCCTATGTATGGGCCTTTTAGGTAATGAATGAGCTATTTGAGATTTGAGGGTGGCTATATATTTTCTGAATTTTTTAATGCAAATGCATAGCTGACATTGTTTAATATGGCATTCCCATGTAAGTATGGGACATTGGTAGTATGACTACAAAATAGGGAGATAATCAGTCATAAAATTCAGATTCTTTAAATAATGACAAAAATAATAGCAAGGACAATATTAATAAATAATACATAGAGGCAGTGTGTAGAAATGAACAGATAGCCATTCTTAAAGTCAAGAAGTCCTGACTTCAAGTCCTACCTTTGATATCTACTGGTGGACTGGACAAGCTACTGACCCACTCAACTTTTTAAGACCTTCGTCTTAAATTGCTAAACACTTCTCATGCTTCATTGGTAGAGTGAATTTCCTCTAAACTGTAGTCCCCTATAGTAATGAAATCATAATCTGGACTAAATTATTCATGATGATAACGTAATAATAAAGTTGAAATGATGCTTCAGGATTTGTGAAGTACTTTGCATACATGTAAAGAGCCCCTATGCTCTTTGCATAAAACTTATGAGGGAGCCCTTTGTGTCAGATCTTTACTTATCTTTCCTTGATCTATACACGCAGAGATCTATACATGGATTTATCCAAGGTAGAAAGATAGTGCTAATGATAGCCTAGATATGCTAACGATTCACCTTCTCTGAGTCAATTCTGCCTTCTCCTTCAGCTTAATGTAATGGCAATCAGTTGATCACTCAATTAATTAAGAATTTATTAGGTACTTTTTCTGTACCAGACATTATGCTTGGATACTATGGATACAAACTCAAAACCCAAATAGTCTCTGAATGTGTAACATTAGCAAACACCTAAGGGTAGATTTATAAAATATGGCCCACATTCGAAGTAAATTTATACTTAGAAGAGTAGTTATGAAGTGGCTTGTGCTGACCCTCCCAGTTAGAAAGCACCACTCCCTAGTAGTAGAATTACCAGAAAGATCCCTTGTATACCCCTGTCACAAAGAGACCCCAAGCAACAGAAGGACAGGGTCAACCACAGGTGATTATGAGAAATAATATTAAATCTCACAAATGTATTCTTTAACAGGTGAATAAAAACATACCCATATAGGTAAGTGGAAGTAAGACAGGAGCAGTGGCCACCCATTCCTCTCCTCTGGCTTGTTTCTTTCAACACTCTTGTTGCTAGAACAACTGCCCAAAATACCATCACACGCAGATCAGCTTCTCTAGTTAGAAGATTTAGAAGGTGAAAGATTAGACATTTTCTGGTCCTCACAATTTCTCAAACCTTTTTTTCCAAAATAGGAATTATATGCCAAAGATCAAGCTGTCTACAGCACCAAAAACCAAAAGCAGGTTAAAAAAAATGTAATGAACTAACAGCATAGAAGGCAAATAATCCCTTATGCAGACTCATTTAGCACCTCTTCCTCCACTGCGCACCAAGCAGCAGGAACATGCAGTCTGACCACTATACTTGAAACAGAGCTAAACTCTTCATTTAACTCTCCATTTTCGCATCCCTCCCAGAGACCAGAGATTCAAGTGGCAAAAAGTTCTGACAATAATAGCAGCATGGCAGCTCAGTCCCTCAATAGAACTTGACTGCAAAATTGAGAAACAAGGGGAATATGTGTCTATACTTCCAACAAAAATTAACTTACCTTTCCTCCATGCTTTGGAGATCCAAACTCCAAGCTAAAGAAATTTGCTCGATCTATGATAACAGTGTCATAGCTCTCCATATTACTTCCTGTATCTTTGGAACATAAATCTCAACTTTGAACTAAATCTCAATAAAAAAAAATCCACAGATCAACCCTAGGGGAAAAACCCTATGCCACAAGCTCTACAACACATAGTAATTAAATGGAACAATTCCACCAAATACAAATTGTGAAAGCAATTGATAGAAATAAAATATAAAGGGAATAAAATTCAATTAAAACAAGATTATCTCACCATACACCACAGAATTGAGTATTGTGTTCCAAAGAGCAAACAAGTTCAAGATGCAGCTCAAGATAACCTATTCTGTAAATCTGGTCCTCACCCAGAAAGGAAAAAAAAAGACTGATTTTGAATAAAATAGAGGTGTTTGAAACATTTCTAGAAAGAAAAACTTACCTGAAGAAATCATTAATTTCTCAAACAACCCCACACAAAAGTATTACATGAAGGGTAAATAAATGCAGCAACCAAGAATAACAACAAAGAAAATATTAAGAGATTTCTGTTGAAAGGTTCGTAAGGAGGCGAGAGCGAAAGCACAAATCAAATGGAAGTGATAGTACAGAAAAATGTCTGAAACATCATGGATTAAATCTCACAAAATTTGGTCTAGAAATGAATGAATCTTTATTGTGGGACTGAATTATAGTAAAAAGGCACAGAAAAAGGAAAAGGAAGAAGATAGATGACAACACCTCATGTAATGTAATCAAATCAAAGGCTAACTGTAAAGGAAAAAATAACTTATAGTTTCTTAGGAAAAAGAAAACTTAAAGGAGAAAGAACCAGAAGACAAAGGGAAGGATTTTAAAGAGAGGAAACAAAGGAAGGAAATCTTGCTTCAAAAGTTGGAAGTGATAATACTGATTGATGACTGCTCCTATTAAAGGGAAATGGGGATCTTACAGTGAGTATTATCTTCAGGAATTTAGGACTTAGACCACTCATTCTGACCCATGAGAAGGTTATTTAGAAGTCCTTGGGGCAACCAATATCCAGAAGAATTACAGGATATGGTTGCAGGGAAGAGATTTAAGAAAATAGAGAAAAATGATCAAAAAAAAAGCATAGGTCAATAATGAACTGGACAGTTAGAGATATGGAAAAATTCCTACCATGGGGCAATATCCTATCACCTACAGCAACTGGTATTTCTAAGAGTCAGGAACAACATAATAAAAAGGAAAAAATAAATCTACAAATCAATAATAGGAAGTTTTTAGAAGATAGAACAAATATAGATACCTCAAAAATTTTATTACCATGGGGAATACAGAGATTAAAGTATAACTAAATAAGTAATAAGTTATTTTAGTCATGAATTAAAAAATAAAAGTCCAAAGAGGGAAAATAAATAATGAAGGGAATTAAAGAAGATATTTTCAGAAAAAGGCACACTAATTGACAAAACTAATAGAAAGCAAGGAGAGAGAAAAGAATTGTACTTGATTAAATGAAGAGGGGGAAGGGAGAAGAAGAATGTAAAAACCACAAGCAAAAAAGAAAAAAGAAATAAACAAAACTCCAAAATTAGGAAAATATTCACTTGTAGAAAATATTTATTCACCTGTAGATGAAATGGAAGTGAGGGGTTTGAGGGTATAGGGAAGAGAGCTGTTAGGAATAAAGTTGCCTTAAAATATATTAAGCTAAAATATTTGAAATTAAATAGTATTGCATTTGCAGGGGAAGGAAGGCAAATCCTAATTTAGGGAACATATTGGAGACAGGAAAATTAAAGTCTAACATTGATAATTTCAAATGTGAATGAACTAAACAATCCAATAAAATGAAAAAGATTAATAGTGTATTGTACAATACATTCAAAATAGATACAATCTTAATATTTAAATGGGTATATAATCTTAAGTTAAAGATCATACTGTAATGAAAATTAGAAGAAAAGTAGATCACATGTATCTGACAGATATGAATAGGAGATATATTCTTAACCAAAGAAGAGACAGAAACAATTACAAAAGATTAAAGACAAGAAATTCTGATTATGTGAAACTGCAAGCTTTGGCACAAACAAAATTAATGCACCTAGGATAAAAAGAGAAGTTGCATGAGAAAAAATTTCATATAAAATTTTTCCGATAAGGTTGGCTATTCAAGATAAATAATTAACAGATAATGTATATGTGTACATATATGCACATATATGTATGTGTATGTATGAGGGTATGTATATAAATATATCTATATATATACATATGTGTGTATAATGTGTGTATATATTATAAGATGCAAGGCCATTCTTCAATAGAAAAGTGGTCAATTTACATGAATAAAGAGTTATCAAAGAAAGAATTGCAAACTATAACCAACCATATGAAAGAATGCTCCAAATCGCTAATAAGAGAAATTCACATCATAATGACCCTGAGATGTTTCACATCCTGAAAATTGGGAAAGGTGAGCAAAAAGTAGAATAGTCATTTTTGTGGAATGTTCACTAGACACTAGACAATGCACTAGTGTGTAGTGAACTAGGCATTTTAAAAGAGTAAATTTGTTTGGGGAAGCAATCTGAAATTATGCAAATAGAGTTATCAAAATGCCCACATCCTTTGATACAGAGATTCCATTACTGGATGTAAGCCTCAAGAAGGCCATTGATAAGAAGAAATGCCCCATATACACCAAGTAGAAGCCCTTTTTAACAAACATAATGAGCTGGGAACAAAGTAGATGCCCATGAGTGGGAGAATAGCTAAGCAAATTGTAGTAAATTAATATAATGGGAAATAATTGTGCTTTAAAAAATTTTAAGTGAAGAATACATAAAAAGGAAATATTTCTATAAATTAATATAGAGTGATGTGAACAGAGCCAAAAAAAACCCAATATATACGATGACTACAATATACACAGAAAGAATAGCATATGCATACACATGCACATTAAAAATGAATATTTCAAAATTATAAATTATAACCATAACTGGAAAGAAAGTGCGTGATAAAATACACACACCCCAATTAGTAAAAATTAATAGCTTTACAAAATCTCACCCAAGAGGGAAAAATTTCCTGAAAATTAGAATTGACCAAATGGAAACTGACAATGAAACTACAAGAAATGTTAAAAACAAAGTCAAAAAACTAAGAGGTATATAAGGTATATCATAGCCAAAAAAAAAATAACTGACCTGGAATATAGATTGAAACAATATAATTTAAGAATCATTGTACCTGACAGTCATGATCAAAAAGTGAGTCTGGACATTATTTTTCAAAAAAATAATAAAACCTAAGACTTTTGGAATAGCAGTGCTTCCACCCCAGTGCCAAATGGATCGACATCAGAAGCTGTCGATTAGTATGAATATTTCATACTAGTTTTTTAAAATATCAGAAAAATGGATCACTGAAACAGAATAAATAAGTAGGAGGAAGAAGAAAAAAGGAGAAAGAGGAGAAAGAGGAAGGAGAAGAGGAAGAAGAAGAGGAGGAGGAGGAGGAGGAGGAGGAGGAGGAGGAGGAGGAGGAGAAGAAAGTGTCCCATTGTTTGATAAATCCAAAGATATAAATAACTGGAGGAAACAATCCATTTTCATAAGAAATACTGCAAAAATAATTTGTTATAATCTAGTATAAAATCAAAATTTTGCAAATATCAAAATTAGGTGAAAAATCAATATGCATCCTAGATATAAATGATCAGAATGGGAAGAGAAATAAAGATTATGGGTTCTTTTCACAACTGTGACTCAAAGAATTCCTAACTTTAAAAGGTATAGAAATTACTATAAAAGACAAAAATAGAAATTTTTGACTCACAAAATTAAGAAGCTTTTTAATGGAAAGAAAAGACTGGGGGAAATGTTCACATCAAATATCACTGTAAATGGTTTGATTTCCAAAAACTACAAAGAATTTACAAAAGAAATATAACACAAAAAATCCATTTTCCCAAAGAGTGGTCAAATGATATGAAAAATTTTTTAATTTTCATGAAATAAATGATCCTTTGAAAGCAGAGTCAAAATCATTAATAGAAAAAAATGCATTACAAGAGCATGGATGGTTCACCTTGCACAATATAAAACTAAAAGATAATAAAAGATGAGGGTCAGTATTAGGGACTGGTAAAGGAAGATATAAGTAGAACTATAGATTTTTCCAACCATTCAGAATTTCATCTTGGGTTTATGAAATAAAAGTAACTTAGCTACCCATACCCTTTAACTCAGAAATCACACTATTACTCATATAGTATAAGGAAATTAGACAAAGTTTCACTTTCTGTGGTAGCAAAAACCTGAAAATATTGGGAAATGGTGGTATATAAATTAAATATAAATCTATGTATGGAAGTATATAAAATAAATATAAATAAATGGTAGTATATAAATTGAGTATATTGAGTACAAATATAATTAAATTCAAATTAAATACACAAATAAATTGTGTGGTAAAAATGAATATGAGTTTTTCAGAGAATTGATAAGATATTGATTTGATAAACAGTGAAAGCAGCAAAACTGAAAGAACAATATAAACAATAACTATAGATAAAACGATTAACAAAAGGAACTTGAACTCTGTATCATAATTGATTATTTTAAAAATATCAAAATTAATATTACCCATTATTTCTTCTCTATTGATTTCTACTTTATTGATTCTAAAGCATAAATTGTTTTATGCTGTATTAATTTTCTAAGTAAGTCTGCATCTGCCTAAAACCACCTTGTGCTATCCATGAGATGAATTTAAGAATATATCTTTTACTCTGACCAAACTGAAAAGTTGCAATCTGTCATATTGATAACCAATAGGATACTTGGTACTACGTCCAAAAGATATGGCAGCTGTCTTTTCCTGACCTTGTACAATTTGGGGAGATTTTATCTCTTCCAAGGAGACAGCAAGTCTGGCAGTTTTGATCTCCTAGCAGATGGGTCCCAACAATCAACATTTCTTAAATGTCGGAGAGGAGTGTGGTTAGCCTCATCTGAATGCCAGCTCTCTTTTCTTAGTATAGCCAATTATAATGTTCCACAACTAGCAGGATCCTTTTCTTGTGTATCAGTAAAGAGGGTCTACCCTTTTTCATTGGGGTTACTGGCTTTACTGTAGTGGCCAATCTGACCATTTTTGTTAACAGTTATATATATAATTGTTTGTTTAAAATAGTATTTTAATTTTTCCCTAATTACATGTGAAGGCAACTCTTAACATTCACTTTTTTAAAATCTTGAGTTCCAAATTTTCTCCTTCCCCATCCCTGAGAAGGTAAGCAAGTTGATATAGATTATGTATGTACAGTCATGCAAAGCGTATTTCCACATTAGTCATGTTGTGAAGGAAGACACAGAACCAAAGAAGAAATAAATACACAAAAATAAAGTGAAAAGTAGCATTCTTTGAGCTGTATTTAGATTCTGTCAGTTCTTTCTCTGGAGGTGGATAGCATTTTTCATTCTGAGTCCTTTGAAATTGAGTTGAATCATTACATTGCTAAGAAAAGCTAAGTCATTCACAGATAATCATCCTACAATGTTGCTGTTACTGTGTACAGTGTTCTCCTGGATCTTCTCACTTCACTTTGCATCAGTTTATGTAAGTCTTCCCAGGTTTTTATGAAATCAGCCTGCTCATCATTTATTATAACACAATGATATTTCAGTACAATAATATGTCATAACTTGTTCAGCCATTCCACAATTGAAGGACATATCCTCAATTTTCAATTCTTTGACACCACAAAAAGAACTGCTATGAAATATAATCGATTCTTTTCCCTTTGTAAAATTTCTTTGAGGTACAGGCCTAGTAAAAGCATTACTAGATAAAAGGGTATGCAACAATTTTATAGCCCTTTGAGCATAGTTCTAAAGAGCTTTCCAGAATGGTTGGGTCACTTCACAACTCCACCATTAGTGTACTAATGTCTAATTTTTCCCACATCCCCTCCATCATTTGTTATTTTCCTCTTCTATTCTATTAGCCAATCTAATAAGTATGAGATAGTATGTAAGAATTATTTTAATTTGCATTTCTCCAATCAATAGTGAGTTAGAGCTTTTTTTTCATGGTTTTGACTTCATCTAAAAACTGCCTGTTCATATACTTTGATCATTTATCAGTTGTGAAATGATTTCTTTTCTTATAAATTTAATTGAGTTCTCTATATATTTGACAAATGAAGCTTTATCAGTCACTTGCTGTAAAAATTGTTTCTGCTTTCCTTCTAAACTTAATTGGCTTTGATTATGCAAAACCTTTTCCTCTAATATAATCAAAACTATTCATTTTACTTCTCATAATGCTTTCTACCTTCTGTTTGGTAACAAATTTTTTCCTCATTCATAGCTCTGATTGGTAAACTATTGCTTGCTCTCCTAATTCACTTATGGTATCAACCCTTATTTTTAAATCATGCACCAGTTTTGACCTTCTCTGTTTAAATAGAGTGTAAATTAATGGTCTATACATTCTGCCATACTGTTCTCCAATTTGTCTAGCACTTTTTACATAGTGAATTCACAAATAGTGAATTCTTATCCCCAAAGCTGGAAACTTCGGATTTAACCAACAAGAGATTGCTGTGTTCATTTGCTACTGTGTCTTGTGTACCTAATCTATTTCACTGATCTTCTAATGTATTTCTCAGACTACCAAATAGTCTTGATGATTACTGCTTTACAGTACAGTTTGAGATTTGGTATATCTAGCCCATCTTCCTTCACATTTTTTTTTCATTAATTCCCTTGATATTATAATCTTTAATTCTTCCAGATGAATTTTATTATGATTTTTTCTACCTCCATAAAATAATTTTTTGATATTTTGATAGACATGGCACTGAGTAAGTCAATTAATCTAGGTAAAATTGTCATTTTTATTATATTGAGTTGATCTACCCATGAGCAATTAATGCTTTCCCAATTGTTCAGATCTTACTTTATTTGGGTAAAAGGGTTTTGCAATAGTTCAATTTGGTGGTATTTGGGGATTTTTAATTTGTCCTTTCTCTAATTTTTTTAGTTGCATGCCCAATTCATTGATCTGTTCTTTCTCTATTTTAATGACTTAAGCATTTAGAAGAATAAATTTCCCTTCCAAATACTGCTTTGACTATATTCCATTAATTTTGGTATATTGCCTCATAGTTGTAATTCTCTTTAATGAAATTATGGATTGTATGATTTGTCCCTTGACCCACTTGTTCTTTAGGATTAGATTATTTAGTTTCCAATTAATTTTAATATATCTTTCTATGGCACTTTATTGAATATAATTTTATTGCATCATGATCTGAAAAGAATGCATTTAATATTTCCGTCTTTCTGCATTTGATTGTGAGATTGTTGTGCCCTAATACATAATTTTTGTGTAGGTGCCATGTACTACTGAGAAAAAGGTATACTGCTTTCTATTCTTATTCAGTTTTCTCAAGAGGTCTAGCATATATAACTTTTTCTAAAATTTTATTCATCTCCGTAATTTCTTTCTTGTTTATTTCATGGTTAGATTATCTAGTTCTGAGAGGGGAAAAGAGGTCCACCACTAACATAGTCTCACTGTCTATTTCCTTCTTTAACTCATTTAGTTTTTTCTTTAAGAATATGGAAGCTATGCCATTTGGTGCACATGTATTTAGTACTGATATTACTTCATTGTCTACAGTACCTTTTATCAACATGTAGTTTCCTTCCTTTTTTATTATGCTTATTTTTGTTTTGTCTAAGATCCTGATTTACTGCTGCCTTTTTTTTAACCTCATCTGAAGCACAATAGGGTCTGTTCCAGCCTATTACTCAGAGTGGCTCTCAGTTTCGCGTGTGTTTCTTGTAAACAACATATTGTTGAATTCTGGTGTTTAATCCACTCTATTTGCTTCCATTTTATGAGTAGGTTAATACCATTCCTATTTACAGTTATAATTATTAACCATGTATTTCCCTCCATCCTATTTTTCTGATATCCTTTCCTATATCTCTTTTTTCCTGACTCCTCAAAAGTTTGTTTAGCTTTTGTCCACTACCTTCCTTAGTCTATCTTCCCTCCTATCAGCCCCCTTCCACTTCTCTTTTCCCCTTTCCCTCCTACTTGCCTATAGGGTAATGCCCTACTCAGTATGTATATTACTCCCTCTTTGAGATGGTTCTGATAAGAGTAAAGTTCAAGTGCTGACAGCCCATCATCTTCCCCTCCACTATTAAAACTTTTCCTTTCTGTTCTCTTCTATGTGAAATAATTTTTCCCACTATTTTTCTTCCTTCCTCATTTTCCCATTGCATCCATCTTTCTCATCCCTTAAATGTATATTTTATCTCGTATCCACGCCTTCCACCTATGTCCATCTACTCCTTATAACTGCCCTAATAGCGATCTAATTCTTAAGAGTTGCAATTATCATCTTGCCATAGAGAAATGCAAACATTCCAATCTTATTAGTACCTTTATGATTGCTCTTTCATGTTCACATTTTTGTACTTCACTTGGGTTTTGTATTTGAAGGTCAAATTTTCTATTCAGATATGTCCTCGTCATCAAAAAATGCTTGAAAGTTGTCTATTTCGTTACACATCCATTTTTCCTCCAAAAGATTAACTCAGTTTTTCTGAATAGGCTATTCTTGGTTATAATTCTAGCTCCTTTACCTCCTAAAATCTCACATTTCAAAGCATCTGATCCTTTAATGTGGAAGTTAATAGAACTTATGATTCAATGATATTTGAATTGTTTCTTTCTTACAATATTTTCTCCTTGACCCAGGAACTTGGAAATTTGGTTATAATATGAAACTCCCAGGAGGGATCTCTTTCAGGAAGTGATTAGTGTATTCTTTCCATTTCTTTTTTACCATCTGATACTAGTCTATCAGGCAGTTTTCCTTGATAATTTCTTGAAACACAATGTCTAAGTTCATTTTTTGCTCACGGATTTCAGGTACTTCAATAATTCTTAAACCATCTTTCCTCAATCCATTTTCAAGGTCAGTTTTTTTTTTTTCTATTACATATTTCACATGTTTATTTTTTCATTCTTTTGATTTTTGTTTTATTGTTTCTTGGTGTCTTATGGAATTACTTGTCCAATTCTAATTTTTAAAAAAATTATTTTCTTCAGTAAGTTTTTGTACCTTCTTTCCCATTTGACTGATTCTGCTTCTTCAGATTTTCTTCTCTGCAGTGGATATTTTTTTGCCTCTTTTACTATTTGGCTTATTCTGTTTTCTACAGTGCTATTTCCTTCAGTTTATTTTTGTGCCTCAGAGAGTTGTTGAATCTTTTTTCATAATTTTTCTTCCATCACTTTCATTCCTTGTTCAATTTTTCCTCTATTTCTCTTATATGGTTTTTAGGCTCGTTTTTTAGCTCTTCCAAGAGTTCTTGTTAAATTTACATTTTTCTTTAAGACTCTTCTTGTAGTTTGAAACTTTTGTCTTCTTCTGGGTTTATGAATCCATCTTCTCTCTTATTGTCATCATAATAATTTCTTATGATCAGGTTCTTTTTCAATTGTTTGCTCATTTTTATGTTATAGATGGACTTTGCTCCCTTGGTGGAGGAGGTACTGTCCTAAATTTCAGGTCTTTTTTGCTGGTGTTTTCAGTAACTCTGGAGGATTTGTTGGTTTTCAATGTTTTTAAGGAAGAGATGTAGTCACTACTTTCCTGGCCTGTGCTCTGGTCTTTACCCCAAACAGATCTTGTCCCTCTCTGACTATCAGTGTTAGCACTTCTGGCCCTGAAATATTGACCAAATTCCCCCCTCTCCTGCAGCCACAACTGCTATTGTTTCCCTTTGTTTCTGGATTGACACTGAGGCCCCCAATCCATTGTGAGTGATCACAAGCACTCCTCTCCTCCATAGAACCTAAACTAGGGTGCCTGCTCCCTGCAGCCACAAGTACTACTGCTCCTTTTGGCTCTGAGACTGCAACCTGGAATAGTTTGAGGGCAATGCAACAGAGTACTGAGCCCAGCCCCAGCACCACCACCCACAATCTCATCCCAATCAGTTGTTTGACACCTCAACACAACCATCTATTTGCTGAGGGTTCCCAGAGCTGCTTCACCCAATCCCACCACCTCTAATGTCTACTACTGGCTTGTCAGAGAATGGTCTGCACTGCACTATGGGCTTAACCACCAGCCTGGAGAAAAATAAATTTCCTATCAATCTCCTTAATCTCTAAAGCTGGAAATTTGTTTCAGCTGAATTTTTTGTTGATCCTGCCACTTCATAATTCTATTTGAGTTACTATTTGAAGTTGTTTGGAGGGGAATTTGGGAGAACTCAGCTAAGTGCTTCTCTACTCCACCAAATAGAGGTTGTACTTTTTGAAGTTCCTTCCTGCTTCAACTGGGTCCTAGAAGCTGACTTCAATGAAGCTATTTCAAGCTATCTCTCTAATTCCAGTCAAGACCATTTTTTCATTCCTCATAAATGTGTAAAAAGTGAAAATACTTTTTTGGACTTCATTTAATATATTACCAACTTACTACCTCTGTTATCTAGCCCTTCCTGTTATTAGATCATTTGGGATGGGAGTGATGGATTAAGTAGAGCTGACAGCTTCCCACAAGATATTGATTCACGTATTTCTACTATTAGAAGACTTGAAACCTCTTCTCAAAACAGAATTCCTTTTAAGAATATGTACATATGTGTATGTATATATGTGTGTGTATAAATATGTATTTATGTACTATATTTACCTCAAGTCAGTACCACTTCAAGTTTTGTGAATGTATGTTTGCCCCCAACGTGCCTTTTACATAAGGGAGAATCTACAGAAACCCCAAAAATGAATTTTGAGAATCTCTCTAATGGAGAAAAATGCTACTAGTTAGTTTTATGTATAATTGTTTTACTTTAGATGTGTAATAAATAAAGGCTAAAAGTTTTCAGCAAGAATGGTGACAGAACAGATGTTAAGTCTTCCAGCAAGGTGGAAAGATCATCATGTCTTTGTACTTTAAAAATACATAAAGCCTCTCATATAACAAGCCAGGAATAGAAATACGATTCTTGTATACAAACCACCTCTATCCAGTTCCTATTACTTATTTAAAATGTTTTGAAGTTACAGTTCGAGGGTGAAGAATGAATACCAAAAAAAAGTTTGTTACCACACTGCAACATGAATATTAAATTAGAAAAATGTTAAATCTAATTCCAACTTGAAATTACAGACATACTGGTAACTAATCCTTGGATAGTTAAATGTTACTGAAACGCTCTTTCTTTCTCTCCATTTCTGTCAATATTCACCTGTTCATGTTCAGCTATGAAGTTCAATCTGTTCATAGGTATCAACTTTATTAGAAACATGTTTTGACAAAAAAAATGAAAGCTTTTGTGTATCCCCCCACTCCCACCCAGAGAGTCGCAACAATTGATTACACTTAAGTATTGTGAAAGTACATGTCAGGTATTCTAGTCAAGATGAATGAGTAAGCAATTGACTTCCCTGTGCCATCTCACACAAGTAATACTCCAAAAAAAATTTAAACTAACAAAACAAAAGAAGAGAAAGAGAAGGAAAATTCTACAGGGAAAAAATCAGATAGACTTTTTAAAAAAATTGATTTATATTAATACCTTTTATTTTTATATCATGTATTTAAGGGAAAATATTTGAACAAAAAGTTTTAAAAATGAACATCAAAAAAGTCTGGCAACGTATGCAAAGTTTCATGCCTGTGGTGTTCTGGGACCCTTCTCAAACCAGCTCAAAAGCCAATTGTTAAATTTTCATCTTAGAAATTGCAAAACACTATAAATCAGGGCTTAAGTTACTGTTTTATTAATTTCTAGACTGTAAAAAGTGATGAAGAAAATATCAATAATATAAAATAATCTTGAAAGTCTGTCATGTGAAAAAAATTGTAAGAGCCAACTGTTAAATATTTACCTTTACACCCTTGCATAGACTCTAACCTCTATAAAGGAGCAGGCTTTCTATAATCTCTTTTTTGAGATTAAGCTTATTTATTATTATATTTCGGCATTCAGTTTCGATTTTGTTGTGGTTTCAGTTCTTTCCATTCACATTGTTGTAGCCATTGGGTGTATTATGTTCCAAACTCTTCTCATTTTTAATGCCACCATTGTCTTAGTTCAGTTTAATGTTGGGACAAAATAAGGTACTTTAAAAACATTGAACAATTAACAAAAGGAGACTTGTTTTTTCCTAATGCAAAAATGTTATTCAATACAGATACAATGGAAATCCAGCTTCTCTGAGCTTAATCTCTTTTGTCTACCTATGGAAACATGTCAGGTTATCAGAGCAGGCTATGATAAAGGACACGATAGCTCCCATGATCTTCAAGAATCCATCAAGTCCATTGTACTCCACATAGTTGAGATTTTGTGCTTCAAATAGCCATGAAGTTATATCAGAGAAGCCCAGTCAAACAGGTCCCATTCAGAAATTGGCATAGATGAAGATCTTCATTGCCTCATCCTTCAAGTCTCTGTCACATACCATCCATGAAACCCATTGGAAGAAATCCCTCCTAGTGGAAGGGAAGGATCTTCTGGTAGCATCCACTTACCTAATTACCAAATAAGTAACTGCTGAAATCCAGTCATGTATAGCTGAATAGAGCCATGATTAAATTAGGAAAAATAGTCATCCTCAGGAACCCATTAAGTGAGAGCCCACTGGGCCAATGAAGGGGGCAGAGTTCTAGGCTCTGAACTGGAGTTCTCAGTCATCAACTATTTGTGAAGGGCTCTAACAGTGCCAGAGATATCTAGGAAAGCATAATATTTAATGTACTGTTTTCATTTAGCAGTAGAAGGCAAGACAATGTGAAAAACATTTATTAAGCACTTAAAAATGCCCGGCAATAGGTTAAGTGCTAGAGATGCAATACAAACAAAGTGGCTACTCTGCCATACCTGGAGCTACAGAAGCCTAAGAGTCATTTATTCTGGCCAACCCTTGGGACCTGCCAAAAGTTCCACTCAATCTGGTCTTTATAGACAGAAACCTCCAAGGCCTTTCAGAATCATAAGCACCCAATGGAGCCTCCTGTCCATGACTGCTAGACAGACTGCTTCATCTTCCATGGCTAAACCCTGTTCTGGGCCCAACTTAAGAACAGAGTAAACAATGTGGGTTCTCCAAAACATGAAGAATCCAATGAGTTACTTGACTTCTTTCTTAGATCAAGTGTCAGTAGTTCTGAACTGTGCCTGGAATCCTATCAGTTCTACACATCCATGATATTAACCAAAACTTGACTGAGCAGGCTGGACCCTGAATTTCTTGGGTTGATGGCCAAGCTAAGGCTTTCATATAGGTCACCATCTTATCTTGGGCCTCGGACAGCATGGTCTCATCTAACCAATTTGCAACATTTATAATAATGTAAAGGATATACATCAAAATCTTCAGGAAGGGAGAACTTTCTTAAGTCTCTGTCCACCATAATATGGCAATATGAAAAAAAATTCAGATAGACCTGGGAGGGACAGGTAAGTTATATTAGACTCCTTCTTGGTGGAAACTGTTCGTCATTAATCTCAACCTAAGAAATAAAGGAGAGGGGGAATCATTGGCAAGACTGATAGCCCATACTACTCATACTAGGCCTAAAATGAGACAAAACTGTCCCTGAGAACTGATGGACTTGGTTTCCTTAATGTACATTCCTAGCTATCCTCCCAGGTACCAAGGGAGGTGGAAGATTTTTCCTCTGGTGATGGAGATGACAGAAGCTGAAATACTTCATTATATGAAGTCACCTTATAACAACCCCTTACACCAACCTGTGAGGAAGGCAGATGGCACTTGGGAGTGTGCAGTGGACTATAGGAAGCTTAACAAAGTCACTGTGCCTGCCTCTACAGCTGTTTTGTCTCCTTTTAGAGAAAGCTAATCCATGTTGGAAGACTGAAGAAAGAGGAACCTGAGCCTGCCCTATGTTGGGAGTAGGGGTAAAGAAGTTGAGTTGGGGCAATGCTGGTACATATTTGTCCTATCATCAGAGTTTTTTTGCATCAGTTTTGCCTTAGTTCATGAAAATATTTCTATGCTTCTCTGTATTAATCATACTCGTTTCTTACAGCAGAGTAGAATTGCAATACAGTATGTTGCGTTAATAACCATCACTTATTTCATATTTTCCCAAATGATGGGCATTTACGTTGTTCTTTACTCCCACAAGAAGTATTGTTAGAAATATTTTGGTATATGTTGAGAGAATGATTTTTTAATTATTTTTACTTTTATCTCTAGTGCTTAGCATAGGGCCTGACACCTAGAAGGCACTTAGATATATTTTTATTAAGGTCAATGACCTCTTTAAGATGTATGCCTAGCAGTAGAATCTTTGGATCAAAAGGTATAAACATTTTAGCCACTTGATTTATTCCAAATTGCTTTCTATAATAAATGTACCAACTTATAACTCCACCAACAATGCATTACTGTGCCTGTCTTTCCCACAATCCAGCTAATATTGAATATTCTGATCTTTTGTCACCTTTTCCAATTTTCTGGATGCCTCAGAGTTATTTTAATTTGCATTTTTCTTATTAATGGCTAACATTTATATAGTGTCTACTATGTGCCAAGCATTGTGCTAAGCACTTTACAAATATTTTCTCATTTGATCTTCACAACAACTCTAGGAGGTAGGTGCTATTATTACCCCCATTTTATAGACTTGCCCAGCATCACACAGTGCCACCTAACTGCTAGTGGTAGTAGTAGTGGTAGTAGTAGTGGTAGTAGTGGTGGTAGTAGTAGTAGTAGTAGTAGTGGTAGTAGTAGTAGTAGTAGTAGTAATGTGAAACATTTTTTTTATATGATTCTTGATAGTTTCTATTACTTTGAGTTTTGATAGATGTTTGTCCATATCCTTTTATCACTTATCTCTTGAGAGATAGCTTTTATATATTTCTATTAATTTTCTAGCTATATTTCAATATATTTGTGTATGATAGAATGATTTTGAAGAAAGGAAAATTGGGTAGGAAAACATAAAAGGGAGTGAGAAAGGAAGAACTAAACACCGAGAAAGCAGATGGGGGTGGAGGGCTGCTAATGTTGCAACTTTATTCTCAACTGGGTTGAAGAGGAAGAAAATGTGCGCATCTGGAAAAATATAAAGGTCTTCTGAACATGTGGAGTTGTGGGAGAACTGGGGAACAGGGTAGGGGACTTTTAAAGGGGTATGCAGATTGGAATTTTGGGGGATGGAGGGAAAAGATGAAGGGACTTTTGGAAGGGTGTGTGGATATACAACATTTATAATTTTATCCCTCCACTTTCATTCCCCTTTTTCTCTAGTCTTCAATCTTTGTCTCCATACTAGTTCTTTCCCTGCTATCTATAAACACAACCAAGTCTACCCCATCCTTTAAATAATCCTCTCTAATTTCCATTATCCATACTAGCAATTGTTCAAGAGAATTCAGAATCTGTCTCTGGCACACAGTACCTATCTAAATCACTCAATCTCTCACTACCCTCAGTGTACCTTTCTTCACTGGTAGAGGAAATTTCATAGAATCACAAATTTAGAGCTGAAAGAGACCATAGAGACCACTAGGTACAACTTTCTCATTTTATAGGTGAGGAAACTGAGTCACACAAAGTTTAAGTAACTTAAACATTGAGGTTGTAAGCATCAAAGGGAATGTTTTGATGTGAGAAACTAGGATTAGGTTTTGTGTGTAGATGGTTTTTCATTAGGGAGGAAAGAGTCGAAGAAAGGATTACCAGCCTGGTTCCTTCCTCCTTTTCTTTCTCCTTTAATTAATATTCAAGCCCAACTGGTTCTTCTGAAGCCTAAGAGAGACAAGTTCATCATCATCATCATTTGTGGACTGCAGGGTCCCAGGAAAACCTAGACTTTTATCATATAAGGTCATTGTATCCAAAGACTTTCTGCTGAAGGTGTCATCAATATGGACAGTTGAATTAATGTTCTCTAACTCTACACCCATGTTCTTCCTACTCATTGAATGTAAATTCCTTGAAAGCAAGGATTAACTTGCTGTTTATCTTTGTATCCCCAGTACCTAGCATATGGCACTTCATAAATGCATGGCAATTGAAAAAAAAAATGATTTGGTTGACTTGATCTTCAAGGGACTCTCAAAAGTCTTCTCCAGTACCACTATTTAAAAAAAAACATAAATTCTATGGTGCTCAACTTTCCTTATAGTCAAGTCACAGATGTATATTACATCTGGAAAAACCATGGCTTTGAGTAGACTTTTGACTAGACTAGGTCTTTGCTGTCCACATTTACTATAGTTTTCCTTTCAAGGGGTAGTCACCATCTGCAGTGATCTTTGAGCCCAGAATATAAAATCTGACACTGTTTCCATTTCTTCTGCCTCCATTTGCCAGGAAATGATGGGAAGAGTTGCCAAGATTTTAGGGCTTTTTGATGTTAAGTTTCAAGTTAGTTTGTAGACTTTCCTCTTTTACCCTCATCAACACTTCTTAATTCTTCTTCCCTCTCTACCATCAGAGTGGTATTGTATGTATTGTTGATATTTCTCCTGACTCTCCTAATTCCAGCCTTGGATTCATCCAGTTGGGCATTTCACATGATGCATACAAGTTAAATAAATAAGTGACAATATACAGCCTTGCTTTACTCCTTTTCCAGTCTTAAATCGTTTGTTTCACATTGGGTTCCATTACTTCTTGACTCACAGTACATGTTCTTCCTCAGGAGTCAAGCAGGATGATCTGGTTTTCCCATCTCTTTGAGGACTTGCCACACTTAGTTGTGATCTACATAGTCAAAGGTTTTAATAAAATCAATAAAGCAGAAGTACATGGTTTTCAGAAACTCCCTTGCTTTCTCCACAATCCAGAGAATGTTGGAAATTTCATTTTTAGGTCCTCTCCCTCTTCGAAAACTAGTCTACATTTCTGGTGGCTTAGTTTACATATTGCTGAAGACTAAATTGCAAAATCTGGAGCATAATCTTGAATGTGTGCAAAATGAGTGCAATTGTTCAGTAATTCTTTGGCATTGCCCTGCTTTAGGACTGGGACGTAAATTGATCTTTCTAATCCAGTGGCCACTATTGTGTTTTCCAAATTTGCTTCCTGCTTGATGGCTAATATGATTACTCTCTCAAAGTGCCCAGTTATCTCAGTGCTGAGTCACACACATATTATCAGGTAGGTTCAGGAAAGATAGCACTGAGCATGGCCACCAATAGCCCTGATTATAGTCTGAACAAATAAAGCAACAAAAAAAGATGGCATACTTTCCACAGGAGGAGAATCGTAGGAGAAATATCAGGGAGTGCTTGATAAGTTCAATGGAAGAAATAAACAAAAGAAGGAACAGCAATGTTAGAACTAAAGGAACCTCCCTAGGACTGCTTTCCTAGCTCTGGTTTACAATGGTGGGTTATGTCCCCAGAGAGTAACTTACCCAGGTAAGTAGCCACTTACCCAAGTGGTAAGCCTGAAAGTCAATGGGATCTTTAGCTCTGCTGTTGATGAGTCTCCATCACTCGGACAATTAACATTTTAAAAGGGCATTTACTAAGTAGGTTTGTCAAAAATAGTTGAGATAGAAACATCTTCCCAAACAAGAGGCACATTCTGCCTATGCCAAGGTTCCTGGGAAGAATAAGCTCAGACTTAGAAAGAGCATGTAGTCAAAGAGTAAAGTTACATCTCTTGGTTACTGGATAGCCTTTTCTCCCTTTCTGGAGTCCTCATGTTTCCTTTTGATGTAGGTACCTGTTGAGCTCCATGGATAATTGATCCCTGAAGATGCCACTCCTCACAATGGAGAGGTTTTTTTTTTTCTTGGTGTGCTGCTGACATAAGCTTTGCCACCAGCCACTGCTCTTTTGTTGGATGCTGCTGCCAACACAAATGTGAATTCCATATTGCCTGACCTTAATTGGTTCAATAGAGAGTGAAAATCTCCCTGTGTACCTCTGTGCCCCCTTTCTGACACCCCAAAAATTCTCTCACAGGAGGCCTAAGGGCTAGATTTTGACCACTAGTTGACTGACTCATTTAGTTGATTTTCTTTCACCAATCATGAGATATTTTCATGCAGTGATCAAAGCCCCGGATATCCTTTCATGTTGATCAAGAACTTATTCATATCTACATTACTTTGATTCCATCAAGTTGCCTAGGCCTTCTGGGTTTAATTGGGGCAGAAGTAGACCCCTATCTATCTTTTACTGCAAGTTTTCAAGGGGAGAATCTTATGGTAGAATAATATTCACAATCAAAAATCCATTAAAGGGTCAGGATTTCCCAAAGTCATGGAGCTAAAGGATTGGAAAAGTAATTTAACTGGATGAAGAGAAAGCCCTAGAACTGTAGCAGAAAAGCCTACACTAAAAGCGTAATGAGAGATTCCATGTCACTCTGAACGAGAAAGAGGTGGTCCCTCATCTGAGAAATCCTGATGAAATCAAAAGCAAAGAAGAAAAGGACCAAAAGTCCTAAAAACAAAAGGACAGGTGTATTAACTCTTGTGTAATCAAGATTGATCATTATATTCAGTTTTATTTCTGCTGTCTCAGACTTAATTTACTTTATTTTAGTCATGAATGTATTTTGTGGATAATTAGCCTTAATCTGATCTTTTTACTCAGTAGCATTTGGCTCATTAGAGCCTGCAATTGAGAGTGTCAGGAGGAAGCCTGCAACGGCATTGTGGGGAGAACACCCCCCCCAAGGACTTTATTTGAATATTTTTGGTTTTGGATTGAGGAAGGAGGAGCTAGTTGTTCATTCCCCAAAGAAGGACCCCCAAAGAATATGTTATGTTATGAATATACCTTTGTATTTGTTTAAGGCAATGTGGTCAATCTGGTAATGAGTTGTTATGTTATTTTTTCTGCAAATGTGAAGTTCATGATGTGTTTCCTTTGTGGGAATTATGCTGTATTTACTTAAGAAATGTTAATGTCTATTCAGATACAAGTTGCATATGTTATGGGCATGAAAGATCTCAGGGCCCAATGTAATATTATTTAGACTTAAAGATCTTCCCTGCCATTAATATGCTCATTAATATGCCTCAGATACCTTTGGTTAATTTCTAATGAGGCACTGGATCATGAGGGTCGTGCCCTCCCTGTCTGTTGATCTGTGATGTACGCATTGTTTATGGTCAGACAGTTAGAAGCCCTGTCTGTTGGTCTTTATTTCTCTGCTTGTATTTTCTCTGTTGATGAATGTAATTAAGTAGATTGTTAACCCCTCAAAGGCTGCTTTCTTTTTAGAAAAGCAGATCTAAGAACTTGTTCAGTGGGTCTTCCTGTGTATACTTGGGTGCTTGCTACTACACATTTCATGTCTTTTCATTTTCTTCAAAAATTTACTTTTATTGATGCTTGTGGTCCATTATTTTTATATCTCAATTTGTTCATTCATCCTCCAATTGGTGAGCAACCACTTTGTTTCAAGAGTTTTATTGTTAATTTGATTTCTTTGCTGCTAAAAAATGATGCTATTAATATTTTGATATGCATGAGACTTTTCATTCTTTGAACTCCCATGTGGTATGTGCCTAGTGCTGGAATCTGTAATCAGAGGCTATGAACAAATCAGGAACTTTTTTTTCACATAATTATGAATTGTTTTCAAGAACAGTTGGTACAAATCATAGCTTGACCATAGTGCATTAATGATTTTTTCCTTTCTACAGCCCTATTAGTTCAAATCCCTAGACCTAGTACTTGCTTTGTGACCATAGGTTACATGACCAGTCCCTGGATCTCAGTTTCCACATCTCAAGAATATGTATGAGTGCCATGAGGCTCAAAAGATACACACAAACACACACACACACACACACACACTCATGCATATATACATATATACCCTTCCCTTCAAAGACATATATATGTGTATATAATACACTATTTTATTATCATTTTCATTGCCATCATTGTGTAGAACTTTGTAGCTTCCCTGTGAAAAAGAAAGATAAAATAGATGTAAAATGAGGCTTTGGTACTTGTCAAGGTCTCAGGAATTTGGCTTCTTGTTGGTTCATCATTCTCAAACCTGCATCCCTCCTTCGTTTCACTCAGATGTTAATAGTTTGAGTTATTATGTTCCGCAGGTCTTTGAATCCTTAGGATGAATCCGTTTTTCTTGCTTGATGTGGTGCTCCAAAGACTCTGACTGCCTCCATCTTCCTGGTTAAATTACAAGTCTTGAGAGATTAAACAGTAGCAAAGAGGCATCTATTATTCACATGTATAGTGGAGAAATACCGCTGTATCACTTGATCTGTGCAGATGGGACTCATGTCACCCAACTTTGTGAGGCCTCTCTGATATTCTATCTGGGAACTTTAATTATACTGTGAGCTAACATCCTGTTTTTTCTGTTTTCGCTCTCAGGTGACCTCATTCATTTTCTGCCCCCTCCTTATCTTCGAATGGATTTTTTGTTAAACCGAGGGGCCCCAGGCATCAGCAGAGAGCAGAACTTAGGACAGGCTTGCTTGGAACCTCAGAAAAGTCGAACCTTGAAGTGTTCCACAGTTCTGGAACCTATTCCAATGGAGGCATCATCATCCACAAGAGAAGGACAGTCATGGCAAGCTGGTGCTGTGGCCCCATTACCTCAGAGAGAAGGAGGAGTAGAGCTGGGACAGGCAGCTAAAATGAGCAGCTCTCAAGAATCACTGCTGGACTCTCGAGGCCACTTAAAAGGCAACAACCCCTATGCCAAATCTTACACCTTGGTATAACAAGCAGAGTATGACTGGACAGTGGCTGTAAATACAATTAAAAACAAATTCAATTAAAGCTACTTTTTTAAAAAAAACTGGATTCTGATATTTATAATTAAAGAAAATTGTCAAAATATTTTAAAAAAAGGTAAAAAGAAAAAAAAAAAGAAACCACAGATACTTCAAAGACTCCCCTGCTTTTTTTCTGTCTGAGTGTGAGCTTCACGTGACTGGGCATCTGATGTTTTTGGGTAAAAGAAGTCCGGTTTTCTGATCTTCACAGGATGTTGAATTTTTACTGATTTTTCTACAAAGTGCATGGAGAACAAACAAAACATTCTGACTGGAAGTCAATCACACAAGATTAAAGAAAAACAGGGGGTAATCACCTTATTTGTGGATTTTAAGGGACATTGATTTTAGGGGAAGGGAAAGTCTTTAATCATGTTTGCACACTTTTTTTTCCAATTAGAAAATGGGTCCTCAATTGAACTTTCTGTTGTTGTCGTTGCTGTTGTTACCGTTAATTAGAATGAGTCTTGTCTGTGAAGGGGGGAGGGGAGTGTTCATTTGTTTTTCTTTTTGTTTGTTTTTTAGTTTAACAAGAAACTTTGCATTTTGTCTAATTGAAATAAACAAAAACAGTTGTCTGTTTCTGATGTATGCTGGCATTTCCTAGTTTTACTTTTATTTTAAATGGTTAAGACTAAATTTGGCACCTTATTTAGTGACACAAAATGAAAAGCCACACTAATTATACACTCCCTGGGCATGCCTGCAATCTATAACCAACACAGAGAAAAAGCAATCTCTGATTCAAATAGTTTGTACCAGGCTAAAGGGCCCCATATGGAACTCCTGTCACATTTGAGGATTTGAAGAGCCAAGACGAGACAGTTGGACACCATGGGCAAGGTACAGACCTGCCTATAGTTGTAGCACAAAACTACTCCCTCTCCGAGTATGCACATCAGAGACTTTGAATCCTTTTGTAACAAATGTGATTTGATTTAATCACAAAACAAATTGTGCCACGCAGAATTTCCTAGAATTAACAAAATGTGTATTTATACAAATATTTAAAATTACCACACATTGACCTCTCTTTTCCCATCCTATATTGCTCTCTAGGCACAGCATTGTCTTTGCTATCCTTAGTTTCTTTTTTTTTTCCCCAAAGGGGAAACAGAGGTTAAGTCACTTGTCCAGAATCACACAACCTGTGTCAAGTGTCTGAGGTCACATTTGAACTCAGGTCCTCCTGACTCCAAGGCCAGTACACTATCCACTGCACCACCTAGCCATCCCTACTCTTAGCTTTAACAATAATGATTAGGTATTCTGAAGCCTGAGCCTCAGACACTTACTAACTGTGTGACCCTGGGAAAATCACTTAATGCTTTTGCCTCAGCTTCCTCATCTGTAAAATGAGCTGTAGAAGGACGTGGAAAACCACTCCTGTGTCTTTACCAATAAAATCCCAAACAGAATCATGAAGAATCAGACTCAAGAGAAATGCTTGAACACCATTCTGACACCTCACTACTAACAATATTCGTAACCCTTTTTCCTCTTGCCCACATTCCACCCTTGGCCACTAGTTAATGGCTGGATTCAGTAACATTTAACTTCCAAAGATCTAGTCTGTTCTGTAGTGAAGTCCACATTTGTTCATTTTCTGCAACCTTGACCCTAGCAGATAGCACCAGAATCTGAAATAAACCAAATACTATTTAATCTAACTTTAAGTGTATTGAGTCAAAATTGAGCCACATGGTGCCCAGAGGAAATACTAATCACCGCGAAGATTGGGTTTGTTCATATGATTAATCTTTTCAAAACTGTACACTTTTGGTACTTAAAAGACTCCTTTGTTCTTTAGTTTTTAACATTCAGAGTGCTTTGCAGAAACTCCCTGGAATGGGAGGGGAATTAGTACTTTGATTTTGAAAATTTCATTTATGTCACATTTCACCTAAAATCTCTAGAAGCATCACTAAAATCATTTAGTCTGTAAATAATATATACCTACTTAACTTAAATACTGCTAGAAATATTGTCAGATCATTACAGGATCATTGTTAAAGAAGTGAGTTTTTTGCATAGATATACATTTGGGATTTCACACAAGCTTTGTGCTCATCATTTTTGCTAGGATTTGATAATTAGATCAGTATTGAAAGATTACCATTTCTACATGTACAACCTATTTTTATTGACTAGGGCATGGAAACAGTATTACTGCATGGTATTTTTTAATTTCCTTTTTTCAGTTTCAAGGAAAGTCTCACTCAAATAGTAAGTATCTGAACCTAGATTTGAACTCAGGAAGATTAGTCTTCCTGACTCCAAGGTTGGCATTCCATCACTATGCCACCTAGCTTCCTAACTTGAGTCCTCAGTGGATTACTTTCAAAAGACTCCTACCTCCATAAAAATGCTCATGAAATGACCCCCTCATCCAAATTTTTATACAGAATAATCCATTTGTCCACTTTTTGAAGGGCTAGAAGAAGCAGTAAATGGCTGCAAAGTACTCTTATCCCTTGAAAGAAAAGAGTGATGTAAAGTGAAATATACCTGTAAGGATAATAATGATCACCAGTCAGTGTCAATAAGCATTTGCTAAAACCAGTTATCCTTTGGGCTGATAAGATGGATATTTGTTTTTAATATTTCACATTATTACAAGGCTAAGGAACTACATTTTCTCATTTCTTTTTAAACTTCTACCAATATGAAAAAAATCTTCTGTTCTTTACAACATGTAAGTTGTACATCCAGTACAACATGAATTTTCACTTGTGTACACAGAAAGTGCTTTACTCAATATTTTTACTGTATGTATTATCCCTTATTCAGATGAATTCATATTCTGGACAATCCCCCAACTCACAGTCATAATTTGGGTTCTTTGGGGGACAACTATCTAGGATTCAAGGTATTATGTGAGTCTATATTCTTAAAATTGTTATCACACAAGATCCAACCAGTGCAATTACCCTTAACTCTGGTCATCCAGATGGCATATTTAGATGAAAGCAAAAGCATTAACTGAAAGGGCATAGTAAACACAGGAACTACAGAACAGCACCCTTTCTCCTCAAACCTGGGGCATATTTTCCCACAAATATACGTCAGGGCAACGTGACCAGCAAGATAGAATATTAGCATTTTCTTTAATCCATACAAACTCTCCAAAATAATAATTACATGCAAGAGATAAAGCAATTTCCATTGTCTCCACTGTCTAGGCCACAAAGAAACACAACAAGATGACAAATCAATGAATTAACAGCAAAGAAGGCTGACCTATAACATGTTCACTCATTAATCTTTCCCCAACTGGGCATTATACTCTGCAACTGTGCAAATGACCTTGGGACAGAACTCAGTGGGAGCATGATAGAAAAAGCTCTGGGGAAAATAAGTTAGCAGTTCATCCTGAAGAGGAACAAATTCATATTTGGACTGAATGTCCTCATTAAATTGAAGGTTTTTGGGAAAAACAGTCAATAAGAGGAAAAGGCTGCAGAGACAAAGGATACTTCTAATGTGAGCAGTAGATGGAGGGTAGGGGGAGCTTCCTAAATCAAAGAGGTTTCTATGGCATGGTAGACAGCCTTAGGGAAATGAGTCAACAGAAGAACACTGACCGTTTCATTCTTGCACTATGAAAAACCAAAGGCCAGAAGATTATTCTAGTTGGGACAGAAGCATAATAGTACTCTTCACTACTGAGGAACAGAGAGAACTAGGGGAAAATAGCATTACTTCTATGGAATTCTACCAGACTTGAAGCAAAGGGAATTGAGTCCCAACTCAATTGAGATTCCACCAGAAGCCACTTGAGCAAAGACAGAAGCCAGAAAAGACACGGAGGTTGGTGAAACATTAATTTTTCCAGCACTGGAAAATACAAAGACATTTTTGTGCTTTCAAAAAATACTCTATTCTATTTTATTTTCAAGTCTACATCCTTCCCTTCTAACCACCTCTTCCCCAATAATTGAGAAATAAAAGAACAAACAAAACTTATTACAAACCTGTAAAACCTTGCAAAACAAATTCTTATGTTGCCCATGTATCCTATGTATATTATATTATATACACATATATGTGTGTATATGTGTATACACACATACACATCTGACTAAATCTGCGCTCTGAATCCATTGCCTCTCATTCAGGTGAGTAGTATGTTTCATCATGAATGCTCTAGGATAATGGCTTCTCATTCATGTTAATCAGAGTTCTTTCAGATTTCTCTAAAATGTTTTTAAATATTGTTGTAATTGAAAAAAATGTTTCCTAGTTTTACTTACTTCATTTCAAAATAGTTCATATATTTCCCCCCAGTTTTTCTGAAAACATTCTTTTCATCATTGTTTACAGTACAACAGTATTCTATCATTTTCATATGCCATAACTTGTTCAGTCATTCTCCAATTGAAGGACATTCCCTCAGTTTCCACCACAAAAGAGCTGTTATAAATATATGGATCCTGTTCATCTTTCTTTGATCTCTTTGGTGGTATGGCTGTTGTAGTAACATTGCTGAGTCAAGGGGTATCTTTTTGGAATATAATTTTACTTATAGGTATATATATATATATGCACACACATATATATGTATGTATATATAATGTGTGTATATATATACATATATGTATATATATGTATATATATACACACACAACATAATTCAAAATTATTTTCCAGAATGGTCAGACCAATTCACAGTTCTACCATAGAGCATTACTGTATTAGTTTTCCTTTAGCTCCTCTAGTGTTTGTTATTTTACTTTTTATTAGGTTTGAAGAGAAACTTTAGAACTTTAAATTCTGTTTAAATTAAGCTCTCTAATACTTCATGACTTAAAGCATTTTTAATATAGCTAATGATAGCTTGAATTTCTTCTCTGAAAACTGCCATTTATATTCTTTGACCATTTACCAGTCAAGGAATGACTCATATTCATATAAATGTGAAACAATTCCCCATATATCTTAGAAATGAGACCCTTATCAGAGAAACCTATTTCAACAGTTTTACTAGTTTCCTGGTCCTTTAATTTTAGCTGCATTATTTTTGTTAGCTCACAAACTACTTTATGTAACCAAATTGCACATTTTACCCCCTGTCAGCTACTCTACCTCTTCTTTGGTCATAATTTTACTCTCTTATCAACAGATCTGACAGGTTCTTTGTTTCCCTAACTTGTTTACGATGTCACCCTTTATGTCTGAATCATGTATCCATTTCAATCCATGAATCCATGTATCCATCTATACACTATTGTATATAGTGTATAGTATTTAGTATAGTGTGAGGTGCCAGCTTATATTTAGTTTCTTCCAGACTGCTCTACAATTTTCCCAACAGATTTTGTCAAATAGAAAATTCACCCCCAAATATTTGGAATCCTATAAAAAACTAGGTTACTGTTCTGTTTAGAGTATACCTAATATGTTCCATTGATCAGCTGGTATATTTCTTATCCAGTACCAAATTATTTTGATGATTATGGTTTTGTAACATGGTTTGACATCTTTCCTTCCCACTTTTTAAAAAATCAATTCCCTTGAGATTCTCATCTTTTGTTGCTCCAGATGAATTTTGTTGCAATTTTTTTCTAGTTCTACAAAATAATCTTTTGGTGGTTTGATTAGTGTGGCATTAAATATGTAAATTAATTTAACTAACACTGTCATCTTTATTATATTGATTCAACCTAACTATAAGTAATAAATATTTCTTCAACTATTTAGATGTGTCTTTATTGTATAAAAACCATTTTGTAACTATAGATCTTACATGTGTCTTGGCAGGTGGACTCCTCAAGTACTTTATACTGTCTGTAGTTATTTTAAGTGGAATTTCTCTATCTCTTCCTGGGGTGATATTCAGAAATGCTAATGATTTTGTGACTTGCAACTTTGCTAAAATTATTTCAGCTAGTTTTTAGTTGGCTCTCCAGGGTTCTCTAAGTAAACCATCACATCATCAGTCAAAGTAATCATTTGGTTTTCTCTTTTGCTTTACTTGTTCTCTACTTATTTTTATTATTCTACTGCTAAAACTATCATTTCTAGGATTAGCACTATACTGAAATGTACTAGTGATAGTAAACATCCTTACCTTATCCCTTCTCTTATTAAAAAAACCCCAATTTTTTCCCATTTCAGAAAATACAGTCTCTTAACTACTTATATTAAGGAAAGATCAATTTTTACTTAAACTTTTTAATATTTTCATAAGAATGGATGCTATATTTTGTCAAAAAAAATTTCACCTATTTATGCAATCATATTTTTTTTGGTGTTTCTTATTATTAATACGGTCAATTGTATTTGCAGTGTTCCTGATACTGAAGAAGCTCTACATTCCTGGTATAAATCTATTCTGATCATTAATATAATCTTTGTGACATGTTGCTCTAGTCTGATTGCTAATAATTTATTTAAAACTTTTGCATCAATAATCATTTGTTTATATTCTAGTTTTCTTTCTTTGTTTTGACTCTGCCTTTGTTTAGGAATTAAGACCATATTTGTACCATAAAATTTGTTAGGACTTCTTTTCCCATTTTGTTCCAAACAGTGTATGTGATATTATAATTAATTGTTCTATAATGTTTGGTATAATTTGCTTGTAAATTCATCTGGTGCTGAGGTTCCTTTGGGCATTCATTTGTCTTGTTCAATCTATTTTTTTCTAAAATGGTTATGTAAATATTCTACTTTTGATTCTGTTAATCTGAATAATTTACGTTGTTATAAATATTTGTACATTACACTTAGATTGTCAGATTTGTTGGCATTTAATTAGGTGAAATAATACCTAATAATTTGTTTTATTTCTCAGTCAGTAGTGGTGAATTTACTTTTTTCATTTTTGATACCTGTAATCTAAATTCTTTATTTTTTTACTCTTGTTATCCAATGAAATTTATTTTATTGTTTTAAAAACAGTTACTAATTTGACTTATTAACAATGTATTCTTTCACTTTCATTTTGTTAATCTCTCCTTTGATTTTAAGGGTTTCTGTTTTGAAATTTGGAAAAAAAACCTAGGAATTTTTTAGTTGCATGCCAAATTCATTAATTTGCTCTTTCTCTCTTTTATTGATGAAAATGCTTAGAGATATAAAATTTTCCCCTAAATACTGCTTTAGCTAAATGCCCAAAATTCAAATATACTGTTTTATTATTCTAATTATATTTAATGAAATTATTGATTGTTTCTATGATTGGTTTTTTGATTCACCTAATCTTTAGAATTTAGCCTCCAAATCATTCTTCATCTTTGTTTCAAAATCTCTGTATTGGATATAATTTTATAATATAATCATGTATAAAAGATTCATTTAATATTTCTACTTTCTCTATTTGTTAGGGTGTTATGCTCTTATATGATCAATTTTTGTGAAAGAGCTATGTATATTTGAGAAATAGCTATGATCTTTTCAATATTATTCATGTATATCATACCTAATGTCTAAAATTTTATTCATGTCTTTCTTTTATTCTTTGTTTTTAGATTCATTTGAAGAGGGACAAATTGAGGTCTTCTACTATTATACTTTTCCTGTCTATTTCTCTTTATAACTCATTTAACTTTTCCTTTAAGAATTTAGATAAAATTTATTGATTCTCTATGATAACTTTCAGCAAAATATCATTTTTCTATTTATCTTTTTTAATTAGGTCTTGGGTGTGTGTCTGTCTATTTCCTTGATCTTAGAATCATGATTGTTACTTTTCTTTTGTTTGATTTTACTTCGGCTGAAGAATAAAAGTTTCTGCTTCAGCTCCTTATTTGAAAATATATGTGTCTTTTCCTCTTCCTTTTTTACTTTAGCTGAAGCATAAAAGATTCTGTTCCAGCCCCTATGTGTGTTTCTTTCAAGTAACTTTCCTGTAAACAACATATTACCAAATTCTAGTTTCTAATCCATTATGTTATCCTCTTCCATTCCATGAGTGAGTTTATTTCATTTACATGAACAATTATTAATATTAATTGTGTTTTTCCCTCATCTTATTCTCTTATACTTTTCCTTCCCACTCTTTAAGAGTGTATTTTGCTATTTTCTAAACTCCCTCTAAATCTGTTTTCCCTCTGATTCCCCTCCACCTTTTCTTTAACTCTTTTCCCTCCTGTTTCTTTATTAGATTATGTATATATGTATATATACATTTATATATTTACTTCAACTGTAAGTGTATCCTACCCTCCTTTGATCAGTTCAGATAAGAGTGAAGTTCAAATGTTGTCCACTTTTTCCCCCACTCCAATTAGTGAAAATCTGGGGACCTGTACCAGACCAGAGGGAGATCTTGCTTCATTCACTGAATGTCTAATGAATGTGCTGTCAATGCAACTTATTTCAGTCCAAAAGGGGCCAGACTCCTGACTATACACCAGTATATCTGATCTAGGTCTACTTGGTCTCCCACTTGACATGTCTCCAGCATCTCATTTTTCACCCTCATTGTCACTTCCAGCACATCACACTCATCAAAGCACCCTCCTTGCGACTTCATCATGGCAGGTTAACACACAGGCCCCAATTTTGCAGACTTATCCACCATGAGCTGTGGATAATTGATTTATTTGTTGTGAGCTCAGGGAAGATAGTGTGTCAGCTTTATGACTCCGACTCTTCTGACATCATTTAGCTAAACAAGGTTACTTCTTACTCATACACAGCAATCATATGAAATAATTTTCATCATGCTTCTTGTTTCTTTCCCACCCCCACCTCCAGTGTATTTCTCTTCTCTTCCCTTTCCTTTTTTCTTCATCAAAACAACAGAATCAGTCCCATCACTTTCGTCACTTAGTCTAGTCACTCTGTGACTCCTGATAATGACTGGGTTCTGAAGGAACATGTGTGTCATTTCCCCATATTCAAATGTAAACAGTTTATCTTTGTTTAATGCCTTTATGGGGGAGTGCCTGCTCATTTTTCCTTTTATGTTTCTCTTGATTTCCATAGTTGTCAAAGTTTCAATGCAGATCTGGTCTTAAGAAATGTTT
This sequence comes from Bettongia penicillata ogilbyi, assembly GCA_023548195.1. Taxonomy (NCBI): domain Eukaryota; kingdom Metazoa; phylum Chordata; class Mammalia; order Diprotodontia; family Potoroidae; genus Bettongia; species Bettongia penicillata. The sequence goes on along the minus strand of JAJHZJ010000525.1, from coordinate 6,821,971 downwards.
GGAAGTCCTCTATGCCATTAAGGATCCATTTTAAATATTATACTCAGTTTGATTGGGAATGTTATTCTTGGATGTAAGATTAAATCTTTTGCCTTCTGGAATATAATACTCCAAGCTCTCTGATCCCTTATGGAGGAGGCTGCTAAATTGTTTGTGATCCTGACTGTGGTTCCTCAAAACTTGAATTCTTTCTTTTTACTTTGTGTAGTATTTTTTTTTTGCTTTGATGAAGGAGGTCTAGATTTGACTAAAATATTCCTGGGAATCTTAATTTTAGAGTTCCTTTCAGTTTGTGATAAATGGATTCTTTCAATTTCTATTTTTCCCTCTAGTTCAAAGAGCTTTACTTTTAAGATTTCTTAAGAGATGGTGTCCTCTCTTTTGGTCATGCATTTCAGATTTGACGATTCTTAAATTATCTCTCCCTCATCTATTGACCAGGTCACTTTTGCTATGGTAATAGGTAACTTTTATACAGTACTTACTATGTGTTAGGCACAGTCCTAAGTGATTTACAATTATTATCTCATTTGGTCCTCATAACAACCTGAGACATAGGGGCATTATTGTCCCCATTAAACAGATGAGGAAACTGAAGTTAATTAACTTGCCCAGAATCACAAACCTCATAAGTTTCAGAGACCAGATTTGAACTGAGGTCTTTCTGACTCGAGGCCCAGTACTTTGGTGCTGACTGTGCCCATTGATTCTCATTTTTTTTAAGTGATTCTCACTTTTTTTTAACCTAGCTACTCAATGAGATAGCTTTCTTCTAAATGAGATACATTTTCTTCTATTTTCCAATCTTTGGACTTTGTTTTGATGTTCTTTAACGTTTTGTTGACTCATTACCACAATAACTCTTAATAGGGGGGTTATTTTTTTAATTAGGGCTAATGCTAATTAATTCTGGGGAGAAAACTTGACCTGACCTTGTCTTCTCTAGGTCTTTGTGATGCTTTCTTATGGTATTAAGTATTATGTTATTCTAGAATCTCAGGGACAGCTCAGACTGGGTACCTGATGCTAAAGTTATGTGACCCTGGGCGAAATCTTTTTATTGCCCCCTGGGTCTGAGCTCTGCAAGTTACTGAACCGTGTTTGGGTCTAAGCAAGATACCTTTCAACTCTTCCCTGGTCAAAGTCCCAAAGGATTCAGTCGCTATCAGGACTCTGAGGAGCTCTTCACACTCAGGACAAATGAACTGCAGCTTGCCTTTGGTGTAGAATTCCTACCCTGATTATTTCACTAAAAACTTCAGAGTACGCTGCTGACTAGAACTGAGTCCTTTCCCTGTTCCTGGGGACAAATTCAAATCACAAGGATATGGTCTGTTTATAAATTTGTTTTTGGCTATTCCATACAACATAAGATCCATGAAAATCACTCCTTTCCACCAGTCCTAAGTTCAGGCCCCCACCTCAGTCCACCCTCATCTATGATCCAGAACTGGGTAGTGGGTGTTAGAGCTGATAGGTAGCACCCATTTCTACAACATGCGCTAGTTTAAGGACCTCTCTGAGACCACTTCCTGCCCTGGTATTTCCTGCCTATATGTAGAACCTTGGCTTTCTTTGGGCCCAGTTCTAAACTGAGGCACTCCTGGCTAGAACCCATCCCATTTCCACAGACTCCCTGTCTGTTTCCCTATGGAATCATTGACTAGAAAAATGAGTCACTGTGATTTTTGTCTGAGATTTCTGATCAAGAGGGAGTAAGAAGCATTTTCTAGATCTTAGATGTGAAGGAGGGAGCTTAGCTGTATTCTTTCCAACTACTCTACCATCTTGGTTTGAATCTGGCTGAGACATCTTTATTGTTTCGCCCCTAGGGAAAGTGCCATCAAATGGGAAGGAATCCAAAAGTAAGAAAAAGGGAAAGATAAGTAAAAAAGATTTAAATAACCAAAGTTTTAAGAAAACAGAAAACTCAAAAAAAATTTATCACAGCTAAACCACAATATTAATGATAAAAATCCTCCAAATTATTTACAATTCCAAACATATTTGGGTAACTATTGAAATACAAAGAAAAAAATTGAATCAACTTTTAATAAAGACCAGGACTCTTTGGATTCTCAAGAGAACATGGAATCACAGGAGGAAGTTCACAGATTCAGTCCTTCAGAGCGTATATAACTGGCAGAATAGAAAAACAGAAAAAATCAAATACACAATGATAAATCTCACTGAAAAAATAGAAGAAAGAAAAACTGACTGGGTATGCAACTATATTGAAATGAAGGAAAATAGAGAAAACCAAAGGGAAACAAAAAGTAAATTTTAAAAGAAAACATGCTCTCTATAAAAGGAAAATATATTGATTTTGAAGGCAAAATAGGTAAGTGTCCTACAATGATTATAAGGTCTCCCAAAAGAACACAGTGAGTCAAAAAATCTCCACACCATAATGCAAATCCAGAACTTCTGAACAAAGTGTTAATTGAAAGAATCCACAGCTCACTTGAGAAAAGGTGAAAAAAAGACAAGGATGCAACCTCCAAAATATATAACGGTTGTATTTAACAGCTCCAAAAACGAAAACAAAATTTTGCAAGCAACCAAAAGAAAGACCTTCAAATATAATGGAAAAGATATTTAAAAACCACAAGAATGTTCTGTAACCACAAAGAAGGAATAAACAAATATTTTTGGAACAGCAAAAACATTTCAACAACTTTTTTTTTGTTTATTTATTTATTTAGTTTGTTATTTTCCCCAGTTACATAAAAAACAATTTTTATGATTCACTTTTAAAACTCTACATTCCAAATTCTCTCCCTTCCTCCTTCCTCAACCCAACCCCATTGAGAAAGTAAGCAATTTGATGTAGGTTATACATGTGTATTCATGCAAAATATTTCCATAAGTCATGTTGTGAAGAAAAACATAGAACAAAAGAAGGGAAAACCTCAAGAAAAATAAAGAATTTTTTTAAAAGTGTGTTTCAGTCTGTATTCAGACACCATCAGTTCTTTTTCTGGGAATGGAAAGCCTTTTTCATCACAAGTCCTTCAGAGTTGTCTTGGATCATTGTATTGCTGAGAACAGCAAAGCCATTCAAAGATTATCATCTTATAATATTGCTTGTTAATTTGTATACAGTGTATTTGACTCTGCATCAGCTCATGAAAGTCTTTCCAGGTTTTTCTGAGACCATCCTGAGCATCATTTCTTATCGCACTGTAGTTTCCAATCATGATCACACCACAGTTCATTCAGCCATTTTCCATTTGATGGGCATCCTCTCAATTTCCAATTCTTTGCCCCCAGAAAGGAACTGCTATAAATATTTTTGTCCACATATGTCCTTTTCCTTTTTGTTTTTTATCTCTTTTGGGATACAGATCTAGTAGTGGGATTGCTAAGTCAAAGAGTATGCATGGTTTTATAGCCTTTGAGCATAGTTCCAAAGTGCTCTACAGAATGGTTAAATCAGTTCACAACTCTACCAACAATGCATCAATTTCTCATTTTTCCCACATCCACTCCACCATTTATCATTTTCCTTTTCTGTCCTACTAGACAACCTGAGATAGTACCCTCAGAATTGTTTTAATTTGCACTTCCTCAATCAATAGTGAGTAGTTTTTCATATGTTATAGATAATTTTGATCACTTCATCTGAAAACTGTTCATATATTTTGATCATTTATCAGTTGGGAATGGATCTTAATTTTATAAATTTAACTCAGTCTTCTATATGTTTGAAAAATGAGACCTTTAACAGAATAACTTGCTTCATAATTTTTTCAGTTACTGTTGAAAATACTATATTTCCCTCCTTGCTATTCCCTCCCACTTATTCCATTCTCTCTCTCCTTTCTCTTGTCCCTTCTCAAAAATGTTTTGTTTCTGACTTTTCTCTCCCCAATATGCTCTCCCTTCTATGACCCTCTCCTTTTCTTATCCCCCTCCCTTCCTACTTTCCTGTAGGGTAAGGCAGATTTCTATACCTCATTTTGTGTGTATGTTATTCCCTCTTTGAACCAATTCTGGTGAGAGTAAGGTTCACTCCCTGTCAACTCCCCACTTTTCCCCTCCACTCTGAAAGCTTTTCTCTTGCCTCTCTTAAGTGAGATAATGTACCCCATTGTACCTCTCCCTTTCCCTTTCTCCCAGCACATTCTTCTCTTACCCCTTAATTTCATTTTTTTAGATATCATCCCTTCATATTCAACTCCCACTTTCACCCTGTTAATGAGAAAGTTTTTGCGACTTACAAATATCATCTTCCCATGTAGGGATGTAAGCAGTTCAACCTTATTAAGCCTTAAATGGTTTTCCTTTCTTGTTTACCTTTTATACTTCTTTTGAGTCTTCTATTTGAAAGTGAATTTTCTATTAAGCTCTGGTCTTTCCATCAAGAATGCTTGAAAATGCTCTATATCACTGAATTTTCATTTTTCCCTGAAGAATTATACTCAGTTTTGGTGGTAGGTGCCCTCCAGAACATCATATTCCCATCTCTCCAATCCATTAAAGTAGAAGCTACTAAACCTTATGTTATCCTGACTGTGGCTCCATGATACATGAATTATTTCTTTCTAGCTGCTTGCAATATTTTCTTCTTGACTTGCTAACTCTGCAATTTGGCTATAATATTCCTGGAAATTTTCATTTTGGAATCTCTTTCAGGAGGTGATCAGTGGATTCTTTCCATTTCATTTTATCCTCTTGTTCTAGAATAACAGGGCAGTTTTCCTTGATAATTTCTTGAAAGATGATGTCTAAGCTCCCTTTTTAATCATTACTTTCGGGTAGACCAATAATTTGTAAATTATCTCTCTTGGATATATTTTCCAGATCAGTTGCTTTTTTCATGAGATATTTCACATTATCTCCTATTTTTTTTTCATTTTGAATGGAGGATTGTTTATTGTTTCTCAATGTTTCTTAAGGACCCATTTGCTTAATTCTAATTTTTAAGGAATTATTTTCTTCAGTGAGCTTTTGCTCCTCCTTTTCCATTTGGCCAACTCTGCTCTTCGTAGCATTCTTCTTACTTGCTTTTTGTATCTCTTTTACATTTGGTCTGTTTTATAAGGTATTATTTTCTTCAGTATTTTTTTGTCTCTCCTTTAGCAAGCTGTCGATTCTTTTTTTCATGATTTTCTTACATCACTCTTATTTCTCTTCCCAGTTTTTCCTCTACCTCTTTTATTTGCTTTCCAAAATATTTTTTGAGTTCTTCCATGGCCTGAGACCAATCCATATTTTCTCTTGCAGGCTCTGGATGTAGGAGCTATGACTTTGTTATTTTCTTCTGAGTTTGTCTTTTGATCTTCCTTGTCACCATAGTAAATTTCTATGGTCAGAATTTTTTTTGTTTGCTCATTTCCCCAACTATTGGTTAACTTTTAGCTCTGTGTTAAAGTAGGGCTCAACTTCCAGGATGGTGGGCACGCTGTCCCAAGTTTTGTGCAGCTGTTGTCAGAGATACTTATAGAGACCTGTAAGTTTTCAGTTTTTCCAAGGCAGTAAGATCTAAGGAGAGGTGTCTTTACTTTTCTCCTGTCCTGCACTCTGGTCTGTGAGTGATCACAAGCACTCTTCTGCCATGCAACTATGAAGAGGGTCCCTACTCCATTGTGGCTGCAAACTCTGGTGTGTTAGTGTCCCTAATTGCCATGGGAGTGCCACCCAGGACTGCAACCTAGATCCAAGTATAAGCAAAGCAACAGAGTTCTGCCTTAGTGCTAGCAAAGCACTATAATCTCCTTCTGACTAGTTGTTGAATTCTCTTACTGCCTGTGGGCTGAGAGCTCCAGAAGGAGCTACTACCACTTCTGATGGTTTGAGGGGGCCTGCTTGTGATTTCAGGGGGCCTCATCTGCTCTGGTGCAGCCTGCCCTGGATGTACTACTCTCTTACGCTTGTACAACAGACCTTTCCTGCAAACTTTCCAAGTTCTCTTGAGATGGAAAATTATTTCTGTCTTTTTGTGGATTCTGCTACTTTAGAATTTGTTAAAGAGTCATTATTTAAAGGTAATTTGGAGGGCTTTGGGGAGAGCTCAGGTGAGTCCTTGCCTTTACTCCTCCATCTTTACTCTGCCTCCATCTCAACAAATTTAGGAACAACTTTGAGCAAATAAGTTATTTTTACTATTATAATCATCCAAACTAAGGATAAAGGGCATATTAAGAAAGACACTCTCTTCATTCAAAGAAAGAACTTATAAATAGAAGTATATGCAGAATAATTTACATAGATAGATAGATAGATAGATAGATAGATAGATAGATAGATAGATATTTATGTCTAATGGTACCCATCTCTAGGGCAGAAGGGGAGGAAAAAAAAGGTTTGCATGATAATTTTGTTGTATATTTTGAAAGGAGTAGCAATTTTTGCATAGTAAATTTGCAGTTTTATGTGTAGTCATCTTTTTATTGTAGAATGTTATTGAAATATTTGTTTTATTCCATAAATTAAAAATATTTGTTTAAAAAGGAGAACAAAGTATCTCAAGTTGAAACTAAGGGTGACATACCCTGAAAATAATGAATGAATTAGCCAATAATGAAAAATGGTGGATTGAATTATTTGGGGCATAGCTAAATAAATCATAGTAACTAAATAGCACACTAATAAGCTATCAGAAATGATAAATATATAGATGATGAACATAGAGAACTATGAAGTGATGAACTGATGTAGAATAAAATGAACAAAACAACCAAAAATGAGTATTGCAAAATTACAAAGAAAAAGCATGACTCCAAAGAATATATTCCCACTGTACACATAAAAAAGTACTGCACATATTTTCATACTTTTTGATATGTAGACCAGTTTTGACAATTATTTTCCTTTTCAAAAAAAAATATTGTCATGCTCTACATCTTCTAAGAATAAGAAAGGGGAGGATACTGGGGAAAATGTTAACAATTTTGGAAACCAAAAGTCATCAATAAAAACTTATTTTAAAATTTTTCTGCAATGTTGTTACTTCCTGGGAAGAGCTGAACAGGGACATACACATCAAAAAATAATTTGTTCAGATAAACAAATGTAGGAAAGACTTTAACCTGTGCACGAGGGAAAACAACATGCTTAGCTATGGGCAGTTGTGTGGCACCATGAACAGAGTGCTTAAGTCAAAAAAGCTCATCTTCCTGAGTTCAAGTCTGGCTTCAGACTACCTGTGTGACCCTGGACAAGTCACTTACCCCTGTTTCCTTCAGTTCCTCATCTGTAAAATGAGCCGAAGAAGGAAATGACAAGCCACTCTAGTATCTTTGCCAAGAAAACCCCAAATGGGGTCACAAAGAGTTAGATATGACAAATGACTGAACAACAGCATGCTTGGCTGATGGATGCAAATTTTCCTGTAAGGGGACTTATCAACCTCTCCAGGTGGAAAATTTGTATAAAAATTTGCATCATCCAAACTTACTGAAGTATTCTTCTGAGGCTGCAGTCACTGCTACAGAGTCATATGTTGCCCATAGGAAGGTAGAACTTGTGAGATCACTCTACTAATTTTGGTTACCATATTCATTTGGAGCTGTTGTTGTTGATGATGTGGATATTTATCTTTCATTCTTAAAGAAGACCGATGACATCAGGAAGCTGATATCTTGACCTGCAAGTGAACTAGATTTAAGTGAGGCAGGGCTATGCAGTCACCAGACTCACTGTCTCCCTCAAGAGCTACTTGGGGCCAGTGGCAAGATATAGATCAAAACAACTAGAGATGGCCCCGGATGCAGTGGGTACCTTGGCCTTTTTAAGTGAAGGTCTTTCCCAAATCTCAGTTTATCTAAGATAATGAATGCCCATTCCATTATTAAAAGAAAACCCCAAATGAGATCACAAAGAGTCAGATACAGCTGACCAGCAACAATGACATTTGGAACTAGAGATTACTGAAAGAAGTTGGCTATCTCAGTCATATTTTAATTCCTTCAGTTTATTGACCTCAAGAAGATGGCATTGAGAAATAAGATACACAGGCAATGAAGTTTAGAAATCTATCTGATTCTATAGGAAAACAGAAGGGAAGAGAATAAGAAAAGAGGGAGTGATAGAAAGGAGGACAGATTCAGGGAAGAGGTAATCATAATGTATGCCATCTTGGGATGGGGGGGAGAGATGGGGAGAAAATTTGGAATTTGAAATCTTCTGGAAGTGAAGGTTGAAAACTAAAAATAAATTAATTAATAAAAAGAAGATGGCATTGAACAGAATATGATCTTCCACCTAGACAATCCTTTCTTCCTGAAAAATAATTCTGATACTTGAACTTCCCTGTAGTTGAATGACTGACTCCTGTTTCTAAATCAGAGGCACAATGCCTTCATTTCTGTATTCCATTTGCACATATGTTATTAGGATAGTGAGAATACAAAAACTTAAAAAAGAAAATACATCATATGAACGGTAATCCTTACACCAGAATATAATAAAACCCCATATTTAAGGGACCATTTTCTGGGCTGCATTCTGTTTCCTCATTAAAAAGAGGTATTACTGTCATAACTTGAGAAATGTAGGTAGGTATGTGAAAAGAAAGTAGGATTCATTCAGTTTAATTCCCTTTCTATATTTAACAAAGCTACTACTCAGTTGAGTCCACAAGCGTTCAGGGCACTTAAATCTCCCTCTTCTACACTCAAGCATTGTGTGGTTTTTTGGAGGGGTTTTTTTTTTTTTTGTATTGTTTTGCTGTATCCCATCCTAAGAAAGTCTAACTTTTAATTAGGTGCATTCTCCTTTCTCAAACTCATCAAATTTCCAAAGTTCTCTACTGTCAAGGGCAGTACCAACGTCCCCTTCTACCAACCTGACCTTACTCCTGCCCCGTAAGGATGATGCTAATTTATTCTAATTATTTTATTGAAAAAAATGAGGTCATTCACCATTCTTCCTTCTTCAGCATTTCATATCACTCAGGTGCCTTCTGCTGCTATCTACCCCCTCATTCAGCCCATATGAAGAGGTGCCCCTTCTCCCTTTCCCTACATAAGTGATGATATTCCATCCTGCCTCCTTCAGAAGATTTATCATCACTACTCTCTTATTTATCTTTAATTTCTTCTTATCTATTACTTCCCTTCTCCTTACAAACAAGCCTTTGTCTCCCTATAATAGAAATTATTTTTCTTTTCATGATCCTTTGAATGTTCTTAAACTCCATTGTCATTTGGGGTCTATCTTGTAAATCTGACTTGTGGTGTATGTATATTTGTGTGTGTGCAATCCTTTGATATTTCTCCAGCTCCACTCTTCAACAACATTCATCACTTGGAGTCCATCTCTGATTTGTGATACAGTTTTAATTGGCTGTGAACTTCTGCTAAATTTCTTGCTAAATCTCCTATGCCTTCACTTCCTCTGACTATGTATTTTGACAACCTACCATCCCTTATCCTGTTCCTTGGCATAAGGCTATCATTGTAAAGATGGTCTGAGGTTAGGATTTCAGATGGTCCTTTACTTTTCTTCCGTCTAGAGATGACACATACCAACACTCAGATGCTTAAGAGGGAATATCCCCTCCTCATTTCAAGGCTGGGGGAATACCCTAGCCTCACAATGAGGCTGAGAAAGTATGATCCCACCCCTTGTTTAAAGGTAAGGGAAGAACACCGTCTCTTCATCCACGCGTGTGTTCATGCTTTGTTGCCAAAAAAGGACCGTACCATCAGAGAAATAATGACATGACTTGAATTTGACTTTGTTTTGACCCTTTGTACACAAGTCTGCTGCAAAGGGAGATGACTAGACATCCCATGAAATGCTGTGTGCTTGGGATTTGGGTCACATCATGAAGCCAACTTTGCCAATTATTTTTTCTCCCATCCAAGAAAATTCTGTGAACCATCCTTCCATTTAGCCTTAATCTTAATCTTCTGGATTTATAGAAAGAAAGTCAATATTGACACAATTCAGTTCCACCAATAATATGTTATCTCTGAGAGTCATTGGATAAGGATCTCACATTTAAGGTACAACAGTTAAATTCATTTTTGTGGTTTATTTAAAACTGTTATTCTTAGCACCCTTTACCCCCTTTACTGTCACTACTATTTTCACTGGGGCAGCTAGGTGGTGCAGTAGATAGAGCACCAGTTCAGGAGTCATCCAAGGGAGTGCTTTAGAGAAACCCCCTCAAATCTCCACTCAGAAGAGTAATCACTGTCAGTCAGTCCCTGGAACTGCTAGATTGTCTCCCTCTCTTAACTAATGCCAAGAGATCCTCTAGCAATACATTATTCTATCCTCAAAACACTCATTTGATTCTTCCATTCCCATTATTGTCCCACATCTCTTTCAGCATTTAGTGGCTAAACTTTTTGAGAAAGACATCTATAGTCTGATGTCTGACTTCATCATTCAAGCAAAATGTTCTCTCCAAAGTTGCCAATGATTTTTTGATTGCTAAACGAAATGGATTTCTGTCATTCCTCATTCTTCCTGATCTTTCTGCAACCTTTGACACTATTGATCCCTCTTCTCCTTGATATTCTTCTCACTACAATTTCATGGATCTATTCTATACTGGCTCTCCATCTATTTATCTAACCCCTCTTTCTCAGTCTCCTAGGCTAGATCATTGTCAAGCATGCCCACTAATTGTGGGTGTCCCACAGATCTCTATTCCGGACTTTCTTTTCTTCTATAGTATTTTACTTGTTGATATCATCAACCCCCGTGAATTCAATTATCTTTATACTGATAGTTGTCAAATTTACTTATCTCTCCCTAACCTCTTTGCTGACTTCCAGTCTCCCATCTCCAACTGCCTATAGGATATGTTGATATCTTGAGTTGAGTTGATAACTCAATATCTTTTCCCACTTCCAAAGTTCTCTGCTGTCAAGGGCAATACCATCGTCCCATTCTCCCAAGCTTACCACTAGGTAGAGTCTTGAAATCCTCACTGTCACTCACCTCCTCATATCCAATCCAAGGTCTATCAATTTCATCTTTGAAACATCTCAAATATGCTCCCTTCTCTTTGATAACACCACTACCCTGGGGGAGACCCTCATTTTCTTACATCTGAACTATTGTAACAGCTTATTGGTAGATTTCCCTGGAGCAAATCTCTCCCCACTCTAGTTCATCCTCCAGGCACCAAAGTAATTTTAAAATAAATTTAAAATTGTCTTTCCCAATACTTCTTAATTTACTTGCCTTGTCTAGATTGATTATTTCCTATGAATCCAGTATATAACTTGATTGTACATAGATGTTTGCATATTGTCTCTCCAATTAGACTGTGAGCTCAGCAAGAGTGGGGATTGTTTTTTGCCTTTCTTTGCATCTCCATTGCAAGGAATCTCCAGGCACGGTGCCTGGAATATAGTGGAAGTTTCATACTTAGTACTTATTGAATGACTCCTGTCATGTTTGTCTCAGAATCTGAACAGGATTTCAAGAATCCTTCTGCAAATTTTTAGGTTGTGTAGAGAAATCTACCTCTTCTTGATTTTTTGATTCTTCCTATCTTTCTTTAGACTAATCTATTTGTAAATCCTGGGGTATTTGCAGGGGTTGTGAGTTCATCCACCACTTGAAATCTTGCCATCTTCCCAACCCATCATTCTACAAAGTCAAATCTCTATTCCTAAAGTATAAGTTTGGTCATATCACTACTCTGTAGTTCAAAAAGTTCCAAGGAATCCCTGATGTCTCTTAAATAAGATAAAAACAAAAAGTATTTATTAATGTGTGCCGAACATTATCCTAAATGCTGGCAATACAATGAGATGGTAAAAAAAAAAAAAAGAGGAATACCTGGTTTCAAAGAGCTTCCACACACACAAACAGCTAAACCAATAAGAACACACAAAATATGCACAGGATAAATGAGAGATAATCAAAATAGGGAAGGTACTAGCACTAAAAGAGATCAGGAGAGGTGAAGATGGAATAAAACTTGAAGGAAGCCCCTGAAGCCAAAAGACAGAGATGAAGGAAGAAAGATCTAGACATGGGAGACAGTCAGTGAAAATGCCTGGAGTTAGGAGGTAGAGCATCTTATGTGAAAAACAGCAAGGAAGTCAGGGTCATCAGGTCACAGACAGAGTACATGAAAGGGAGTAAAGTATCTGAGAATTGAAAAAGTAGGAAGGGGCATGACTATGAAGGACTTCTAAAGCCAGAGGATTTTTTTTTATATTTGATCCTGGCGGCTATAGAAATCTCCTTTTTTCATTTAAAGGTCTAATTATTCTAATTCCACCCTATCTTTCCAATATGATTATATATTAATCCAACTAATATATGATATACTCAATCAAATTTCCTACTTACTGTGTCCCTCTTATCTTCCATTTCTGATGTCTGTATCTGTCCCTGTGCTTAGAAAGCTCTCCTTCCCTTCAAGGGTCAGCTCAAGTGCCACCTGCTTCAAGGAAACTTTCTCTCCCCCACAACCTATGAATATTACCTTCCATTTATTTTGTATAAATCTTGAATTTACTTATTCATTAACATAGTGCAATTCCCAATAGAATGCAAATTCTTATTTCACCAATGCATTGTTAAAGTTCCTGGAACATCGTTCTACATGCTTAATATATGTTTTGCTGATTGATAATAAGAATTATGCATTAAGGAGATTAATCTCATATGTAGGACAGAAGAGAAAAGTATGGAGTCAGGGAAGTTAGAAGTATATTACAATCGTAGACAATGAAAAGTATTAAGGGTTTGCTTGAACCAGGGAGGTAATAACAAGAATATACAGGATATAAAAGCTAACACAGAATCAAAATTTAAATTTTTCTGATGCTAAAGTGAGGGAGAGTAGTTGAGGGTGAGGGGAATAAAACATGATGTAAAGGCCTAAGTCTGACAGACTTAGAGAATAGTGGTGCTATTAACAAAATCAGGTAGATGATGAGGAGAATATGGAGGGAGGGTAGGCATTAATCTAAGTTAAGAATATGATGAGTTTGAGGGAAAGGTGGGACACCTGGGTGGGTGAAAAATTATAGGCAGTTAGAATTTAGGGTCCAGAGCACAGGAGTGACAGATGAAAATTTGGGAATCATCTGCACAAAGGAACAGATGAAGTAGTAGAAGCTCACCAAAAGAGAAATGTAAAGAGAGAAAAAAAGAAGACTGATGATGGAGTCTTTTAAAGCATGGAAATATCTACTTTTAGAAAGCAAGAAGAAATGGGACCAATGAATTATTCAGAAATGCAAATAGGCTGTTTTTCTAAAATTCTGATTAATCTCCAAATCATCTGAATTCCCCAAGATCATTCTTTGGTAAGCTGCAGTTCAAGTTACATCTTTAATATTGAGAAGGTGTGAGTTCCTTTTAATGTCACATTCCCAAGAGATTTCAGTAAGAAATGGAGATTTTCCTCTAGAGTGTGCATTTTATTAGGAATATGCAAATGAATAGAATCATAAAGACAGAGAGGATCAATGCTGGACAACTGGTCAATTAGAGATTATCTAGTCAAACACTTTCCTCCTGGGAAGGAATTCACTTAACCCTTCAAGGTACATCCCATTCTAGTACTGTTCAATAACATGGAAATGGAAATGGAATATTAGGCAGACCTATCACCCTACCCCATTCCTTGCATCCAATTCTACACCAAAAGAGAAATCCAATAAAGCAAGCTCTTTTACCTTAAATATCTGAATTGGGAAAAAGTTGTAAGTATCAAGTATGGAGAGCTAGTTTGAATTACCCGGGTTATTGATTCAAATATCCACCCGTTTGTTTCTGTTAGCATATATATACCTTCAGTATCAATACCACTGAGCTACAAAAGTCAGGCAATGTTCTGGCTTCTTAATCAATGCCCATAGCCTCATCTGGCTAAGACCATCCTGGCCTTAAAAGTATCCATTCATAAACCTTAACAACTCATGAGGGGACATGCTGCTTTGCTCCTATGAAATCATCTTCTCTAAACAATGAGCTTCTCTTCCCTATGTATGCAGCCTCAAAGTGAGTTTGTATTATGGTAATTTAACTACGAGACTTACCGGAGAGTTGAAGTGATAGGAAAGGATCCAAAATTGCAAATAATCCTAAAGGGTGACAAGTAGAGTAAAGACCATAGAAAAACATAGGAAAGGTAGAAAAGCCTCCATTCTTCCAAATAATTTTTTTTTAATAAATGGAATAATAGTTAAGAGAAGCTAAAATTTTCCACGAATTTCCCCCTGCATTATTAATAGTTAAGTGGGGGTGGTTGGGAGAGAGGGGTGTATTGCTCTTTATTTATGCATTATGTAAGTCTAAATTATATGATCCAAATATAGGTGGATAATATTCATGTCTCCTATCCTGGATCAGCACTTTTTTTTTTCAATAACATCTCTGGTACCCTTGTCAGAGAAAAACGTGTTCTTCCTATTCAGGCCTTTGCAGCAAATTCCTTGTTTTTCCTTTATTAAAAGCAAGAATTTATTGACATAATGAACATTCTCTAAGTAAGTCAAGCAAGACAGAGAAATCATCTTACATCCCTTAGCAAACAACAAAAATAACAAATTCAAATCTCCAACTTATGTCTTCAAGCTTTGAATGGAGAAGAAAATATTAATTTGTTTTGTAATGATTTATGACTTGCTATATTAATATAAAACAGTAAAGGAAGACAGATACTTCTTTATTTTGTTTTATTATCACACCAAATAAAGTTGTTGGTTACAGAAGAGATAGAACTAGAGCTAAACAAATAACCTTAATTGCTTAAATATCACTGTCATATCTTCCTACATGGCTATAAATATCTAGAACCTGTATACATGCACTTCATGTTTGTTATTCAGATGTGTAAAATGTGGCTGTTTGGAGGGTTTTGCTGGTTGGGTATTTGTTCATATATTTTCTTTTCTGATGACTGTAGAATTCTATTCATTGTCATGAACTATGAGGAAACTCTTGACATTAAGACTGGGACCCTGCCTTTTTCTTCTGGAATTTTCTGAATTGAGACTGTATTGTCACAGCTGCACGTTCTGTCTCTGGTGCATCCATGTCAATTTGAAATTCCTCTTGAATTTTCTTTTGTCCATCTGTCACAGCAAAACAAAAAAACAAGGAAATAATTGAACTTAAGACAAGATGACAGCAGATCTTGAAGCCAAGATAAATTTGAAAAGCAAAATGAAATTTAGGGGAATTATTTTGATCACAATCAGAAGATGGGCTGGATATTGTTACTACAAAGAAGAGAGTAAAGACCCAGGGAATAATACTCAGGTACAAAATTATTACATTTAATACTTTCTTCTTTATATGATTTCAAGTATTTCTGTCTTTATAATCATCAAATCTGAATGAAAGTGTCTTTATATTCTCAGAATTCCTTAGGAATATTTTATTAGTTTTATATGTTTGACTAAATAGTTTAATCAAGAAATTTTTTAAATTCCAAATATCAAGCTTTTGACAAAATAGAATACTCATTCTTATTTTAAAAAAAAACACTAGAAAGCATAGGAATAAATGGAAATTTTCTTAAAATGATAAATATTATCTATCAGAAACCATCAGCAAGCATTAATGGAGATAAGCTAGAAGCCTGCCCAGTAAGATCAGGGGTGAAGAAATGATGTTCATTATCACTACTACTATTCAATATTGTACTAGAAATTCTCATTATAGCAATAAGATAGAAGCAATAAGATATAACTAGGCAAAGAAATTGAAGGCCTCACAATAAGCAACGAGGAAACAAAACTATTACTGTTTGAAAACAATAAATGGTATCCTTAGAAAATCCTAGGGAGTCAACTAAAAAGGCAATTAAAACAATTAACAACTTAAGCAAAATTACAAGATATAAATTAAACCTACAAAAATCATCAGCATTTCTTCATATTATCAATAAAGTCCAGAAACAAGAAAGAGACATTCCACTTAAAATATTGCAGACAATATAAAAAACTTGGGAGTCTTCCTGCCAAGACAAACCCAGGAACTATATAAACACAATTACAAAACACTTTTCAGTGAATAAAGTCAGATTAAACCATTGGAAAAATAGTAATTGCTCATGGATAAGTTTAGCCAATATAATACATCTATTAACACTTCTACTAAAATTAATTTACTTGTTCAATGTCATGTCAATCAAACTACCAAAAAGCATTAGATAGAGCTAGAAAAATAATAATAAAATTCTGGAAGAACAAAAGTTCAAGGAAAAAATATGAAATAAGGCAGTCTAGTAGTACTAGATTTCAAGCTATATTACAAAGGGACAATCATGAAAGCAAACAAGTACTGACCAAGAAATACAGCAGAGGATCACTGGCATAGATTAGTAAATTACAGAGCAGTAAATGACCGTAATTTTCTAGAGTTTGATAAACTCAAAAATCCAAGTTTTTGGGAGAAGAACTCACTATTTGACAAACTTCTTGGGAAAACTGGAAATCAATTTTGTAGAAATTAGATATGGACCATCATCTCACAATATATACCAAGATAAGGTCAAGATGGGTACATGATTTAGACATGTGAAAAGTGATATCATAAACAAATCAGGGGAGCATGGAAATGTTTACCTGTCAGATCTATAGTTAAGGGAAGAATTGGTGACTAAGCAAGAGATAGAGAGGATCATGGAAAAGAAAAATGATAATTTTTATTACATGAATTCAAAAGTTTTTACACAAACAAAACCAATACAGCCAAGATTATAGAAAGAAAGCAGATTATGGGGGAGGGGAGAATTAAAAATCAAGTTTCTCTGATAAAGGCATCATTCCTTAAATATATTGGGAATTGAGTCAAAAATATATGAAAAATATGTCATAGACAAATCGTCAAAGGATATAAACAGGCAGCTTTCTGAAGAGATCAAAGCTATAGTTATATGAAAAAATGTTCCAGATCACTATTGATTAGAGAAATGAAAATTAAAATAACTCTGAGTACCACCTCACACTTGGAAGATTGGCTAACATGACAAAAAATGGAAACAATAAATATTGAAGGGGATATAGAAAAATTTGGACACTAATTCACTGTTGGTAGAGTTGAGAACTAGTCCAAACATTCTGGAGAACAATTTGGAACTATACCCACAAGGTTATAAAACTGTACGTACTCTTTGAATTAATAATACCACTACTAGTTCTGATCCTGAAGAGATCAAAGAAATATGAAAGGAACCTATGTGTACAAAAATATTTGTAGAAGCTCTTTTTTGTGATGGAAAAAAATGGAAATTGAGGGTATGCCCATCAGTTGGAAAATGACTGAACAAGTTGTGCTATATGATTGTGATGGAATGCTGATGTTCTATAAGATATGAAAAGCTTTATAGCTCCAGAAAAACCTGGGGTGTCTTATATGAACTGATGCAGAGTGAGATGAGCAGAACAAGGAGAACATTGTACATAATAACACCCATATTGTACAGTGATCAAGTAGAGTAAGGAGTGGGAGAATTAAACAGTTGATAGCATTAGTAACTTTGGAGTGTGATGTTTCAGTAGACTGGGAGGTTGGAATCTAGAATGAAATGGATAGAAATTAATTGGTATCAGGAAAACTGAGAGATATTGAGGCAAGGAACAGAGGTAACTTTTTCTAGGAATTTGGTTAGGAAAGGTAAAAGAAATTTAAGACAACGTGAGATGGCAGGGTCCACTGAAGATTTTATAAGGAAGGAGATCTATATATGTTTGTTGGCAGAAGGGAAGAATCAGTGAGTAAGGAAAGATTAAAGATAAGAGACAACAATTGATTGAAGGGCCAAGATCCCAGATAGCAAATATTATAGAGTCAAGGGAGCCTCTTGGGAGACAGGACAAAGATGGTCTAATAGTAGGAAGAAATACAGCTAAACTCCTTCCACCAAGACATAGAAAATATTCCAGATCAAGTCCTCATCAGGAAATTCAAGAAAAAGTCATGAGTCATCTTTTCCTAACTAGGTTAGCATAGATAGATAAGTATAGAGGTCTGAGGTGAAGAGCGTACCTCATGGAGCATGGAAGCCTGCAGGAACTGAAAAAGGACCAAGGCTGAATATCAGGGAAAAGAGAGCTCCCAAATCCATAAAAAATGGGCCAAATTTTAGCAATATTATTCAAGGAGGCTGGGACAGGTGCCAACTTGCAGCTCCATTGCTCACTACACCCAAGTGCCAAGACTGAAACCCAAGCCAGAAATTCAGAGCTCATACTAAAAGGGCAGGAATCAGACTTTGCCTTAAATCAGACCACTTTGAGAACAGCAAATATTTGCAAGTCCTTAGCCTTATCTGTTTTTAAGATCCCGGAATTATACATAATTAATTCACCCCCAAGAAAGCATGGTTGTCGGCCTTCATTCTCAAAGAGGACCAAAATGATATCACCATGATAAAGTGAAGTTTCTATGTATGGTTGTGGCTAATCAGACCACAGATTGGGCACAGATAGTCTGCATGAACATTTGGGGTGTTTACTCCAAATTTGCAAATCTTACGTTTCCTTTGTGCCATTTCAATTCCGCTTTGCTCATAGAAGACAGCACCTTTTCTGATGTGGGCACACCATGTTGAACAGTTCTGTGCCAGTGTTTCCCATGTCCCACAATCAAATCCAAAGATCTTGAGAGAGACTTAAAGAGTGTTCTTGTATCGCTTCTTCTGACCACCACATGGTCACCTGCCACATGCAAGTTCTCCATAAAATAGTGTTTTTGGCAAGCATACATTTTGCATTTGAACAACGTGACCAAGCCATTGGTGTTGTACTCTTTTAAGCTTAGCTTGAATGCTTGGCAGTTTAGTTGGAATAAGGACTTCAATGTCTGGTACCTTATCCTACCAGGTTATCTTCAGAATCTTCCTAAGACAGTTTATATGGAAGTGATTGAGTTTCCTGGCATGGCACTGGTAGACTATCCATGTTTTGCAGACATATAGCAGTGAGGTCAGCACAATGACTCTGTAGACCTTCACTTTGTTTGTTAGTCTAATATGTCTTCTCTCTCAAACTTTTCTTTGGAGCCTCCCAAATACTGAGCTAGCTCTGGCAATGTGTGTGTCAGCCTCATTGTCAATGTGTACATCCCAGGAAAGCACACTACTAAGGTAAGTGAACTTATCAAAGATATCACCCATACAATTTGGAAAGAAACCATAAGGACCCAAGAGGACACAAGCTCACCCAGGCATTCCCTTCAAAGTGCACCCTAACATAAAGTCTGAAGTATGGAAGAATGAGCAAAGAACGACTCCTACCATAAAGAGCTAATATGATGATAAAATCACTCAAGACACAATTCCAAAATAAGAGACTGTCTTCAAAACATCTCTAATCAATTGTGAAAAAAAAAAGTTTAGGTACTAGTTCATTACACAAAATGTAAAGTTTGGTTTAAGAATTAGAATTTTAAAAATTCAAATATAAAATATTAAGAATAAAAAAACAATTTTAAGTAAAATCAAAATCAAATGAATATGCTAAAGAGAAATGGAAAAATGAGACCATTAGAAGAAAGAATTGGAAAAAGAATTAATACCTTGGAACAAGAATTATAAAACCTCACATACACTCTCTCTCTCTCTCTCTCTCTCTCTCTCTCTCTCTCTCTCTCTCTCTCTCTCTCTCTCTCTCTCTCTCCCTCTCTCTCTCTCCCTCTCTCTCTCTCTCTTTCTCTCTCTCTCCAAAAGAACCCAAATTCCTTGAAAATCAGAATAGATCAAAAAGAAGTTAATGTATCTCACAGTGAAAACAAATGACCTTTAAAAAAAGAGCAAAGAGAGAACATTTAATAATCATTAAACTACTTGAAAGGCATAGCCTAAAAAGAGCATCTAGAAATCAAATTTTAAGACATTTTTCAAAAAGCTTTCAAAATCTTTTAGACTCAAAGATAAAACAAAAATAGAAAGAATCCATTAGTCATTCCATGAAAGAACCCTTACCAATACAGCTTCCTCCCCACATACAACCCATATACACAAGCTATGATGCAGTTTTCTAGCCTAGGGTCATATGGGTTTGGTGCCTTTGAAACCCGGTGACTTCCTGATACCATACAAGTCACTGTATCCTGATGACTGACTGACTGACTGGACACATTTCCAGAAGGACATGATGGGGACCATATCCAGAGAAGCCACTATGTCCTTTCTATGTATAGTTGTTGCATATCCTTGTTGTGTTAGGACAAAGCAAACCTCAACTTTTGTGAAATGTTCCATGACTCCTAAGTGCCTCATTTTGTCCCAACATTGAACCAGAACAGAAGATACTGGATTTAGATTTGCATCTACAACATTTGGCAGTCAGCAAGGCAAGATGAAACATTTTCTTTTTTTAACCTTAATTTTGTTCTATTTTTTTGCAGTTACTAATTATTTCTATGAAAACGTTGTTTTGTATATGGGGCATAACACTGCAAACTCAAGGCAACTCATAGACAAAAAGATTGGTCCCTGCATCTATCTCCTGTTTATGTGAAAGGTTTATATTGAACATCCATCCAAACAAAACCAATAAGCTCTCTCCCTTGAAATGCTATCCAGATTTTTCCAAGAAGATCTCTGAACTTCTTGTTTGTCTTGGAATGCCCTCAGAATGCTCTGTCAATGATTAGATGATGGAATAAAACCCCCATGGGAAAAAGCAGGAGGAAAAATGGGGGAGAAGCTATTCAAACTTTGGGATTTTTTTACATCTGACTTGTCTCTTCCTTGGGCTTGTCAAAAACTACCCTGGCCTACCAAGTTTCCTTGATCTCTGCCTGCAAAGTCCCATTGGCCTCCTGTGTCACCTGCTTGGCCATCAAAGCCTCTATGACCACTCTCACAATGGCTTCCAAAGTCACTGGGTCTTGGCCCAGTCTGAAATTACTTTGTTTCCATCAATCTCCTGGTCTTCCATGACCTCTTTAATATCTTCCTCTGAGTTGAAGTCTATAAAAGTGAACCCTTTAGGCAATCTTTTCTGTGATTATCCTGGCACCAAAAGAACTGTGAAATGAATCTTTCAGTGTTTCTTCTGTCATGTCTTCAGACAGATCTTTGAATTTTGTAGGACTGGATCCTTGGGGCTGCATTAGTTTTCTAATGTCCCTATAACTTCAACCTGATCACTCTGCCTTCAATATCTATATTGTTACAAGAATTCAAAGCTTCCTTTGCATCTTCCACAGAGGCAAATTAAATAAATGCGAATCCTTTAGGTTGGCATTAGTTGTTTGAGAGCAAGCTGATGAATGCTGCCTTCTCAAACACTACCTAGAGACTTCCTTCTGAGACACTGTAGACAAGGTTATTTAGCAATAGTGTCTTTGAGTTTGCCACCCTGTTGTTATTTCTACTCCAGGAATTACTCTTCCACCTCTTGAATTCTCTTGTCCTTGACTTTTCTGTCCTGTGTAGTCCAGAATGAATGCCCAACCATTAATCTCATCTCCTTATTTCTCTTGTGAGGTCTTAAGTTGCTTAAATTCAATGTCAGTCATTCCTTTTTATATCACATCTTTGGAATAGATCAATCTAAACTCAAGGTCATCTTTAAACACTTCCTTGAAATACTTCTGAGATACCTTTTAGTTCACAGATGATTATACAGTCAATTCAGGCTCTGAAGGTGAGATGTAACAGAGGACAGATTGATTCTCTGCCACTTGTGCTAGTTTTGTCCTAACAATTAACACCAAGCAAACAGAGGTTCTCCATCAGCCAGCCCTACTGATTATAGCAAATGGAGAAATTGTGAATGCTATGAATCAGTTCATGTATGTTGGCAGTATACTTTGCAGGGATGTACACATACATGATCAGATTGATGCACACATTGAAGAGCTAGCTTTTCATTTGAAAGGCTCTGAAAAAAAATGTGTGGGAAAGAAGAGGCTGCCTACAAGATTGAAAGTCTACACAGCCATTGTGCTGATCTCATTGTGTATGCCTATGAAACCAGAACAGTTTACCAGCACCATGCCAGAAAATTAAACTGCTTCCATTTGAAATGCCTTAAGAAGAGTCTAAAAATCATCATGTAAGACAAGGTACCAGATACTGAAGTCCTTTCTTGAACTGGACTGCCAAGCATTCAAACTCTACTACAGAGAATGTAACTTCGATGGGTTAGCTATGTTGTTCCAATGTATGTTTTGCCTAAAAGACTATTTTGTAGAGAACTCGCACAAGGCAGGCACTCACATGATGGTCTGAAGAAGGGATACAAGGATATTCTCAAGGTCTCTCCAAAGAATTTTGGTATTGATTGTGAGACATGGAAGACCCCAGCATAGAATCGTCCAGCATGGCATGCCCACATCAAAAAGATGCTATGCTCTATGAGCAGAGCAGAATTGTGAAAGCTCAAAAGAAATGTGAGATGCACAGATTTCATGAGTTCAAATCTGGCCTCAGACAGTTACAAGCTGTGTGACCCTGGGCAAGTCACTTCATCCAGTTTGCCTCAGCTCCTCATCTCTAAACGGAGCTAGAAAAGGAAATGGCAAACCACTCCAATATCGGTCAAGAAAACTCCAAATGGTGTCACAAACAATCAGATATGTTGAACAACAACAGATCCATTTCTGGTTGAGTTGGGACCCCCATATTGGTGCTTCTTTGTTAGCAGTTTCCAATCATATTGCCTTCAGGCTTCTAGGTGACCTGCCATGTAGTACAAGAGTGGAAGAAGTTATGGCAATAGGAATGTGACCTTTCTCTTTTTTCTCATTGGATTTCTTGACAATTATTTGGAATTTCAGAGTCTGACTAAAATACATATGTGGGAGCTGGATGGTCTGCCTCCTGTTCAGGAAGCTATCTTGATAATACTCTCTATTTTATAAATGAGTTCATTCTCTTTGTCTGCATAAAGAATAGATGAGATCAACCTGAACAACTTTTGTAGTTCAGTCTATTTATTCTAGGATCCTTACTTTCTAGTATAGATGATGAAAAGACTTCTTTGGGTGCTAATGAATCAAAATGACAAAATGTTTAACAATCAGCTCTATGAATGCCATACTTTCAAATTTAATCTGTCATTAACTTTTCTCTATCACTTTTGTAAGTCTATACAATCAATAAAGCAATAAATCAAGCCCTGATTTGTAGGGGTTGCTGATTTTTGAAGTGTAATTGCTCACGCTGTAAATTTAACAAGTTACCCATGTAAGCTAGCTCCAGGACTGAGTACCCCCTTTAACTCTCCTAAGAATAATCCTAAAACTTCAACTCAGCCTTCAATTGGATTTCCCCTTGCACAGATTGAAATCATGGTGTTGCTGAGTCCATGAGCATTGGTGTCAAAGACTAAACTCTGCCTCTATTCATCTAAAGGGAGAGAAGAGTTAGGAGTGCCACCTCGTATTGTATATATGAAGTATTTTGCAAACTTTGAAGGATTATGCAAATATCAACCATTATTATTCTCTTTTCCATGACTTCAATAACATTTTCCGATTGACATTCTCAGGCTTCTTCTGTTTGTTTCCTTCATCCCATTTTATTCTCCAGATTTTAGAGGGAATTTTTGGTCTGAATTTATGATTTCATTGCTATAGGTAAATTCCAGTAAGGAAATTCCATCTACAAAAAATAGATCAGTAACTGTTTAGCAATTTATAATCTTAGAGAGTTGCCTAAAAAAACACTGAAACACTAAGTAATTCCCTTAGGCTTACAGAATGCAAGATGCAGGACTTAAAACTAAGACTTCTTGGCTTAGTCTCTATGTCCTACAGGCATTCTTCTTCATTCGAAATTCTCTCTTGTCCTTAGCAGATATTCTCAAGCTTTCAGTTTCTCTGCCTTTACTTGTCTTAACTTAGTTCTGTGACAGGAGGTACGTGACCTTTCTCTCTTTTTATAATACTTAAAAAATTTCCACTTGATTCAACCACCCTCTCAAGCTATAATTATGTATTTCTCCTGCCTTTGACAGCAAAAGTCCTAGAACAACCTGTCTATAATTCTTGCCTCCACTTTCCCACCATCCACTACATCGCAATCTGGCTTCTGTCCAAAACACTCTATAGAAACTTCTCTCTGAAAAAGTCATCCATGATCTCTATATTGCTAAATCCAATAGATTTTTTTTTAATTTTGACACTTTTAACTCACCTCTTTCCTTCTATATACTCTCTCCTTCATAGGTTTCTATTTTGCTACTCTTTTGTGACATTATTCCTACTTATAAGACAGATCCATCCATATAAAAGGAACAGACCTCTTTATCTTAATCTGTTTCTCTCCTACTCCTTCTGTCCTCTAACAATCATTGAAACCTTGCTCCTTCCTGATGACAGTTCCTCTTGCCACATTTCACAGTACTAGCTGCACCCATTCCCTTCAGCTCCTTGGGTGAGGTAGGGGATTTGGAATAATCCTAGCTTTCTGTCGCTACTTTCATATTCTCTCCCTACCTCCATCACCCTCCTCATCACTCTATCTTTGGACTATTGAAATAACCTGCGGGGTCAGCCTGCCTGAAGTCTCTCCCCACTGTAATTCAACCTCCATTCAGCTGCCAAAGTGATTTTCCAAAAAGTACAGATCTGATATCATGTCAAACCTTGCTTTCTCCCCACCCCCACACTCAACAAACTAGTGTCTCCCTATCATCTACTGGATCAAATACAAAATCTGTTTGGTGTTCAAAGCCCTTCATAAACTAACCCCCCCACACACATTTCTAATTTTCTCCTACCTTATTCTCCACTCTTTGATCCAGTGGCACTGGCCTGACTCTTGATTGAATAAGACACTCTATCTCTCGACTCTGGAAATTTTCTCTGACTGTCCTCCAGGTCTGAAATGCTCTCTCTTCTCATTTCTGCCTACTGACTTTCCTGGCACCCTTCAAGTCCCTATTAAAATCTCATCTTGTACAGGAAGCATTTCTAAATTCTTAATTCTGGTGTCTTCTCTCTATCATTTCCCATTTATTCTACACATAGCTTGTATGTACATGTCATTCGTTCATTGTCTCCCCCATTAAATTGTGAGCTCCTTGAAGAGAGGGGCTATCTTTTGCTTCTTTTTGGTGTCCCTGACCCATAGCATGTTGCTTGACATAGAGTAGCCACTTAAAAAAATGAACTAACAATATCCTTTGTAGGTTTCTCATCCATTTACTGTCCCAGGGCTATATCCCAAGATTCTGTTTTGAGACCTCTCCTCTTCTCCTTCTACACTTCTCTCTCTGTACTCAGATCTCATGGATTTAACAATCTTTCCTATGTACATGATACCCACATCAAGTCTAGCCTTCAACTTTTTCCAATTTACTGTGGGACATCTCCACCTGGATATTTCATAAATATCTCAAACTCAACATGTTCAAAATAGAAGTCATTATCTTTCCTCCTAAACTTTCTGTCAAATATACAAAATACCCTCATCCTGCCTATTTGCTGTTCCCTCCATACAATATTCTTTTTCCCATCTCTGTGCTTTGGCACAGGCTATACTCCATGGGTAGGAGGTTCTCACACTTAAATTCTGATTCTCAAAACTCCTTCCTGTTTCCCCAATTATTATCTCCCTACTTTAATACTCTACATCTGCCTTGTGTACATTCTGTATTTTCTATTCACATGTCATTATCTCAAGCTTATTGACACTATATCCACATTACACAGGACTGAGAGTATTAAGAGTAAAGAGATAATAATTGGGGAAATAGGAATGTTTTTACATTTGAATTGAATGTTAAAGGTGTTTCATAAGAGAAAGAAAGAAAAAAACTATTAAGTTAAGCAAAACTCTAAAACGAGGGAAAGGGGTAAAGAGGCTTACAGATAAGGGGAACAGAGCCTCTTGTTGTAGTTACCTTAAAATATATTCATCTAAATAACCAAAAAAAATTAATCCCATGATTAAAGACAAAGAGGGGCAAATCCCAATTTGGAGAAAAAATATTAGAGACAAGTCAAATAAAATATAAACCTAATGCCCATAACTTTAAATGTAAATGAATTAAATAATCCAATAAAATAGAAAAAAGACTGATGGATGAGATTAAAAAAACACATTCTGTTGCATATAAAAAACAAAGAAATACACAGAATGAGATGAGGGATTAGAACGAAATTTGCCATGTAGAAAGTGAATCCCAAAAAGAAGTGTTATTATGCTATCAAGGTAAAAACAAATGTTCAAACCATAAAAAAGAATAAACAAGATAGTTACATTATTCTGAAAGAAACTATTGACAAAAATCAGTGTCAATACTAAACATTTATTTATTCCAAATGCTTTAGTGTATAAACTGCCAGAGGAAAAGTTAACTGAAATACAAGAAGACATCAACAGTAATACAATAGTTACAAGAGATATCAATGTGCCATTCTCAGTTTTGGATAAGTCTAACCAAAAGATAAACAAAAGGAAAAATACAGAATTGAACAAATTGCTGGAGAAACCAGAACTAAAAGATTTATTGCATCTTTTTAAAAGGATTGCTAAAAAAATACATACTTCTCATCATAACATTGAACTTTTAAAATAAATGACCACATATTAGGAAACAAAGATATTGCTAACAAGCTACAACTCCAAATTAAATATCCTGGAAAACTAAGCATAATTATCAAATGAAAAGGATAGACCTTTAACCACAGAGAAATTCTTGGAATTCTTGAAAAAATTCTTGAAAAAAAAGTAAATAGACTAATTTACTTGCAAATATCCCCGACAACAGAAAGACTCAGAGGTAAAAATGTCTTTATGTTTATAAACTATTTTCTTAAGCACGTACACACACACACACACACTCAGAGAGAAGGTAGAGAGATGCAGCAGAATGCACAGAGTAATAGATGGAGAGTTGATCTGGGATTCAGAGATAGCCAGGTTCGAGTCCTGCCTCTGACACATACTGGCTCTGTAACCTTGTGATGTAACCTTTCATTTCCATAGGCTCTAAAACTATAAATTGCCGAGAGTTCTGACCTGATATTAACATACATATGTTGTAGATGTATACTGATGTATATGTATACATACACACATGTAAAATATGACTATGTGCATATGCATATAAATATATTCTATTATAATGTGTGCATATATGCATATATGTATTACATTTATATATGTATATATATATATAAACTTATTCTCAAATACATAAAGGATTCTGTGTTTTTGTCAGTATAAGGAGCTCCTTAAACCAACACAGATCTGTGGCACAGTAAATTTTTCTTAAGGATTTCATTCCCTAAGACATATAGGGAAGGTTAAATGGAAAAAGTCATACATCTAGTAAGTGTCAGAGACAAGATTAGACCAATATCTTCCTGTGTTCAATCAACCTAGTACTTTAGGGACTGCCCATGTGCATGGGTGTTTTGTATTTTCTTACCATTCTCACCAGAAGACTTCTCCTTTTCATTGGTTACCTCACAACCTTTTTGCTGCAGACATAAAAAGAACAGAAGAAATTGCCATCAGGTAGATCCAAATTGTTATTATATTAGATAGATAAAGATACCTACATACATACATATATATCATCATCATCATCATTAGTTTTACGTTCTCAAGGAAAGAAATGCAGGTTAACTATAGTCACATTAAAAAAAAGCTTCCAATCATTACTAATCAGAAAAATGAAAATCAAAGCAATTCTGAGATTTTACCTTCTACAAGTTACATACCTTGACAACTCAATTCTCTCCCAAGTCATTTCCCCTGCATGTACACTCTCTCCTTTTCTCTTTATCTTCACTCTTTGGTGAACAAATCTAATTCTACACTGACCTCCTCTCTTGAATTTTTAGCCTCTTTATACCATTAATTACACCCAGTCAAACCTCAGGCTTGGCTACTTTTCCCATCATTCACCACTTTTATTTCTAAACACGTGATTGCTGAATGAACATGGAGAAAATCACACAACTCTTCTGAGTGGGTCTGCTACAAATTATTTTATCCAGCCCCAACAGGTCTGCTAGCCAATCCTACTGTATCTCCTTTATCAGCTCATTATTTCACTATCCACAGTAGTTCTTCTAGGGTTCCTCTTCCCCTCACTCTATCAGCAAACATCATTGCCTTATATTTTACAGAGAAAAAATGAGGTTGTGATTTCCCCTTCTCCCCTCTTCTTCATTTTCTATCACTCGGATGCCCTCTGCCACTATTTCCTCCTTTACCCATTTCACATGATGAAGTGACCTTACTCCTTATCAAAGCTAACCCTCTTCTTGTTCAAGCAGTTCCCTGCCATTCTGTCTTCTCCAATAGATTGCCCCTCTGTCATCTCCGCTTCATTATTTATTTTCAATCTCTCTGTTTCTTTTGACATTATCAGTACCAGTTAGACAAACAGGCCCCACACCAGGCATGTAACAATATTATTATACTTAAGCAACACTATTAATTAACTAATGCTAATATTAATAGTATTTGGTTGGTTTGTGGCTTAGTGTTGATTTGTAGTTTTCCTCTTCCCTTCAACCACATCCCCACAACCCCATTTTCTGTAACAAAATGGAAAAACTATCTAATTTCACATCTTGTCATATTTATCTATGAGGGACTAAGAGGTTAAAAGGAAACTTGGCTCCTCATGATCCCTTTCAGAAATGACCATTGTTCAGTCACATCCAACTCTTTGTGACCCTGTGAACCTCTCTTTATGGGATTTTCTTAGCAAAGATGCTGGAATGATTTGCCATTTCCTTCTCCAGTGGCAAACAGAGGTTAAGTGACTTGCTCAAAATCACACAGCTCAGGATTTTGTGATGCTGGGTTTGAACTGTGGCCTTTGTAACTCCAAGTCCAGAACACTACCCACTTTGCCACCTAGCTGCCCTGAAAACAATAGAAATACTAAAAAGAAACAACTTCCATCTTAGAGAAAATAGGGCCATTCCATGTGATGAAACCAGTCCCCAATAATATCCTGTATTGACCATATTATATAGAGATGCAGACACCTTCATCTTTAAGGTACTGTAACTTCTAAGTGACTGCAAACCTTCAGAGGAGTTATGAAGAAACTCAGTGGTACTAAGGCCAACTACTTAATTTATCACATGGTCAAGGAAATAATTATGGTTTTAAATTATGGAGCATTATTTAAAAGGGACAGCTAGGTGGTACAATGGATAGAGCACCAGCCTTGGAGTGAAAAAACTGAGTTTAAATCCAGCCTCAGGTATTTACTAACTGTGTGACCTTGGGCAAGTCACTTAACTTACTTGCATCAGTTCCTCATATGTAAAATGGGGGCACTCTGGAGAAGAAATTGGCAAACTATTCCAGTATTTTTGTCAAGAAAACCTCATGGACAATGTCAATGCAACCACGTAGAGCTGGACATTAATAAAAGACTGAACAATAAAAATTGTTTAGAAACTGTTGAAATGTCTTATTTTATTTTTTCTGTAAAATGTACACACATGGAGAGAGAGAGAGAGAGAGAGATCTTTGACCAGTATGGTATTAAAATATTTGCATTCTGGATATGTTTCATTGGTGTATCTACTGGAGTAGCATGGTGTAGTGGAAAGGACACAGGACGATGGAGGAAGAGATTTCTATCTACTCTCAGTTCCAATGTGACTGTGAGCAAGGTAGTTAACCTCTCTGGTGTTTAGATAAAATTAAAGAGTTGACCTAGGTGATCTCTAAAGATAATCCTAGAGAACAAACTAACATTCTATGATGTTCCTTAATCCCAGGGTTATAAAGAATGAATTTTTACATTTGCATTTTCCTTCTCTGCCTCTCTAGACCTTTAGACTCTATAAAATTTGCAGGTATGAGGATAAAGTAATTCATTTTTATTCCATTGGAAAGTTGGGTTTATTTTCTCCTAAATACCTATCCAACCAAACAGATATATAGCCAAGTATCCTGGAGCTAAAATAAATCAGAAAGAACAATTTTAGAAATAAGTAGACTGCTTAAAAATATCTGACTTTTTTTCCCTAAACATATCCACACTTATAGAGGCAGCATTGTATAGCAAATAGAAGACAGGACTAAGAACTAGAAAGATCTGGGTTTATTTAAGTTCTGCTTCTGACATATTGACAGGATGAACTTGGTCAAATACTCTCAGTGCTCTAGGAAAATCTCTGAGACTATGAATTTCAAAGATGTCACCAACATTGGTAAAGAGAGTTTTCTCATCTTATACTAACAAAATCACTTGCCTACTCCCTCTCCCATCTACTCTTAACTAATTTGAAGAAATACCAATACACTGTGGAAAGTTGTAGCTTACAATATGACTATATGGAGTTCTTGTTATCCATCATCCTACCAATGAATCTAACTCCAAGACTTACTGTGTAGATACCCTTCATATAAGTATCTATGTATACATACACAAAAACATTTGTATTTTATATATATACACATGTGCATATATGTATGCACATACATGTGTAAATATCTGGGAGTGTATATTAATACAGGTATATGTGCATTTGTAGTGTATACGTATAACATATGTATGTGTGTACATGTGTGTGCATATATATGTATGTATGTATGTATATCTTGGTTTGTTGTTGTGTCTCGTTCTTGAGGAAGACCAAAATGATATCACTATATTGACAAATGATGCTCAATGTCCAACTGTAGTTGATCAGTCAACTGATCATATTCAAAGACCAGAAAGCTCTGCCACAGGTTGGGCACAAATACTCCACACGAATGTTTGGAATGGAGATATCTCTAATTTGTGCATCTCACTGCAATTCTGCTTCATGCACAGAGCACAGTGCCTTCTTTGATGCAGGCATGCCATTCTGGGCAGTCCTTTACCAGTGTCTCCCATGATATGCAGTCGATTCCAAAGTTCTTCAGAGAGACCTTGAGAATATCCTTGTACCACTTCTTACTTCCAAGTGAGCACTTGCCTTGTGAGAGTTCTCTAGCAATGCATGTGTCAATTTCATCATCTATGTGTACATCCCTTGCAAGTATACTGCCAAAGTAAGTGAACTTATCCATAGTATTTAATATTTCTCTATTTGCTGTAAATGATGGTTGCATATATGGATGGTGTGGTGCTGGTTGGTGGAGAACCTGTGTTTTCTTAATGTTACTTGTTAGGTCAAAATCAGCACAAAAATTAGCAGGGCACCAGTCCATACTTTGGATTTAAGTGAGGTGGAGTTGTGTAAATTTCTTGTCCTCACTCTCTCTTCCTGCATCATCAAAGTCCAGTGGCAAGACCAAGTCAAGATGACTAATGATAGCTCAGGATGCAGTGAATAATGTTGATATCTCAAGCTCTAAAAACTCCACAGCACCTGCTTCAGCTGCCTTCATGGCTATCAGAAAAAATTGTTCTCATCTACCCATTCTGCTGGGGGAATTCTTCATATGCTTGGAGTAGATACTCCCCTAATTCTCTGATGGGCTTAAGACTCCTCAGTTATCCTCAACCTGGTTTAGCATGTCTGCTGAAATGATTTACTAGGGTGTGGCCATTGCACATATTACAGTTGCTTGGAGCCACAGGTGAGAGTTGAGTGAACCAGGTAGTAAGGAGCCCTAAAAAGGACTTTGCAGCCCCCACACCTAAGGTAATAATCTTCCTTGAACGCCCACTACACCTCCCATACATATCTATATATAAATGTAAAATATATATATATATGTTTGTATACATATAAATTTTGTCAGTAAACATATATCTATGCAAAAGTATAGTTATATTATTTGTGTGCAAATACATACACAAAAATATACACCAACTTTTATACAATCTATGTCAGATATGTAGAGATATACTTTCTGTATGACCTGGGCAAATCACTTAAGGTCTATGATTCACACAACTCTTGATTACTGCAAGTTAGAGAAAAAGTGTGTGTGTGTGTGTGTGTGTGTGTGCATGTGTGTGTGTATGCATACACACACATCTATCAACAAATGTACATGTTTTGTGGAATCTGTAGAATTTATTCACATGCTCTAGGTTTTGCTCATATACAAAAAGTCATTTAAGATAAAAGGCCAGATGTGCCTTAGAATAGCAGCTACTATAATTTAAAAATCAAGGTGTTAGTTATTAAGAAACACAAAATAAATAATTCTATATGGGATAGGCATAATACATACTTGGAAAAAATCAGAGTTTTCAAGTATGGTAGATCACAATAGCAATAATTTGCCTACCTATTCTTTTTCCTTTCTTCTATATATTTCTATTTAGCCAGCTGGCTAAGAGCAAATTAGGAGGTGGTATTCCTTTTGGAAGAGTTTAAATTTAAATTTAGAAAGCAAATAATACTTGTAAGCATACAAAGCAACAAAAAAAATTGACCATGTTTTATTTTGGAACAAGACATAGCCTCTAATTGAACCATTATGAAAACAATAAGCAAGTTTATTTATCCAAAATAATGTATTTAGCACTTAATATTTTTAAGTATATTACACATAAACTTATTACTTATCTCTAAGTGTGAGCAAAGTCAACAAGGAATCTCCCTAGATTGCAGCAACTGAGTCAGAAAGAGAAAGTGACTAAAATTCTACAGGCTACTTCAATATTTTTAAGTAAATAACGTATAAGCTTAGTACTTAAACATGAGGACTTACATCAGGGTGCAGGGAATATCAGAGGAGAGAAAGAGATTTACATGAGAAATGTTGCAAGGGTGAAATTGATAAGCTTTGACAGAAGATTGGATATTACAGGAGGGTAAGAGAGGGGAGGGACTCAAAAAGAAACAAAAACATCTAGCTTGTGAGCCTGGGGAATTGGAAGAGTGGTAGCACATTTTGGTTCTCATTCAATAATTGACAGAAATCTAGCATATTTAAATTCCTTAAAAATTCTATTTTTAATTTATCATTTTTTTGGTTAAAATTTGCCCAGATTTGAAAGGAAGTGAATGTATACCTCAACTATTATAATTTCTCAATCTATTTCTTCTGGAAGTTTGATTAACTTTTCTTTTACATATTAGGAGCTATGCCACTCAGGGTATTAATATTAATTCATTATCTATGGTAGATTTAAACACAGTGTAGTTTTCTTGTTTACTTCTTTTAATCACATCTCTG
Source organism: Bettongia penicillata ogilbyi (assembly GCA_023548195.1). NCBI lineage: Eukaryota > Metazoa > Chordata > Mammalia > Diprotodontia > Potoroidae > Bettongia > Bettongia penicillata. The sequence goes on along the minus strand of JAJHZJ010000525.1, from coordinate 6,789,021 downwards.
TCTGAAATTATGATGGCTACCTATCCCTACTTTATTTTTAGTTCACCTGAAACATAATACATTTTTTCCACCCCTTGATTTTTATTCAGTGCACACCTTTTTTAAAGTATGTTTCACGCAAACATCATGTCAGACTCTGCTTTCTAATACATTGTGCTAATCTCGTCTATTTCATGGCTTAGATCTTACACCTTATTTTTTTAATTGTGTATTTTCATCCAGCCTCCCCTTTAATATTTTTCCCCTTTTTGCCTTGTTGAGTATTGAGAGAGATGGAGGGTATTTAGCACTAAGGTTTTAGGTTTAATGCATTTACATTCATTCTATTACTCTCCTTCTCTTCCCCTCACCCTATCCCCAAGCATGGGCTATTTTCTTTTCTTCATTTTTTTTAACTTTTCCTCCAATCTCAAAAAAAGGAAATTGAGTTTGTTTTGTTTATCCTGCTCAAAATCTATTCCCCTCCTTAAACACTTTCTCCCATCTCCATTTCCATGCCTGACTGATCACTTGATGAGTTTAGTGAATTCTTATATCAAACTCTTTGTAAGTGTGTGTGTGTCTGTGTGTGTGTATTCAGTCCACTGTTGTCTCATTCAGACAAAATTGAGGTTCATGTGTAGCCTTCTCTCCCTGCCCTTTTCTGCTTCTTGAGCATCCTAGTTATGTGAGAAAAACAAGTTTCACCCACATACCTCCCTCTTTCTTCCATAATAGTGTATTCTTTTTCTTTCTTTTTCTTTTTTTCTCTCAATATTATCAAAACAAAGCAAAATTTATCCCAGATCTTCTGCCTTAATTTCTCCCCTCTCACCTTTGAAAAAATTAGTAGCCTGAGGGGGATTCTTGCTTGTCCTTCTTTTAGTATGTAAATATTTCCTCATTGTAGGCTGTTGTTCAATAATCATTCCTCCAACTCATCAGGACCCCATTTGGGATTTTCTTGCAAAGATACCAGAGTAATTTGCCATTTTCTTCTCTAGTTCACTTTACAGATGAGGAAACTGAGACAAAAAGGGTAAAGTGACTTGCCCAGGGTCACACAGCTAGCAAGTGTCTGAGGCCAGATTTGAACTCACAAAGATGAGTCTTACTGACACTGGCCTGACACTTCTGTCCACTGTGCCACCTAACTGTCCATTGTATAGCCCCTTCTATTTAATCTTCTATATTTCTCTTGACTCCTGTGTTTCTACTTCAAGCCATCTACCGATGTTGGATATCTTCATCAGGAATACTTAGAAATCTTCTATTTAATTAGATATTTAATCCATTTTCCCTTTAGGATAATATCTAGTTTTGCTAGATAAATTATTCTTGCTTATAAATTAGACCTTTAACTTTTGCCTTCTGGGTTATCATATTCTGAACTCTTTTAATCTTTTACACATGTAAAAGTAGAAGGGGAGGAACAGGAGATTTGGTTACCTGCACCTTGTTTCAATTTATTGAGTTACAGGATTTAATCACAGGTGATAAGATTTTAATGTGTTATCAAGATATTAACACCTGATTATTCCTTTAGGAAGTGTGAAAATTCTCTTCTTGCTTCCCTCCTCCTCACCCTACTTTCTTCTCCAGAGTCCCTCTCTCTCTCTCCCTCCCTCCCTCCCTCCTTTTCTCTCTCTCTCCCTCCCTCTCTCTCTCTCTCTCTCTCTCTCTCTCCCTCCCTCCCTCCCTCCCTCCTTTTCTCTCTCTCTCCCTCCCTCTCTCTCTGTCTCTCTGTCTCTCTCTTTCTCTCTCTCTCGTCTCTCTCTGTCTCTGTCTCTCTCTCTCATCTCTCTCTGTCTCTCTGTCTCTCTCTGTTTCTCTCTCTCTCTCTCTCTCTCTCTCTCTCTCTCTCTCAGAAACATTATTAGATGCATAAAGCTTCCCACAACCTTATAACCTTGTAGGGTTATAAATAGCTAATAGCATGAGGCAACTGATAATTCAGGAGACCTAAGGCAGGACCAGGAGTAAGGAAAGAAAATAATTCTTCACCTCTTAGTAGGAGGGGAGAAGAACAGCTTTTCTTCTTCTTCTCCCCTCCTCATTGACCATGATATCTAGTAGTGAAGTTAATCATCCAGAAAGAGATACTCTGTCTAGCAGTTAGAAAGTCAATCCAAGAAAATCTGAGCACAGTTAAGACCGTTGGAGCATACACTCACTGGAGAAGGAGATGGCAAACCACTCCATCTTTGCCAAGAAAACCCCAAATGGAGTCACTAAGAGTTGATCACTACTGAAAATGAATGAACCATACACACTAAGATACAGAAAGGGTGTCAAAAGAATACCAAGAAGCAAGCCAGAAGTTACTTCAAGGAGTCTGACTTTGGACAAAAGAGAAGAGAGCAGACACTAAGAGACCACCTTAAAATCTGACTTAGCAGAGACACTAGAGTTAGTTTTGGAAAGGCTCTAACAGGAGATAAAAGACTGAAAGGCTCAGTAATACTGAAGGAGTCACAGTTCCAGCGTTGAGAGGAATAGTCATGGTCACAAGGGAACAGGGTCCCTACTAATGTGAAAAACAAAGCAGAGAACACAAGGGCAGTGAACAGACCTCTTCCAAGCTCATACCACTTAGGAAGCATTGAAAACTTACAAGTTCCAGGCGAAGCCATGGAGGTGACAGGAAAACATAAAAGACAGATACTCAGGTCTGTCATATCACACACACACACTCCCACACACACACATGCACACATGCACACACATATGCACACACAGACACACATACACATTCACGGACACCAAAGGTTAGAAGAGCCCGACTCTAACTTACATTTCAAAGTCAAGAATTTAGTTGGGAAAACAAACAAACAGCACAAAAAGAATCTGATCATAAAAAGCAGCAGCTAGCATGAGAAAGAAGTGTGGGGGTTAGAATATGATATTCCAGAAGGCAAAGGAGATAAGATTGCCACTAAATTATAGCATACAATAAAAAATGGATATTTAATGAAATGAAGTACTTTCAAGCACTCCTGGTAGAAGGAGCGGATTCAGAAAAATCTAGGAAGACTTATACGAACTGATGCAAAATGAAGTGAAAAGAACCAAAAGAGCAATGTATGAAGTCACAGTAATATTGTAAAGATAATCAACTGTGAAAGACTTAATAATTCTGATCAACACAACAATCCATGAGATCTCCAAAGGACTCCTAATGAAAAATGCTATCCACTTCCAGATAGAGAACTAATAGATTCAGAGTGCAGAATTAAGCATATTTTTTCTCTTTATTTTTCTTGTTTTCTTCTTCCAGAACATTGCTAATGCAGAAAAACATTTTGCATGATTTCATATGTATAATTAGTATTGTATTTCTTGCTGTCTCCAAGGGTAGGATGGAGATAGAAAGAGGGAGAGAGAGAGTTTGAAACTGAAAATAAAAATAAAATTAGAAAAAAATAAAAATGTATTAAAAATATCAATTTTTAAAATAACTTCAAAGAATGAAACATGAAGAAAAGATTCTAGACTGATAAGTGAAACTAGGATCTTTTTAAAAGCAATAATAATAATAAATAAATTAGCTGATCATCAAGCATGCATTAAGCACTGGAACTATGTTCCAGGTACTAGGTTAGTTGCCAAGGATGGAAAGCCAAAAATGAAATAATTCCAACTCACAAACCATTAGTTAATATTTTTTAAAAAGAAGATAGAGAAGCAAATTACCAAAATTTAAAAATGAAAAGATGGTCTACACAACAAATGAGAAGGAAATAAAGGGAAATATTTTGCCTAATGGTATGCTCCCCTAAATTGACAACTTCATTGAAATGGCTCAACATACAAATTTGAAAAATGTGAAGTACCCAAGTTAGAGGAAACAATTGAGAATTTAAATACTTTTAAAATAATAGAGAATTTAAATGACCTGATCACAGAAAAATAAATTCAATAAAGCATAAATAACATCCCAAAGAGAAATCTCTCAGGATAAGAAGAATTAATAAATTGAGCAATATTTTAAGAAAATTAAATCCAATTTTACATAAAATACTTGGAACATCGGTAAAGAAAACATCCTCCCAAATTTCTTCTATGAAACAAACATGATGATGATAATAAAACCATGGATATATAAGTCATGGAAATATAATTATGAATCTCTATAGTGAATATTGATACAAAAATATTAAGTAAAATGTTATAAAAGAAACTACAGTGAATGCATTAAGGAGATTCTATACTACAACTTGACTGGACTTATGCCAAGAATACAAATTGTCAAGTCAGGAAACAATTTTTAGGTACCTACTTTGTGAAAACCAAAAAAGAAAAGTCTTTATTCTCAAAAGCATACATTCAAGGGAGGAATGGCTAACAACACTCAAAAAACTATGCATTAACAAAATCTATAAAGGATAACTATTTTAATGAAAATATTAATATCATATAATTATAACAAGATTCAGCAAAATTTCCAACAAAATGTAGTATGCATTTATGTTACAAATACCCAAAAACCATAGGAATAAATCGGTTTTTCTTTGATTTAGTAAATTATTTTGATCTTAAAACCAAGACCTAGTATTATATGTGATAGAGAAATGCTGGAGGATTTCCAGTAAGATGTGGGATAAACATAGGAACTATAGCAAGAAGACAAGATTAAGAAACTGAGGGAGTAATTATGGGCAAAGAAGAAAGAAAAATAAAGCTATCTGTGGAAGAGATAATTATAGAGAACCCCAGAGATTCAACTAAAAAAAGTCTTAATAATTGTGATTTTATTTCAAGTTATTTTAATTAATCTTGCATTTTGATTATCTTTGAGTTCATTTCTCATATTATTCCAGAAATACCTGACATACTTTAACTCTAACATGTAAATTAGACTCCCCCACAAGCCACCTCCACTCTCTCACACTGCTATATATTTGGACTTTGCTTTCGTAACTATCCTTGAACTTCTCCTTTCAATCACATGTCAACCTTGGGTTTTATAGAAGAAAGAAATGTATGTAATAAAGTAACTCCAAAATTCAAGGTCCATTCTTCTGGTTTTGGCTTCCTGAACCCCATTTTCATTAAAGTGCTTCATAAAGCCTAGCAATGGAAAGAAAACAGTGCCCTTGTCAGTCCATGGTCAATATATGAAGTTATTCCTTTGCGGTCAGTAGTGTCTCCACAAAAAGATTTAAAACTCTGTTGAGATATTGAAAGTAGGATGTCTATTTAATTGAACTAGAGGAAACAGTTTCAAAATATCGTTGTCTACATAAAAGACATTGTTCTTCAACTTTATTAAAATTTTTTAAGCAGACTTAGGTTTGTCTCTGTAGGTCCTGACAAGAACTTGGAAATCATCCATGAAGGAGAGCCCCATACCTGTAGATTTACATTATCTGGTATCAGGGAAAATAAATATTTGTGAGGAGGCAAGTTGGGCAGCAGGAGGGGGATGGTAGAGAACTTTCTAAATTTTGAATTTTTATCATCATTAAAAGGCCTAAAAATTATCTTTAATAGTAACTAGTGGAGTACCTGTGGGCAAAAGCAATTAATGGAGATTTGCCCTAATTGCATTCATTAGAAAAAGGAATCAGAACTATCCAAAGGATGTTAAGTTCTGAAAACTTTGCTCTATGTACCATAAAACTTAAAGAGAACACAGGTCTGAGTCTGGCATACTTTGAAGAGGGGATTTTTGAGAAGAGGTTAATTGAGGTGGGAGGAGGAGTTTTTAGGTGGAAATTAATAAGCTCCTAACAACTAATCAGTGAAATTTACATAACACTTTAAAGTAATTTTTTTTTAGGTTGGTATTATAACATTTATTAAAATAATGCTACGGGTTAATAGAGACAGCAAAGAACCAAAGAATTAAAATGCAAGCTATGTAAATAAAGTAATTTCTTAAGTACTGTAAATATATGATTCTTTAAATAATATGAAAATGGGTGAGATATACAGCTAAATGTGATGTTTTATGTCCTGGAATCTACAGTGCTTTTTAAAAAAAAGCTACATTCATTTTTATACCAGCTTCCTACTGTATACGTTTTGGTTTGAAAGAACTTAATAGAAGTCACTTCTAACTTAGAGGTCTACTTTTCCTTCTCTCAACTATTCATCTGTACACACACGTACACACACACACACACACACACACACACACATCTTCATAACAGTCATTTTATTTCTGAAACTATATTTCCATTCCTGGTCTAATGTTTAAGCATAGCTATCTTTTGGACAGTATAATAGTTCTAAACATTTATTCATATCAATAAAGCCCTGTTAAATAAGAATACATTTTCTGTTTTTTGTTTAATGACATTTTAATGTCCAGGAGAGACTGACTATTGACATTTTTAAGGCACTCACTGAATGAAAACATAGAATAGTCTTGATAGCATAAAAATGTAAGGGGAGGGTTAATCTTTTGGATTTATTTCATATTTCTAAAATCTCAAATTCTTTCAAAAATCACAAGTTAGTTAGTCTCAAAAAACAAGAATTATCCCTATTCCCTTCAAGAAAAATTTAAAAGTTGAATATTTATTTTTAATTGCATCGTAAGTATAAACAGTTTCAACTCTCAAGCTAAACAATCAGAGATGATTTTTTTTTGTCTGTCATTCCTAGGTTCTGTGCATCAGCTTAAACTGTTTGCTTCAGAGTTCTATTGATAATTGCTTCTTCTCCCAATGTCCATTTTCCCCACTCCAGATAGAGGAAATTACTTACCTCACTCATTGTAGTTTTAAATGACTGGTCCTGGACTTCTGCTTCCTCAGAAGGTTTCTTGTAGGTACAAGGTTTCCTGCAGTTCCTAGCTTTTGTCTTTAAAAGGGCTGCTGGCCGTCATAATAACACCAGTAACCAATAAGATTCATTTACCTGCTGTAAATACTCAGCATATATTTGATAGCACAAGAGGCCACCTAGTGTACAAAAGAGAAAACGTTAGCCAAAGCTGTTGACTAAATCCCACAGCAGAAAAAGACAAAGTAGGAAACTGGATAGTGGAGTCACAAGTGAAGAAATAATGATACAATCTCACTAGATTATATAATTTAAACACATAGAAAATGCTCTTTAAAATGTTAGCCAATAAGAATATTTGTGATTTTTAAAAGAAATCATGAAGTAGTTGTGCCTTCTTGTATCTACCTCTCTGAGGACAGACTCCCTGTCTTAATTATTTTTGTATACTAAACATAGTAGGTAAGTTTATTAATAAATACATAATAAATACATAAATGGTAGGTATGTGAATAAGCCAATTAATCCCTTCATTAAATTTTTCCCCTGGGAAAAATTATTCCCCTTTTTATTCCTCAACTTCTCCATAGAGATAGATTTTTTTTCTCAGAGAAAGCCTGTCCTACAAAAGACGGATAGCACAGCCACCCCAGATGACAAAAATCAGAGCAATGAAACTGCAAAGAGATTTTGGCTCGGTGTCAGTAAAATTTTCCTTAAAATTAAAACTACAGAAGGGACCCCTCAACTTACGGTAATATTGAAAGTCAATGAAATTATACAGGCTTCTGATTCAGATGAGTACATCATTATTGGTTTAAACTGTCCCTTGAGTAAGCTTATTCATTCATATTTGAAAATTGTGACCCTTTCTGTATGTAATGACTATACTCCAAGGGGAAACAAAGAGCAAAATTCCCAATTCAAAATGGTGGGGGAAAGTAATCAGAGAATTAGAAAGTCCCCAAAGGTATATTTAAAGTCATGAAGCAGCCTTTAACTTAGGGACTACCACAGAATGAGGAGACAAATAGATCAATTGTGATCATTTAGTAGTTGACAAAATCCTTGAAAGTTTGTAATGATGGTCCAAAGGATTCTCATTATCTTCCATTTTTCATTCTTTTAGTTTTGTTTTGTGATTTCTTGGTTTCTCAGAAAGTCATTAGACTCCATCTGTTCCATTCTAATTTTGAGAGAACTATTCTCTTCAGTGAGCTTTTGAACCTCTTTTTCCATTCAGCTAATTCTGCTTTTGAAAGCATTCTTCTCCTCATTGGCTTTTTGAACCTCTTTTGCCAATTGAGTGAGCCTATTTTTCAAGGTGTTATTTTCTTCAGCATTTTTTGGGTCTCCTTTAGCAAGGTATTGACCTGTTTTTCATGCTTTTCTTGCATCTCTCTCATTTCTCTTCCCAGTTTTTCCTCCACCTGTCTAACTTGATTTTCAAAATCCTTTTTGAGCTCTTCCATGGCCTGAGCCCACCAGCCATCCACCTTGGATGTCTGGGATACAGAGGCCCCAACCTCCACATCTTTCCCTGATGGTAAGCATTGTTCCTCGTCATCAGAAATGAAAGGCGGAAACATCTGTCCCCTAAGAAAGTAGCTTTCTATGGTCTTATTTTTCTTCCCTTTTCTGGGCATTTTCCCAGCCAGTTACTTGACTTCTGAGATTCCTCTCCACCCCTGTCTAGATCCGCCCAGCTGGTGCTTGGGGTCTGAGATTCAAATGCTGCTCCCCAGGCTCAGGGCTTTCAGCAGTGGGCACAGCTGCTATTCAATGTGAGCTTAAGTTCTGGTGCTCAGGTGGAGGCAGGGCCACCTCCCAGGCTCAGTTCCCTCAGGGGGTTTATGCAGAGACCTTTGGTAATGGCCCTGAGCTCCTGTCTGCTCCTGGAGTTCCGGGCTGCCACTCCCTCTGCCACTGCCTCTGCTGCTGCCTCCTGAGGGGGCCCGAGTCACGGAGACACCCTGCTTCCCTCTCGGCCAGCCCAGAAGTCTCTCTCACTGACCTGGAGCGCCTGTGGGTGGAGGAACCTTCATGGCCGCTGCAGATTCCATCCCTGAAGCCTGCCCGGATCTGCTCCTCTGGGGCCACGCGGCCAGGGCAGCGCAGGGGTGGGCCCGGCTGTCCGTGCACGACAGAGCCCTGCAGATAGCTTTCCAGGGCTCTCTGGAAAGGAAATCTCTTCCACTGTGTTTCTGTGTGGCTTGCACTGCTCCAGAATTTGTGGGGAGTTCTTTTTACAGAAAATATGTGGGCTGTGGGTTCAGAGCTAGCATACGTGAGTCTTTCTACTCTGCCATCTTGGCTCCTCCCCCTCAAAGGATTCTTACTAAACATTCTTTAATGTTGTCTTATACAGTACATAATTGTCCAATTATAGTACAAATACATTTTATCTCTGGGACATGTATTGTTGTAGTTTTACCAAAAGATTTAACTGCAAATACAACAAATAAAATGAGAATAAGTTTAAAAAAAAAAAAAAAGTATTGTGGAATTTTTCTACATTAATCAGAATTGTCATGATCATGCACACACCAATTTTGTGTTCCTGCAACAATTACATCAGACTCTGACTGCTCCTAAGTACATATTTTTATAGTTTATTAACCTGTCATCCAAATGTTTCCAAACCATCAGAAGGGCTCAATATTCAAGTACAAACCAATTCTTATGAGATGGACAGGCACAATTGAGTACACTTATTTTCATTTTGAACACTACACCAGAGTAGCTCCCCTGTTCATATCTCTTATCATATAATCATACCTCATCATCTGCATAAAGGCAGGATCGAGATGTTACAAAGGTTTGCATTTTTACAACACAAATGTCAGGTTTTTTGAAAACCACAATCATTAGGCATATGCATTGCAAGCAACCTTAAAACCATCATGATTTATCACAAATATTTTGTAGAAACACACATATTCCACAAAATTTGTAAAATTCTGTTAAAACAAAATTATACATATATGTAGAAATATATGACAAAGTTGGTAATTATATATACATAATAGCAAACATATGAAGTTTTGTCAAGTTACTTCTGTTAATTTTCGTAGAATGTCTCTTATTAAACAGTCATCTGTTTTATAAAGTTTCATAATTTTATGTTTAGTGTTTTCATAATTACAGATGGAATAAAATTTTATATTTTATAATCATAGTTATATAGTATATATAATATGTTTTGATAGCATATATAGCATACATAGTTATATAGTATATTTTAATTTGGAGCTTTTAGAAGGGGGAAAAGTTATCATTGCATGAATGAATTTAAGAGAATATTTTGAGCAGTATATTAAATTATTCTTGGGATTCACAAAGCACTTTGTTATTATTGAAAGGGGTTTGTGGAACAAGAAAATGTTGAATTACTGAAGTAGATAATCACTAAGGTCTCTTCCATCCCTAAAATTCAGTGATATGGTTACCTTTCAAATGCTTCACTAAGTGTTAAAATCTTTCCAAAGATATAGTTACATAACAAACCTTAAAAGAACCTACATACAAATACTAAAGAGCTATATAAATGAACTATAAACTCATAAATCTACTATCCATTAATAGCATTGGTCAGTGCCTTAGACATAGTGAAAAGTCCTCATCAAATATTTATTGTTTTAACCTCAATACCACATATTTTCACTCTCCTCTCTTACTAGCAAAGGTCTGGATATTGTATTTCTCTTAAGCCTTCCTTTGTCTCCTGGATCTTTCTTCTACATTTTTGCCCTTCTGGATTTGTCGCTCCCTGATTGGCTTTGCAGCTTTTGAATATAAGACCAGATGTGAAATTAGAAAACTTGTGTTCAGTTATAGATTTTCTAATAATGAGTTTATGAAACTGAAAAAAAAATGCTTAACATCATTTGAATAAAAGCCAGATAATATTGATATTACCCAGGATTAAAAGTAGAGTACTTAGTGCCATATGTAAATGTGAGTGCCACATATGACAAGCAATTGGTGGAGACCTATATCCACTAAAGAACAAGAATTCTCTAACATTTATTTATTTGAATAAGGTTGTATCTGAAAGGTTAGCTTCCATCATGTTCTAAAGGAAGTGTGAGAAGAAGTCTCAATGTGTGGCTACATGTAATGGGGGACTATGCAATATAAGAAAAGCAAAGATGACAGGGAGAGAGAGAACATGTTAGAAACTCTAAGCCCAGAACTTTTTTTCAAAATTTTTTTTCTTTTTATTAATTTCTTTTGTTTTCAACATTCACTATCACAAGATTTTGAATTCCAAGTTTTCTCCCCATCTTTCCCCTCCCCAACCCCAAGACAGTGTACATTGTGATTATGCCTTCCCCCAATGTGCTTTCCCTTCTATCACCCCCCACCCCTGCTCTTATCCCCTTCCCTTCTATTTTACTGTAGATCAAGATAGATTTATATACCCCATTGCCTACATACCTTATTTACCAGTCACATTTAAAAGCAATTTTCAACATTTGTTTTTAAAACTTTGGGTTCCACATTCTTTCCCTTTTTCCTTCCCCACCCACCCTCATTGAGATGGTAATTCAATATAGGTTATACATGTGTAGTCGAGCAAAACACTTCCATAACACTCATGTTGTGAAAGACCTCCATCTATCCTGCCCTCCCATTTATTCTTTTCTCTCCTTTGATCCTGTCCTTCCTCAAAAGTGTTTGCTTCTGATTGCCCCTTCTTCCCACTTCTCTCTTCTTTAATTTCCCTTCTCTTATCCCCTTTACCCCTACTTTCCTGTGGAGTGAAATAGATTTTCATACCCAATTGAGTGTGTATGCTATTCCCTCCTTAAATCAAATCTGATGAGAGTAAGGTTCACTCATTCCCTTTTGATTCCCTCTTCTTCCCCTCCATTGTAAAAGCTTTTTATTGCCTCCTTTACATGAGATAATTTATCCCATCTACTTCTGCCTTTCTCTTCTCCCAGTACATTCCTTTCTCACCTTGTAATTTTATATTTAGATATCATTCTTTCATATCAAACTCAATCTGTCCCCTTTGTCTATACATATATACATATGTATACACACATACATGTGTGCATATACATACATATGTACATATACTTGTATATACATATGTATATGTGTATGTATATATGTATATGTATGTGTATATATATATATATATACTTACACACATATTCCCTCTAACTATACTAATGCTGAGAAATGTCTCTTGTGTTATAAAAACCATCTTTCCATGTAAGAATGTGAACTGTTCAACTTTAATAAATCCCTTATGATATCTCTTTTCTGTTTACCTTTTCATACTTCTCTTGATTCTTTATTTGAAAGTCATATTTTCTATTCAACTCTGATCTTTTCAAGAATGTTTGAAAGACCTCTATTTCATTGGATGTTTATTTTTTCCTCTAAGGGATTATCTCAATTTTGCTGGGGAAGTGGTTCTTGGTTTTAATCCTAACTCCTTTGACTTTCACAATATCATATTCCAAACCCTCTGATTCCATAAGACTGAAGCTGCTAAATCTGGTGTTATCCTGATTGTCTTTCCACAACACTTGAAGTATTTCTTCCTGTCTGCTTGCAATGTTTTCTCCTTGACCTGGCAATTTTGGAATTTGTCTACAATACTCTTAGGAGGTTTCCTTTTGGGATCTCTTTTAGGAGATAATCAGTGAATTCTTCCAATATCTATTTTGCCCTCTGGTTCTGGAATTTCAGGGCAGTTTTCCTTAATCATTTCTTTTTTTAAGATTTTAATTGCTTCTGAAAAGTGAATCTGAATCCACAAAGAGACAGTGTGTAGCAGATTTTCAGCCCAGGACAACCTTGAGGGTTAACAGGAAGGATCTGTTGTGCCAGACTGGGAGAGCTGTGTAGTCTAGCCGAGGCTATACCAGAGAAGACCTGGTCATAACAGCAGACTAAATTTCTGGCAGCACTGGTGACTCCCAGACCTCTTGGTTCAGGAAGGGGATCTGTTGGAGCTGGGTGAGAGAGAGGTGCAGTATTAATGGGTGCTGTGGTGATAGCAGCAGCAGCTACTACTCCCAGAGCTCTCAATTCACACACTGAATGCTTGAAAATCACCTATTTAAACTTCCAGTAGTCAAGATGGTGGAGTAAACAGTAAGCTGGTTTTGTTGATTTTGTTGACCTTGAAAAACCCAGAGAGTATTGGCCCCAAGAAAAATCCTGAAATAGAGGAACAAGCAGAAAGATGGGGTATGGAAGTCTTAGCTCTAGCTCGGGAGGTTAGGGGATTAGCAGGAAAGCTCTCTTTTGCTGTGGCTGAAGGGGAACAGTGTAAGACAGAAGGTGTCCTAGCAGGCCAGCAGCAAGTCCCACCTCAGCAAACCAGTGGGAGATCCTGAGCCCCAAAGTGAAGGAGCAGGCAAGCATCAACACCAGACACACACTGACTCCAGCTCAGTACCAGGTAAAGTACCACTGCAACATGCAACTGCAAGCACATGAGGCCCCAGCAGAGAAAACCAGTAACCAGGCCCTTAATCTCCAGCACAAGAATTCTGGGACAGTACCCCACTGGGTTCCAGAAGCAGAGATCAAATTTAAAAGCCAAAATAAAGCAAACAACATGAGCAAGAAGGGTAAAAAAATCAAAGACCATAGAGAAACATCTTGATGACAGGGAAGATCAAAACACAAATTCAGGAGAGGACAGTATGGTCAATATACCCACATTCAAAACCTCAAAGGGAAATATGAACTGGTCTCAACCCCAAAAAGTCTTCTTGGAACAGCTCAAGAAGGATTTTAAAAGTCAAATAAGAAAAGTAGAATAAAAATTTAAAAATATAAGTGACAAAATGTACACTGAAGAAAACATCTCTTTAAAAAGTATCATTCACCAAATGGAAAAGAAGGTCCAAAAGCAAAATGAAGAAAACAATTCTTTAAAAATTAGAATTGCCATCTGGAAGCTAATGACTTTTTGAAACATCAAGAATCAGCCAAACAAAATCAAAAGAATGAAAAAATAGAACAAAATATAAAATACTTCACTGGAAAAGCAACTGACCTGGAAAAGAGGCAGAAGAGAATTTAAGAATTGTTGTTCTACCTGAGAACTATGATGAAAAACAGAGTGCAGGCAGCATCTTTCAAGAAATCATCAAGGAAAACTTTCCTGAGTTCCTAGAACCAAAGGGCAAAATAGTCATTGAAGGAATCTATCTATCACCTCCTGAAAGAGGACCCAAATTGAAAATACCAAGGAATATTGTAGACAAATTCCAGAATTATCAAATTAAGGAGAAAATATTGGAAGCAGCCAGAAAGAAATAATTCAAATATTGTGGAACCCCATTCAGGATCACAAAGAACCTTGAAGCTTCTACATTAAAAAATAAGAGGGCTTGGAATATGATATTCCCTAAAGCAAAGGAGCTTGGATTATTACCAAGGATCAATGATCCAGTGAAAGTGAACATAGTCTTTCAAGGGAGGAGATGACATTCAATGAAATGGGGAACTTCCAGACTTTCCTGATGAAAAGAAAAGAGCTCAATGGAAAATTTGATCTTCAAATATAGGGCTCAAGAGAGGCAAAAAAAGGTAAACAAGAAAAAAAAGAAAAAACATTATTAAATGAGCGCAAGCTGTTTACATGCCTATACAGGAGGATGATACTTGTAAATCTTGAGAATTGCATATTTATTATGACATTTTAAAGGGATATACATAGACCAAAGGTGTGTCTATAAATTAATTGATATGTTAGTGGGGCTGTGAGTTGATCCAATCATTCTGGAGAGCAATTTGGAACTAGGCCCAAAGGGCTACAAAAACGTGCACACCCTTTGACCCAGCAATACCACTTATAGGGTTGTATAAGGAGATCATAAAAATGGAAAAGGCCCCACATGTACAAAAATATTTATAGCAGCTCTCTTTGTGATAGCCAAGAACTGGAAATTGGGGGGATGCCCATCATTGGGTAGGGAATTATGTAATTGAACACTATTGCGCTATAAGAAATGATGAACAGGCGGACTTCAGAGAAACCTGGAAAGATTTATGTGAACTGATGCTGAGTGAAGAGAGCAGAACCAGGATAATATCGTGCACAGTAACAGAGTGTGCAAGGACTGATTTTGATAGACTTGGCTATTCTCAGCAATGCAAGGACTTAAAACAATTCCAAAGGACTCGTGAAGGAAAGTGCCATCTACATTCAGAGAAAGAAAATATGGAGTCTGATTGAAGAGGGAAGCGGACTATTTTCTTTTTTTATTGTGTTTGTTTTTTCTTCCTCATGGTTTCTTCCATTCATTATAATTCTTCTATGCAACATGACTAATGTGAAAATATATTTAATAGGAATGTATATGTAAAACCTACATCAGATTGCAGACTGTCATCATGTGAAGGAGGGATGAGGGAGAAGGGAAAATTTAAAACTTATGGAAGTAAATGTTGGAAACTAAAAACTAAAAACAAATAAGTTAACTTTAAAAAAAGACTGTTCACAACTGGGAATGGCTTACTACAATGGATAAGAGCAGTTGTTAGAGAGTGTGCAGCATGCCCTGCATAATTCCAGCTAACATAGAGGCTTAGTGAACATCAGACTATGCATAATGAATGGAAAGCTGCTGAAGTAGAATGAAATGCACATAGAAAAAGTTCAAACAGATCTATATCTCTCTCACTGCCTTGCCTTTCTATCTCTAACTTTTCTATTTTTCTCTTTCTGCCACTCTCATTCTGCCTCTATCTCTGTCTCTCTATATTTTTGATTTCCCCCACCCCTTCTTTCTTTCTCTGTGGCATTCAAGGAGGAATACCTATTGTAAACCTCCAGGTAGGAGAGAGGCAGCAGCTTCAACTGCCTCAACTCCCCATGTGACAATCATATGAACATAAATGCATGACTCCTCCATTCCGGTTACATTTTTTTTCTTTCTTGATCTTAGGTCAAGAAGAGATTTATCAAAGCTATCAGACGTCCCACCAACAGTCTCAGAGTCAGTGACAGCAATAGAAGAATCCAGGGAGATACTATGCGGCAACCCTGAGAACCATTAGCACAACTTGCTTGATTCATCTCACCAAGGGGCCATCTCTGCAGAGCAAAGAAGGCATATGTCCATTGGCTACAATATACCTAAGATGTGAATTTGATGAGTATTCCTTGAAAGGGGGTAAAGACTCTTATGGCCATGATGTACTTCTTCCTTTGTTTAGGAGCATTGGAGGAGGATGTTTTAGAAATCATTTTAAAATTGAATCCACTCTCCCCAAAGACTGAGTGGGTCTGTAGGGGTAAAAGTGAAACTTTGGTTTGGGGGTATATTGCTTTACTTTGGTCTTTGGCATATCATTTCAGTAAATATGGCTTTATAAAGGTAATTGATATTAATCAGTTGATATTAGAAAGATATTATCTAGTTAAAGGATATTGAGGGAACACATTGTCTAGGAGCTCGTGGGCCATAGTGCTGAAAGATAGAGCCTCAGGATTATTCCCCTGAACCCTCTAAAGAACTTCCCTACTAGTGCAGTAGGAGTTTGTAGAGTGATCCCAGTACCTGTACCACATTGCCCTAGAGTGGCTTTTTAGTAAAAGAGTCTACTTCTCCCTCTTCACTTGCTCAGGGCAAAGAACTACTTAAGACATGCATGTAAAGTCCAGGGAATGGGGTTTAGAAAGTTCTTACAAGCATCTTGCAGATAGGAGAGTACTTCCTCATCTACCAGAAACCTTCCTCATATACCCTTTCCAAACATTCCAGAGTAGATATACTTTTACATTCACAATGAATTTTCATCAGTTTAATTCCTAGGTGTATCCTGAGACCTGTTTATTCTTTATTCCCCTTCCACATTCACCCCACCCCCACCTGCATTTTGGGTGAGCCTCTCCTCAACCCCTTTCCTCAGATGAAATTATTGTAGTTTTATAATGTTATCCCCAGTGTCTGAAAGTCACTCAGATCAGTCTGCAATCCTTCATGGACATCATACATGATGTGGCATGTCTTGCAAAATAAGAGGGACATGGGTAGTTGTCTAAAAGTGGCATGTCTTTCATGTTTCTTTAATGTAAATGTAAACAATGTAAATAAATTGTATACTGGAAAATCTCCATGAACATGAATGGTAACTCTTTTTCGAAATCTTAGAACAAATTTTCAACAAATTGTTGTAGTACAAATTCTTTGTGACACTACCTATCTGCTACATAGGCGTGAGTTTTCCTTTTCAAAATATTAATGAGCCAACCACCATCCTCATTCTGAAACTTAATGCAAGAAGTGCCTACTATCTTTGTTTTCTTTTTCTTGTGAATTTATTTGTTTTTAGTTTACAATTTCATTTCCACAACATTTTAAGTTCCAGATTTTCTCTCCCCTCCCCCCACACCAAGAATGATTACCTTTTCTGATTACCCTTTCCCCCAATCTGCCCCATCTTCTATCACCCCATCCCATCCTCTTATCCCCTCCCCTTTCTATTTTCCTGTAGGGCAAGATAAATCTCTCTACCCCATTGTCTATATATCTTATTTCCCAGTTGAATGTAAAAATACTTTTTAACATTCATTTTTTAAACTTCAAGTTCCAAATTCTCCCTTTTCTCCCTCCCTGCCCACTTTCATGGAGAAGGCAAGCAATTCAATAAAGGTTACTTGCACAACCTAGTAATGTAGTCATGCAAAACACTTCCATAATAGTCATGCCATGAAAGATTAACTACATTTCCCTCCATCCTATCCTGCCTCCCATTTATTCCATTCTCTCCTTTGACCCTGTCCTTCCTCAAAAGTGTGTGCTTCAGATTACCCTCTCCCCTATCTGCCCTACCTTCTATCATTGCCCTCTCTCTTATCCCCTTCCCCCCTACTTTCCTGTAGGGTAGGACAGATTTCCATACTCATTTGAATGTGTATGTTATTCCCTCCTTAAGTCAAATCCAATGAGAATAAGGTCCACTCATTTTCTCTCACCTCCCACCTCTTCCCTTCCACTGTAAAAGTTTGTCTTGCCTCTTTTGTGTTAGATAGCTCACCCCATTCTAACTCTCCCTTTCTCCTTTAACCCTTAATTTTATTTTTTAGATATCATCCCTTCATATTCAACTCACCCTATACCCTCTCTCTGCACACACATGCGCGCGCGCACACACACACACACACACACACACACACACACACACACACACACACATATAAATTCCTTCCAACTACCCGATTACTCAGAGAGGTCTCATGAGTTACAAATGTCTTCTTTCCATATGGGAATGTAAATAGTTCAACGTTAATAAGTCCCTTATGATTTCTCTTTTCTGTTTACCTTTTCATGTTTCTCTTGAGTCTTGTTTAATATCAAATTTTCTATTCAGCTCTGGTCTTTTCATCAAGAATACTTGGAAGTCCTCTATTTCATAGAATATTCATTTTTACCCTGAAGGATTATATGCAATTTTGCTGGATAGGTGATTCTTGGTTTTAATGCTAGCTTTTGTGACCACCAAAACATCATATTCCAAGTCCCTTAATTGCTTAATGTAGAAGTTACTAAATCTTGTATTATCCTGATTGTGGTTCCACAATATTTGAATTGTTTCCCACTGGCTGCTTGCAATATTTCTCCTTGACCTGGGAACTCTGGAACTCAGCTGTAATATTCCTAGTTTTCCTTTTGGGATCTCTTTCATGAGGGCATCAGTGGATTTTTTCGTTTCTATTGCCCTCTGGTTCTAGAATATCAGGGCAGTTTCCTCGATAATTTCTTAAAAGGTGATCTCTAGCTCTTTTTTGATCATGGCTTTCAGGTTCCAATAATCTTTTAATTAGTGATCTTGGACCTACTTTCCAGCTTAGTTTTTTTTTCAATGAGACATTTCACATTATCTTGTATTTTTTCATTCTTTTGGTTTTGTTTTATATGTCTTCATTTCTCATAAACTCATTAGCTCCCATTTCTCCACTCAAATTTATATATATATGTGCACATACATATACATATACATATATATGTATATAGTTTATTTATTTTTCAGTTCTTAACATTCACTTCCACAAGAATTTGAATTCAAAATTTTCTCCCCATCTCTCCCCACCCCCAATCCCAGGACAACATGCAGCCCACCCACCCCTTCCTCCACTCTGTCCTCCTTTCTATTACCCACCCTTCTTCCATCCCCCTTCCCCTCTATTTTCCTGTAGGGAAAAATAGATTTCCATACTCCATTGCCAGTATAACTTAATTTCCAATTGCATTGTTAAAATAATTTTTAACATCCACTCTTAAAGCTTTCAGTTTCATATACTCCCCCTCCCTCCACACCACCCTCATTGAAAAAGCAAGCAATTCAATATAGGTCAGACATGTATAACAATGCAAAGCATTTCTGTAATATTTATGTTGTAAAAGACTAAACACATTTCCCTCTGTCCTACCCTGCCCTTAGGGCAGCTAGATGGTGCAGTGAATAGAGCACCAGTGCAGGAGTCAGGGGAACCTGAGTTCACATCTCACCTCATATACTCAACATTCACTGGCTATGTGACCTTGGGCAAGTCACTTAACCCCAATTGCCTCATCCTGGGTCATCTCCAGTCATCCTGAAGAATATCTGGTCACTAGATTCCGATAGCTCTGGAGGAGAAGTGAGGCTGGTAACCTGCACAGGCCTCTCTCACTCAAAACAAAGTCAAGTGCAAGTCATGTCATTATTTCTCTGATGGCATGGTCTTCTTCTGCAACTAAGGATGAACACACATACCCTGCCCTTCATTTATTCCATTCTCTCCTTTGACCTGTCCTCCCACAATAAGTTTCTTCTAATTATCCCTTTCCCCAATTTGCTGTCCCTTCTCTTATCTTCCCTCGCTTATCCCCTTCCTCCTTGCCTTCCTGCAGGGTAAAATAGATTTCCATATCCAGTGGAATGTGTGTCATTACCTCCTTAAGCCAAATCCCATAAGAGTAAGGCACAATTTTCTTTTATCTTCCCTCTTCCCTTCCATTGTTGAAGCTCTTTCTTCCCTCTTGTATGTGAGATGATTTACTGCATTCTACCTCTCCCTCTCTGTTATTCCTAGTATATTCCGTTCAAAAGTAAATTTTATTTTTTTAAGTATTCTCCCTTCATATTCAGTTCACCCTGTGCCCTCTGTCTATGTATATATATGTATATGTATATGTATATATACACACATATGCATACATATATGCACACATGTACATATACATATCTACACATATATAATATACATACACATGCATACCCATGCACACCTACATATATATATTCCCTCTACCATAATACTGAAAAAGGTTTCAGGAATTACAAATAACATCGTCCCACGTAAGAGTATAAACAGTTCAACTATAATGAGATCCTTAAGGTTTCTCTTTCTTGTTTACCTTTTCATATTTCTCTTGATTCTTGTATTTAAAAGTCACATTTTCTATTCAGCTCTGGTCTTTTCATCAAGAATGCTTGAAAGTCCTCTGTTTCATTGAAAGACCATATTTTCCCCTGAAGTATTATACCAATTTTGCTGGGTAGGTAATTCTTGGTTTTAATCCTCTCTCCTTTGACCTCTGGAATATCATATTCCAAGCCCTTCAATCTCTTAATGTAGAAACATCTAGATCCTGTGTTATCCTGATTATATTTCCACAATATTTGAAGTATTTCTTTCTGACTGCTTCTAATATTTTCTCCTTGACCTGGGAACACTGGAATTTGGCTACAATATTCCTAGGAGTCTTCCTTTGGAGATCTCTTTCAGGAGGTGATCAGTGAAATCTTTCCATTTCTATTTTACCCTCTGGTTCTAGAATATCAGGGCAGTTTTTCTTGGTGATTTCTTGGAAGATGGTGTCTAAGCTTTTTTTAATCATGGTTTTCAGGTGGACCAATAAATTTTTAAATTATCTCTCCTGGATCTATTTTCTAGGTCAGTTGTTTCTCCAAGGAGATATTTCACATTGTCTTCTACTTTTTTCATTCTTTTGTTTTTGTTTTGTAATTTCTTGGCTTCTCATAAAGTCATTGGCTTCTATCTGCTCCATTCTAAAGTTTAAAGAATGATTTTCTTCAGTGAGCTTTTGAACCTCCTTTTCCATTTGACTTATTCTGCTTTTTAAAGCATTCTTCTCCTCATTAGCTTTTTGGACCACTTTTGCCATTTGAGTTACTCTATTTTTAAAGGTGTTATTTTCTTCAACATTTTTGGAATCTCCTTTAGCAAGCTGTTGACTCGCTTTTCATGATTTTCCTTGCATTGCTCTGATTTCTCTTCCCAATTTTTCCTCCACCTCTCTTACTTGATTTTCAAAATTCTTTTTGAGCTCTTCCATGGCATGAGACCACCACATATTTTTTCGAAGTTTTGGGTACAGAAGCCTTGACTTTGATGTCTTCCTCTGTTTGTGTGCTTTGTTCTGTCTCATCATAAAGGATGTAAGAAAATACCTTTTCACCAAGAGAGTAATCTTCCACAGTCTTATTTTTCCCTTTTTGGGTATTTTCCCAGCCAGTTACTTGACTTTTGTGTCCTTTGTCAAGAGGATGGTATACTCTAAGGACCTGTAAGTTCTCAGTTCCTACAAGGTGCCACAATCAAGGGAGAGAAGTTTACTCCTCTTCTGGCCTGAACTCTGGTCAGGAAGCAACCACAAGCACTGTTTTCTGCCCAGGATCTACCAGTAGGATTCCTTCTCCATAGCCTCCACTAGTTCCACCACACCAGTACTCCTCCTCACCCCAGGTCTCCCACTCAGATCTGAGACCCAGATCAACTGCTTGATTCCTCCAGGGTCTTTAGGCCACAGGCTCCAAAATTGGATGCTGCTGCCCCAATGGCTGCTGCCACCCTGGGGCCAGGGCTGGGACCAGACCTCACTCCCCTGTCACCCAGGTGACAGAGCTTTCTCACTGACCTTTCAAGCTGTCTTTGGCCTTTGTACATTGACAAATCTGGGAACCACAGCTGCTACCCATGATTCTGTGCCTTGAAGCCTGCTCTAGTGCTGTCTGTGTGGTATGGCAGCCAAGTCTGGGCTGCACTTCTCTCTGAGCATGGTGCAATAGACCTTTCCTGTCAGCCTCCCAGGCTGTCTTTGGCTGGAAATCTCTTTCACTCTGTTGTTTTATGACTTCTGCTGCTCTAGAATTTGTTTAGATTCATTTTTTACAGAAATTTTATGGGCTATGGGAGCAGAACTAGAGCAGGTCTGTCTTTCTATTCTATCATCTTCTCCATCCTAATTTTTAAGGAACTTTTTTCTTCAGTGAGCTTTTGGACCTCCTTTTCAATTTGACCAATTCTGCTTTTTAAGATTCTTCTCCTCATTGACTTTTTGGACCCTCTTTTGCCATTTGGGTTAGTCTATATTTTAAGGTGTTATTTTCACCACCAATTTTTGGGTCTTCAAAAAGTTGATGACTCATTTTTCATGATTTTTTTGCAACACTCTCATTTCTCTTCCCAATTTTCCCTCTACTTCTCTTACTTGATTTACAAAATCCTTTTGGAGCTCTTCCACGTTCCTGACACCAATTCATCTCTCCAATTCCACTCGGATCAACTGCTCAATCCTTCATTGTCAGTGTGCTGAGAGCTCTGGAAGCAGTCATTGCTATTGTTGCCACTGCTGCTACCCCCAAGACTGGGGCTAGATCATGCCCCTCACTCACCCAGGTCCAGCAGACCTTTCCTACTGACCTTCTAAGTTGTCTTTGGTGTTTTGGGACCGAGCAATATGGAAACAATCATAGTGACCAGTGATTCAGTCCCCTGAGGCCTGCTCTAGGTTTGCTGGGGCCCTTGTTTGTGTGTGCTGGCATGCCCTGCACTGGACTTTGCTCCTCTCCAAGCATGGTGCAAATGACCTCTTCTGTTGACCCTCTAGGTTGGCTGGGGCTGAAAATTTGTTTCACTCTGTCATTTTTTTGAGTTCTACAGCTCTAGAATTTGTTTAGAGTCAATTTTACAGGTTTTTGGAGGAGCTTTGGGGAAAACTCAAGCAAGTCCCTGCTTTTACTCTGTCACCTTGGCTCTACTCCCAGTGTCTACCATCATTAAAGAAGATCTGGTCTCATTATCAAGTTCTGTAGTTATTAGCCCAGATTCTAAAGTCCTTTATCTAAAGCTCTGTTAAAGCTGCATTCTTGCTATATACATAAGATAGTCAATATTCTCCTGATACTCTACCTTTAACATTTTAAGTAATATTGTTGACCAACATTATAAAATGAATATTATTATGAACATGTCTATGTTTATAATACATAAATATGTATTATAATGTAAATAATATTCATTTTAAAGTTACAGTTTATGATTAGAAGGTGTCATGGTGGGGGCTGATTGGGAAAGACCCCAATCAGCCAGGTGAGAGACCCTTCCCACTGATCTTTGAATCGATCTTTAGCATTTGTGGGTTGAGAAGTCTGGAAGCCACAGCATCCACCTGCAGTTCAGTCTGCCAAGGCTTGCTCCCACTCTGTCCACTCCAACGTGGCCCATGCTGAACAGCACTCCACTCCTAACCTGGTGCAATAGACCCTTCTTGTCAACCTTCCAGATTGTCTTGGTTTGGAAATTTGCTTCAGTCTGTCATTTTTTGGCTTCTGCTGTCCTAGATTTTGTTTACAGTCACTTTTTACAGGTCTTTTGGGACGTCTGAGGGGAGAATTAAAGTAGGTTCCTGCTTCTACTCTGCCATCTTTGCTCTGCTTCCTTGCCCATAACTTTTTATAAAATACTTCTTTAATTGCACATTCAGAAAATATATATATTTGCTGCTGCCGTTGTTGTCATTGGTGTTGCTATATGTGAATGTGTGTTGTACATGTCTTGTGTGGATGCTCTTAAACTTTCAACCTTATTTTGTCTCTTGGAAATTTTTGAATGCAATTTGTCTAAGAAGGGGAAGGGACTAGAGTCTAAAATTTATTTGGGACCATGGGATTGATAGTTGAGAAGATTAGTATTTGCATACCACAGATTTCTAGACACTTTTTGCTGCTAGCTTTGTGTAATATTTATTGAATGTTAAGACAAATATTTTTGTAAACCTAAAAGTGATTCTTTGAAAGTTGATCTTTGTATATCCCTGTGACAGATGATTAGTGACTGATCCAAGAAGGGTTGCACCTTCAGTGGGCAATGAGCTGTAGAAAATCTCCACCTCCTTTTCTTTGATTCCTGCATAGTTTGAAACAAAGCTGTCCCTTGGACTTGGAGCAAGCAGGGAGAGGTTTTTCTCCCTTCCCTCTCTCCTCTCCCCACATCACCTGAGTGATGCACATGACAGAGAAAATATGTATGTGGCTAGATGAGCCTGAGATAGGACCTCAAGTCCCTAGCTGACTCCTCTATTTTGTATTTCTTTCACTGAGCTTAGGTAACCAAATAACAGTATTGAAAAATATATATATTTTAGCACTCTTGGTAACTTTGCGAATTCAAGAGGTTGAGATGTCCTAAATGAGTTGCTTAGCTAGAAGGATGCTGTCACTGAAAAGAGTAGGAAAAAAAAAAACTCATTCTCAGGAAATCCAGACCCATGAGTTGCTTGCACAGTACATATATCCAAGGTAAATGTGAAATTTCTGTTGAACAGGCCTACAAAATTATTGTCATTTCCTTGGAAAGTAAAATAAGAGAGCTACTTTTTGATATTTTAAATATTTGTTAATGCACACTTATAAGTCTTCAATTTTAAGCATTTTTGTGGTAGAGAAAATAAATATCTTATTCTCTGAAGTATGGGAAAGAGTCCCTTCACTATTACTTGGTGAAGTGAACTTCTCTAGAAGGGGCTTTATAAATCCCTTTTAATTATACGTAGGCATGGACCATGCCCAAACTTGGTTGTATAGAATTCATTCAGAACTCTGTAATGGGAGCAATGACTCCCCTTTTTGAGGTCAGACTTCCCCCAGGATTGAATCTGGGCTTCATCTAAACCTACAGCTGGAGCTATATGTGGGAAGGGGACCCCTGAGCCAGCTTTGAGTTTAATGACTTCCAATAAGCCAAGGAAAATCACAGGATGCAGAAACTGTTTCAAAAACATTACAAGAGCAGGGAGGAGCGAATATGGCAGAGTAGAAAGATACACATATGCTAGCTCCCAAACCCATAGCCTATAAAATACCTGTAAGGGGGAACTCCCGACAAGTTCTGGAGCAGAGGAAGCCACGGAACGATGGAGTGGAGGAGATTTCTGTTCCAGAGAGACCAGAAAAACTGACACTGGGGGTCCGTCGCATACCAGACCCAGAGCAGAGCCCAACCCTGCCCTGGCCGTGTGGCCCTGAGAGGAGCGGATCTGGGCTTGCTTCAGGAACAGAATCTCTAGCAGCCGCTAGGTTCCCTCCACCCACGGGAGCAAAAGTCAGTGAGAGGGCCTGTTTGGCTGGCCGAGAGGGAAGTGGGGTGTCTCCATAACTCGGGCCCCCTGGGGAGGCAGCAGCTGACAAGGGTTCCCAAAGCAGACACGAGCTGGGGTTCATTGTTGAAGGTCTCCACATAAAGCCCCTGAGGGAAGTGAGCCCTGTGAGGTGGCCCTGCCCCCCACCTGAGCACCTGAATTTAATCTTATATTGAAAAGCAGCTCTGCCCCCTCTGAAAGCCCTGAGACTGAGAAGCAGGATTTGAATCTCATACCCCAACACTAGCTGGGCAGATCTGGAGGGTGAGGCAGGGGTGGAGAGGAATCTCAGAAGTCAAGTAACTGACTGGGAAAATGCCCAGAAAAGGGGAAAAAAGTAAGACCATAGAAGGTTACTTTCTTGGTGAACAGACATTTCCTCCTTTCCTTTCTGATGAGGAAGAACAATGCTTACCATCAGGTAAAGACATAGAAGTCAAGGCTTCTGAATCTCAAATATCCAAAATAAATATTCGATGGGCTCAGGCTATGGAAGAGCTCAAAAAGGATTTTGAAAATCAAGTTAGACGGGTGGAGGAAAAACTGGGAAGAGAAATCAGAGAGATGCAAGAAAAGCATGAAAAATGGGTCAATACCTGGCTAAAG
Source organism: Bettongia penicillata ogilbyi (assembly GCA_023548195.1). Lineage (NCBI taxonomy): Eukaryota > Metazoa > Chordata > Mammalia > Diprotodontia > Potoroidae > Bettongia > Bettongia penicillata. Next base: position 6,763,294 of record JAJHZJ010000525.1, on the reverse strand, counting down.
GAGACCCAAAACAATGCTGAAGAAAATAACACCTTGAAAAGGTGTCACTAACTGGCAAAAAGAGGTTCAAAAAGCCAATGAGGAGAAGAATGCTTTCAAAAGCAGAATTAGCCAAATGGAAAAGGAGGTTCAAAAGTTCACTGAAGAAAATAGTTCTCTCAAAATTAAAATGGAACAGATGGAGGCTAATGACTTTCTGAGAAACCAAGAAATCACAAAACAAAACCAAAAGAATGAAAAAATGGAACATAATGTGAAATATCTCATTGGAAAAACAACTGACCTGGAAAATAGATCCAGCAGAGACAATTTAAAAATTATGGGACTACCTGAAAGCCATGATCAAAAAAAGAGCCTAGACATCATTTCATGAAACTATCAAGGAAAACTGCCCTGAGATTCTAGAACCAGAGGGCAACATAAGTATTCAAGAAATCCACCGATCACCGCCTGAAAGAGACTCAAAAAAGAGAAACTCCTAGGAACACTGTGGCCAAATTCCAGAATTCTCAGGTCAAGGAGAAAATATTGCAAGCAGCTAGAAAGAAACAATTCCAGTATTGTGGAAATACAATCAGGATAACCCAAGATCCAGCAACTTCTACATTAAGGGATTGAAGAGCATGGAATAGGATATTCCAGAAGTCAAAGGAACTAGGACTAAAACCAAGAATCACCTATCCAGCACAATTGAGTATAATACTTCAGGGGGAAAAAAAAATGGTCTTTCAATGAAACAGAGGACTTTCAAGCATTCTTGATGAAAAGACCAGAGCTGAAAAGAAAATCTGACTTTCAAACACAAGAATGAGAAGAAGCATGAAAAAGTAAACAGCAAAGAGAAGTCATAAGGGACTTACTAAAGTTGAACTGTTTACATTCCTACATGGAAAGACAATATTTGTAACTCTTAAACCTTTTCAGTGTCTGGGTAGTTGGTGGGATTACACACACACACACACACACACACACACACACACATACACACATGCATGCACACAGATAGAGTGAACAGAGAGCACAGAGTGAATTGAATAGGATGGGATCATATCTTACAAAAAATTAAGGTAAATGTATAAGAGAAATGTATTGGGAGGAGAGAGGGTGAAATGGGATGGGGCAAATTATCTCTCATTCAAGAGGCAAGCAGGACACTTTTTTAGTGGAGGGAAAAAGAAGGGAGCTGAGAGAAAAACATGAAGTTTACTCTAATCACATTCGACTAAAGGAAGGAATAAAATACACACTCATTTCGGTGTGAAAACCTATCTTACAATGTAGGAAAGTGGGGGAGAAGGGGATAAGCAGGGTGGGGGGTATGATGGAAGGGAGGGCAATGGGAGGAGGGAGCAATTTGAAGTCAACACTCTTGGGGAGGGACAGGATCAAAAAACAGAATAGAAACAATGGGGGACAACATAGGATGGAGGGAAATACAGTTAGTCTTACACAACACGACTATTACAGAAGTCATTTGCAAAACTACACAGATATGGCCTATATTGAATTGCCTGCCTTCCCAAAGGGAATGGATGGGAAGGGAGGGATGGGGAGAAGTTGGAACTCAAAGTTTTAGAAACAACTGTCAGGTATTGTTCTTGCTACTAGGAAATAAGAAATACAGGTAATGGGGAATAGAAAGTTATCTTGCCCTATGGGACAAAAGAGAAGATGGGGACAAGGGAAGGGAAGGATGATAGAAGAGAGGGCAGATTGGTGATAGGGGAAATTAGAATGCTTGGTGTATTGGGGTGGGGGGGAGGGGACAAATGGGGAGAAAATTTGGAACCCAAAATTTTGTGAAAATAAATGTAAAAAGTTAAATAAATATATTTATTAAAAATTTAAAAAAATTACAATAGGAGTTTATCGTCTGCTGTAAATGTGTATTTGTTATTTGCTTTTTGTTTCCATTAGTATACCACATACATATGTTGTTGTTCATGCATTTCAGTTGTGTCCTACTCTTCATGATCCCTTTGGGGGTTTTCTTGTAAAAGATATTGTAGTAATTTGCTGTTTCCTTCTCCAGTTCATTTTGCAGATGAAGAAACTGAGGCAAGCAGGATTAATTGATTTGCCCAGGGTCACACAGTTAGTAAGTGTCTGAGGTTGAATTTGAACTGATTCCAGGCCCAGCACTCTATTCAGTGCACCATCTAGCTGTTTCCAAATTTATCATAATTTGTTTCTATTTATATCAATGTAAATTAGTAGGAAAGATTTTGCTTAGCACCTACATTCCCCAAATGCTCACTCTCCATAACTGCAAGACAAAGACATATGGTGATATAAAGTACACCAAAAGAGCCCAGATAATTTAATCGATTTTATGAAATTGGGAGTAAAAGTGACAGATATTTGTTGAAATGACTAAAGGAATGAAAAACACATATCGTGACTGGAAGTCAAAAAAAGCATCTGTTGTAGAATAAGCTTTCCAAAATTTCTATTCTAGTTATTTAAAAATCTTTGAGAGTTGAGTATGCTTGCTACTAGATTCTGCCATTTTGGAAAGTCCCAGAAAACAAATATTCCTGCTTTCTTAGGATCAGCATATTTAAGTGTAGTGAGGCTTATCACCAGTAGGTTGGCAACCTAGTGAATGCTAAATTCTTTGGGTATGGTAAGGTATGTAATAAATAAAAATATAAAATGACCTTCAATCCTGTGCAAACCACTTCCTTCTCTGAATTGACAGTAAGTAGAAAAGTGCGAGGAAAGGAACAGATTATACAGTACTAAAAATCACACAATTTTTGGGTCTGCTAATCCTACAAGTACTGTAAGGGTAACATGTTTTGGTCTCTTGACATTCCCAGTATAAATAAACCAGAAGGAATGTTGCATGGTAAGAATTGGACTAGGATCTGGATCCAAACCTGTCACTTCCAACTTCCTTGGGAATAATTATACTTAACTTTTCAAGGTCTCATTTACTTCATCTGAAAAATGAGGAAACATAACCTCTAACGTCTAAGCCTATCACTTAAAATATAAAAGGAAATTGTAGATGAATTGAAGAACGACTCACACGTTCTCAAAGAATCATTTCATAGAAGGCTTAGATATTTCATTTTGCAGTATTGAAAACAGGTATTTTCACTAAAACTGTTCTGATAACCAATGACAACAGATGCTCTAGAGAGCACGATGAGCTGTAGAAATGGCATTAAAGAAAACAAAAACATGGGGAAGTCAGCTACACTAGAATAAGCATGCAGAAGAAATGGTCTATGCTGTAGTGAACACTATTCTGAGAATGATGAGAAACTGATGTTTAAGATTTCTGAAAGGAGAGAGAAAACCAACCACTTAAAAAAATACAGATTATTAAAATTTCAACCAAAAAAAATCAAGAAAATTTCAGTAAATCCTAACTCATGTCTATTTTCCCAAATCCACAAAATTTTTATGAGACTTTTATTAAAGACATAATTGTTAAAGAATAAAAAAAGGAAACACATTTTCCCAAATGATTTCTAAACCAGACAGTTTCTTTATAGGCATACAACTGACTAAAAAATGCTGAGAACATAAAATATCACAACACCTATTATTTGTTGGATATTTAAAACACAAAGGTACATGATCTGGCAGATTTAAATGCCAAATTACTTTTCCAACAAATTGTTGTAAGCACTTATGCTAAAAAAAAATTATTCTTGATTCCTTGAAAAATACAACAAAAGATACCCTTGTTCAGCAACTTTTCTACTGCTGTCAAATAAGGCGTAAAACAGAGAAAAATATGTTTGCCAATCATGTCTGCCACTTTTATGGAAAATACTACAAAAAGATTCTAAATCAAAGATAGTGTTGTGCATGTATAATATATACAAAATTAATTCAAGGTGGGAGGGAAAAAAGAGAGAGAGAGAGAGAGAGAGAGAGAGAGAGAGAGAGAGAGAGAGAGAGAGAGAGAGAACAAGTATATGAAGGGATCAGATAATGGCTTCATGCAGCAGGTGGAAGTTGAGTTTAGTCTTGAAGAAAGCCGGGGATCCCAAAAGGTGAACATGTAGAGAGAATGCATCTCAAGCATCAGAGCAGACAGTGCAAAGACACAAAGATGGAAGGGAGATATATAAGGAACCACAGCAAGACATTCAGAATGACTAAACCATAGTGTGTAAAAGGGACTAATATGTAAGAAGGTGAGAAAGGTAGGAATGACCTAGGTTGTGAAAAGTTTTAAGTATCAAATATAGGTGTTTATATTTAATTGTAAAAGTAACAGGAGCAAAGCCAAGGTGGTGGAGTAAAGGAAAGGGCTTGCCTGAGCTCTCCCCCAAGTTAAATATCTTTGTCAAAAATGACTCCAGGGGGGTGGAGCCAAGATGGTGGAGTAGAAAGACTCACGTATGATAGCTCCAAACCCACAGCCCATATATTTCCTGCAAGAAGAACTCCCCACAAATTCTGGAGCACTGCAAGGCGCGCAGAAACACAGTGAAAAAGATTTCCATTCCAGAAAGCCTTGGAGAACCGTCCCCAGGGGTCCATCGCACTCTGGACAATGGAGTCCACTCCTGTGCTGCCCTAGCCGAGCGGCCCCAGAGGAGCAGATCCAAGCAGGCTTCAGGGACGGAATCTCTGGCGGCCGGGAAGGTCACTCCACCCACAGACGCTACAGGTCAGTGAGAGAGACGTCCGGGCTGGCCGAGAGGGGAGTGGGGTGTCTCCGTGACTCGGGCCCCCTCGGAAGGCAGCAGCAGAGGGAGCGGCAGAGGCAGCAGTGGCGGCCCAGGACTCCTGGAGCAGCAGGCAGAAGTTCAGGGCTATTACTGAAGGTCTCTGCATAAACCCCCTGAGGGAAGTGAGCCTGGGAGATGGCCCTGCCCCCACCCCAGCACCAGAACTTAAGCTCACATTGAATAGCAGCCACTCCTGCCGCTGAAAGCCCATTTGAATCTCAGACCCCAAGCACTAGCTGGGCGGATCTAAGCAGCGGTGGACAGGAATCTCAGAACTCAAGTAACTGGCTGGGAAAATGCCCACAAAAGGGAAGAAAAATAAGACCATAGAAGGCTACTTTCTTGGGGAACAGATGTTTCCCCCTTTCATTTCTGATGGGGAGAAACAATGCTTGCCATCAGGGAAAGACGTGGAGGTCAGGGCCTCTGTATCCCAGACATCCCAGGTGGATATCCAGTGGGCTCAGGCCATGGAAGAGCTCAAAAAGGATTTTGAAAATCAACTTAGACAGGTGGAGGAAAAACTGGGAAGAGAAATGAGAGAGATGCAAGAAAAGCATGAAAAATGGGTCAATACCTTGGTAAAGGAGACCCAAAAAAATGCTGAAGAAAATAACACCTTGAAAAATAGGCTAACTCAATTGGCAAAGGGGTTCAAAAAGCCAATGAGGAGAAGAATGCTTTCAAAAGCAGAATTAGCCAAATGGAAAAAGAGGTTCAAAACCTCACTGAAGAGAATAGTTCTCTCAAAATTAAAATGGAACAGATGGAGGCTAATGACTTTATGAGAAACCAAGAAATCACAAAACAAAACCAAAAGAATGAAAAAATGGAAGAGAATGTGAAATACCTCATGGGAAAAACAACTGACCTGGAAAATAGATCCAGGAGAGACGATTTAAAAATTATGGGACTACCTGAAAGTCATGATCAAAAAAAGAGCCTAGACATCATCTTCCATGAAATTATCGAGGAAAACTGCCCTGACATTCTACAACCAGAGGGCAAAATAAGTATTGAAAGAATCCATCGATCACCACCTGAAAGAGATCCAAAAAGAGAAACTCCTAGGAACATTGTGGCCAAATTCCAGAACTCCCAGGTCAAGGAGAAAATCTTACAAACAGCTAGAAAGAAACAATTCCAGTGTTGTGGAAATACAATCAAGATAACACAAGATCTAGCAGCTTCTACCTTAAGGGATCGAAGGGCATGGAATAGGATATTCCAGAAGTCAAAGGAACTAGGACTAAAACCAAGAATCACCTACCCAGCATAACTGAGTATAATACTTCAGGGGAAAAAATGGTCTTTCAATGAAACAGAGGACTTTGAAAAGACCAGAGCTGAAAAGAAAATTTGACTTTCAAACACAACAATGAGAAGAAGCATGAAAAAGTAGACAGCAAAGAGAAGTCATAAGGGACTTACCAAAAGTGAACTGTTTGCATTCCTACATGGAAAGACAATATTTGTAACTCTTAAAACTTTTCAGTATCTAGGTAGTTGGTGGGACCACACACACACACACACATACACATACACGTACACATGTGCATGCACACACACATACACACATGCACACACATACACCGACAGAGAGCACAGAGTGGATTGAATAGGATGGGACCATATCTTAAAAGAAATTGAGGTAAATGGTGAGAGAGAAATGTAGTGGGAGGAAAGAGGGTGAAATGGAATGGGGTAAATTATCTCTCATTCAAGAGGCAAGCAGGAGACTTTTTAGTGGAAGGGAAAAGAGGAGAGCTGAGAAAAAAAAACATGAAGTTTACCCTCATCACATTCAACTAAAGGAAGGAATAAAATGCACACTCATTTTGGTATGAAAACTTATCTTACAATACAGGAAAGTGGGGGAGAAGGAGATAAGCAAGGGGGGGGATGATGGAAGGGAGGGCAATGGGAAGAAGGAGCAATTTGAAGTCAACACTCGGGGAGGGACAGGATCAAAAGACAGAATAGAAACAATAGGGGGCAGGATAGGATGGAGGGAAATAGAGTTAGTCTTACACAACATGACTATTATCGAAGTCATTTGCAAAACTACACAGATATGGCTTATATTGAATTGCCTGCCTTCCCAAAGAGAATGGGTGGGGAGGGAGGGATGGGGAGAATTTGGAACTCAAAGTTTTAGGAACAACTGTTTAGTACTGTTGTTGCTACTAGAAAACAAGAAATACAGTTAACGGGGAATAGAAAGTCATCTGGCCCTACAGGACAAAAGAGAAGATAGGGACAAGAGAAGGGAGGGATGATAGAAGAGAGGGCAGATTGGTGATAGGGAAAATTAGATTGCTTGGTGTACAGGGGTGGAGGGAGGGGATAAAAGGGGAGAAAATTTGGAACCCAAAATTTTGTGAAAATGAATGTAAAAAGTTAAATAAATTTTTATTAAAAAAATGACTCTAAACAAAATCTAGAGCAGCATAGCCCACAAAAAGATGTAGTGAAACAAATTTCCAGCCCAAGACAACCTGAAAGGTGTGCAGGAAAAGTCTGTTGCACTAGGGTGAGAGTGGAGCATAATCCTGCACAGTGTATCCCAGCTCAGGGGAGCAGGTCTTAGCATAGCAGCAGCAGGGTTGTGGCTGCTTTCAGACTTCTAAGCCCACGGATGGTAAGGGGATTGAAGAACTGCTCAAAAAGATACTGCAGGGGTCTTTTTGCTAGCACTGAGACAACACTCTGTTGCTTTGTCCATAGTTGTGTCCAGGTTGTGGGCCTGGGTGGCAGTCCTAGGGTGAGGAGGAGCACCAGCATAGGAGAGCTTGCAATCACAGCAGTGGGGAGAGGAGAGGTAGCCTTCCTCACAATTCCAGGGCAGAAAAGAGTAGTTGTTGTCACTCAAAGTCCAGAGCACAGGCCAGGAGAATAGTAAACATCTCTCCTTAGATTATGCCACCTTGGAAGAACGAAAACTTACAGGTCTCTTGAAGCATCTCTGAAAACAACTATCCAAATCCCTTGAAACTTGGGGCAGTACACCTTCCACTCTGGAGGCATAACCTTACTTTAACAAAGACCTAACAGTTAACTAATAAGCTGGAGAAATGAACAAACAATGGAAAAAACTCTGACTTGACGTTATTGATTTGAATATCAAAACACACTCAAAAGAAGACAACAAAGTCAAAATTCCTCCATCCAAAGTCTGCAAGAAAAATATGATTTGGTCTTAGGTCATGGAAGAACTCAAAAAGGATTCTGAAAATCAAGTAAGAGAAGCAGAGAAAAAATTGGGAAGAGAAGTAAGTGATGCAAGGAAATCATGAAAAATAAGTCAACAGTTGGGTAAAGGAGACACAAAAAATATTGAAGAAAATAACATCTTAAAGGTAACAGGGAGTGACTGGCATTTGAGAAGAGAAGTGGTCAATTTTGCTATTTAGAAAAATCAATTTGGCAGATGTGTGCAAAATGGATTTGAGTGGGAAGAGATTTTAAGGTGGAAAAACCAAACAGAAGGCTATTAAAACAGTCCAAGTTAGAGATGATAAAGACCTAAACTAAAGCAATATCTATTTGAAGGGAAAGGGAGACAAATACAAGAAATGCTGTGTAGCTAGAAATAATTAGCTTTGCCAACTGATGACACACATGATGGGAGTGAAAGTGTAGAGTTGAGGGGAAAATTCAACATTTTTAAATCTGGATGTCTTCCATTGCTTTAAAGCAATGAAATTTGGAAAGGGGTTTGTGTGTTGTTTGCCCTTTGTTCTCAAAGAGGACCATGATATCTGGAAGATGATGCCATGGTTTGCAAGTGAACTGGATTTAAGTGAGGGAGGGCTGTGCCTCATTTTTTCTTTCTGAGACATTTAGGTCCAGTGACCAGATAGAGATCCAACCAACTAGAGATGGGCCAGATGGGGGAAATAGTAATAAACTCTATTTTGAACATGTTGTTTTTGAAATGCCTATGTGCATCTAGTTCAAAATGTCTAAGCAGCGATGAGGGATTAAAGGTAATTGCAAATAATAGACTAAAGCTCAGTGGTGAGCTTTACATATATACATATATTTGTACATAGATACATGTGACATAGATTTGTGTGTATATATTTATATGTGTGTATACATATATATATGCATGTATGGTGAGAGAAAGAGGGAGTGAGATGAGAAATAGAGAAAAGTGTTCTTGTTTGTCCTTCATTCTCTAAGAGGTGACGTCTTGACTCATCATCACAGGGTGATGTCTTGATTCATGTGTGACTTGGACTAAAGTGAGGCAGAATCGCACAAAGTCGTCAGTCTCGTTCTCTCTTCTAGAGTCTTTGCAATCCAGTGGCAAGACAAAAGTCAGTGACTAGTGGATGGTCCCAGATGCAGTGGATGACCTTGTTGTCTTGAATGTCTAACCAAGCTCTAAGCACTCCATGGTAGCTTTTTAGCCTGCATGGCCATTAGGTCTTCACAACCTGGGCCTCTCCTACCTTTCTCATCTTCATTGGTCCCTTTGACACACTATGGTTCCTGTTTTTCCTCACATACATTCCATCATTGTGTCTCTGCACTGCCTGCTCCTCTGTTTAGGATACATTCCCCCATCCACTCATTCTACTGGGGAAAGTGTTCATGTAATTGGAGTAGATAGCCCCCCAACTCACAAATGGGTTTGATGCTCATTGGTTACCTTCAACCTAATCTAGGTCATCTGTCAAGACAATCTACTAGGGTGTGGCTGCTGTACATGCTACAGCTCCTTAGAGCCACAGGTGACAGCTGAGTGCCAGGTGGTTGTGCCTGTCCTTCATTCTCAAAGAGGACTATAACATTAAGATGATGACATGACTTGTAGTTGGCTTTGATTTGAGTGAGGGAGGGAGTGACTTGCCTAAGGTCACAATCTCACTTTCTTCTCCTGAGCCATTTGGACAGCAAACGTGGATAAGCAACCCTGAAAAGGGCCCACACCTTCACACCAGAAGTACTAATACTCCTTGAATACCTCATACATCCTGATGAAAGAATATAGAGAGAAAAAAGAAGAGGACTAGGATACAACCTTGGAGCACACCCATTGTTAGTGAATATTACATGAATAATGATCTAACAAAGGAGGCTAAAAAAGAGCATATAGGAGAAATAGGAGGAGAACTATTTCAGGGAAATATCATAAAAACTAGAAAGTTTCCAGGAGAAGACTTTTCAACAGTGCTAAAAGCTACATAGAGGTCAAGAAAGATGAAACCATTGAATTAGGCATTTAAGAGATCATATATAATTTTACAGAGAACTTTCAATTGAGTGATAAGATTGGAAGCCAAATTACAGGGGGTTTAATGAATTGGAGGAGGACAGGTAGAGGAAGCTAGTGTAGACAGAAAAAAGCAACTTGTTGAAATGGTAGAATCTAGCAAGGGCTTTTAAGGATGGGGAGGTGGGGGTATATCTTTAAAACAAATGGGAAGGAGTCAGTAAATAAGGAGAGATTGAAGATTAGAGGGGAGTAATAGTGAAGACAATCTTCAGGAAGTGATTCAAGGGCATAGGATCAAAGAAGTGTAGTAGGTTATTGTGTCAAGATAAGGAAGGGAGCAAAAGTAGTTCATAGCAAATGACCTTAATTTTCTCAATAAAATATGAAATGAGGTCCTCAGCTGAAAGTGTTGAAGCTAATGTTGCAGGAGAATTGAGAAGAGAATAGGTTTAAAATAGCCATTGTCGTGTATGCAATAGAATATCAATTAGGAAAGAACAGAAGGATTGTCTTAATGCAGGAAGGGGACACAGGTAAGATTTAATAACATAAATTTGTGGTGGATATAGTCATCACAGTTACTAGACTTCCTCATGAATAGAAGTAGAGGAGGATGATAGTAGTACTAATCCAGGGTTGAGGCATGAGTGTCTTCGCCCTTCGTTGCTGAAGAAGACCATGCCATCGGAGAAATAATGACATGACTTGCACTTGACTTTGTTTTGAGTGAGGGAGAGCTGTGCAGGTCACCAGCCTCACTGCTCCTCAAGAGCCATCTGAATCTAGGGACCAGATATTCAAAAGAATGACTGGAGATGACCCAGAATGAGGCAGTTGGGATCCAGTGACTTGCCCAAAGTCACACAGTAAGTGTCAAGTGTCTGAGGTGAGGTTGGAACTCAGGTCCTCCTCACTTCTGCACTGGAACTCTATTCACAGCACCACCTAGCTGCCCCTGAGGTAGGAGTAGCAGTAGAACAAAATCATAAGGCCCTGAAAAGTAGAGGATAACATAAAGTTGAAAAGGCTCATTAAAGAAGAGATTCCCAAGCTTATTTGACCTACCGCCTCCTTTTCAAAAAAATAAAATTACTCAGTGCCCCCCCCCAGAAAATCTACTTTTTTTGTTTGTTTTTTTAAATGTATTGCTTTGTAAAAAAAAAAAACCACACATTTATATATTTATCTCTGCCTCTAGTCCCCTTAGTAAAAGTCTGCACAAGTGAACTGACACACTGTTGACACACTATTCCACACCCAAAAAACCCCATCAACCTTCTGAGAGAAAAAAATGTTTAATCAGTTGTGTGATTATTTACCTGAACCTGAATTTTTTAGTGTTTTTAGTATTTTTTAGTATTCTACTATTTAGTATTTTGCTTTCCATGTATCATGACTCTGCTTTCTTCGCTCTATGTAAGTTCATATAAATCTGCCCTACTTTTTCTGAGTAACTCAAATTTCTTATTTCTTCCACAAAAAGTGCCATTAGTAATATGGGGCTCTCCCTTAACTCAATTTCTCTTTGGCCTCATTTTGTTACACACCTTGTTGTAAATAGCTGGGTCAAAAGGTTCATATAATTTAGTGACTTTTCTTGAAGAGTTCCAAATTGTTGGAATGGTTGGACCAGTGGAAAATTCTACCACTAGTGTGCAGTAAGAGCTCTTGTCTTAAACAGTATGGCTGGTTTGGAGAGGGGGGAGGAGGGATTATTGTGCGTCAATTTAATGTGAGGTGAAACTAGCATTGCTAAATGTCCATTTCTCTTAGTGATTTCCTATAGTACTTCATTTGTTAGTTGCATTTCTTAAATCAGAAGGTCATTTGTTCATATCTTTTGAACACTTAGCTAGGAAATGGTTCTTAGTCTCATATTTTTGTATCAATTTCCTATAGCAAATTTTATCATTATTTGATTAAATTATTTTTCTCAGTCTAGTTTCTCTTGGTTCTGCTTGCACATGAGTTTTAATTTTATACCTCTATCCTTTGATTTACAATTCTCCTACTTATAATTGCAAAAGTCACTTCCTTTCATTCTTCTGATCTCACCCCATTGTGTGGGTGTTTTATTTTCTTTTTCAAATAGTAGGCTGAAAATCATTTTGGAACTTATTGTGGAAATAAATGTTGATCTAAACATTTTCTGCCAAACATATGATCAGTTTTCATAGTAGTTTTTGTTAAATAAGAAGGATCATGGTAGGCACTGAATGGATGACTAGCATTAACTTTAAAATTTATTAGCAGAGTGGTGTTGAGATACATAAGGTGGAATCGGAGTAATTCATTCTGCAAGCTAGAAAATAAGTAGATCTGTGACCCTGGAAGAAAATGTATGAGGCAACAATGGTTCTGTATCATAAGACCTGGAAAGAAAGGTTAATTTTGTTTGGGGGAGTTTGGGTTTAAAAATGAAATGGTTTTGGAAAAATTATAATGCTCAATGTCCAGCTTCAAGTAGCATGCTTTCTACATCAAGCCTGCTGTTCTCATTATAGGGCTGGTAACTAGATAAGTAGCTTACAATAAGATCTTGGTTCTTAGAATGGGTGAGCTCTTCCACAATGATCCATCTGAGAGGTATTTTATTCTTGTATATTTCTTAAAGCTTATGGTAAACTTCATAGACGTAGGTAGCGTGCCATGTATGGAAAAAGAGTGTTTGATAATTTCCCTTTCCACGATGGTAATTTTCTAGGTTACAAATTCCTTTGGTGATTGATGTTAACTTTTCCATTTTCACCTGTAACTTAGCCAAGTTCTCCAAGGTGTCATGGAATTCCTTGCACTTCTCAAGTTCCTCATTATATTTTGAAAATGAGAATGAGAATGTAAGCCAGAAGCAATACTGCTGCTTTCTATTTCTACTTTGTCTTCAGTAAGCCCACTGATTTTGATGTTCCCTGTTTTGTTTGCAACAGAAAATCCCATATAGTTGAGTCTCCCATTTTAATAATAAATTGTGCCAATTAGCAGCATTGTCCTTAATTGTTCCTGTACTTACAGGTAAGACACTTCTTTTGGGAATAAACATGCCAGAGTTCTTCATGTCCATGTACCCAAGATCTAACCCTTGTAGGTTGGAGGAAGTTCCAAGGAAGATCCCAGAAATCTGCTTTCTTTAACCCTTGACAGTTTTTTTTTTGAAATTTGCATCATTTCCAAAATATATAATTTTTTAAATGACATCTTAAATTTAATAAATTTGTTGTACATTTGTGGGGTTTATTCTGCACTGAAATTTTGATGATGCAGTGGTGCATCATGGAATCATATAGTACCATATCTTACACAAGTCATTATATGCACATATTCCTGCTAATACATGCTGGACTTCCTGACAATGCATGACAGCCTTGCCTGCCAACATTTGTTTGTTAAGACTTGTCAGCAGATGGATCGCTGATTCATTATAACTCACATTTTGTGTGTTTACTTGAAAAATAATATTACTATGACTTTAATGCTGTCACACAATAGATGACACATATACAAAAGGTTTATTTAAATTTTCTTATCTTTTCTTTCCTTATGCTTCCACCACCCCTTTATTTGCATTCAATACCCCACAATTGCACCTGAGGCTACTACCACCCTCTAGACCATTCCAGTGGCAGCATCATTCACTTTGGGAGCCTATGCTAAAGGACCAAGATTAGGAAGGGGAAAAATGTTGACAGAGCAAGGGTGATGGATTGGGAATACTCTGAGGAATGAAGAAAATAGAGGTCATAATGAGGACAAGAAATAGTTTTAATAGTGTTTAGGCATACAGAAATATGATAGCAGATTATAGACAGATAAAGTAATTTAGGACCTTCCAGAGAAGGAAACTAGTAGATTATGAAAAGATTAAGGGCATGACCCATCTTATGTAGAGGACTAGGGTCTGGGAGTTGAATAAATTAAAGAATTGGCAAGTCAGGGTATATGGAGGACTATTAATATTTATGTCAACACTTAGTTGTAGTAGCATAGTGGAGAGAGAGAGACTGGACCTGGAGTCAGAAAGACATGAAAAATTGCAATGAGAAATAAATCCAGATAATATTATCATGAGTTTTGGGGCATTATTGCAGGAGTAGGGTAATGAGAAAAATAATGATCCCACAAAATTCCTGCAATGTAGCCTGGACTCAAGTAGATGAGTTAGGTTTATAACACAGGGCCTGAATTCAGTGATTTCTGCATTTAGAATTATAGTTATGAAATGGCTTCATGCTTATGCCCCATGAGAGCCAAACTCTGACAATAGGCTGGCTGAAGGTTGAGCTCTCAGCCTCCGCACCAGGAAAGTTCCTCCTCAAAAAAACACACAGGGAAACATAAGGAAGGGTTTGACCATGGTTAAAAAATAACACAAAATCTTGCAAGTATATTCTTTAACAGAATAAATTTAAGAAAAATATAAATGGAAGTAAGGCTCAAATATGGTAGGGCTTGCCCACATCTTTTCTCTCCACAGGCGTGTTTCTCTCTGAGTTCTTGCTGCCATCTACAATGAAACACAATCACATGCTTCTCTCACTTTGTCCCTTCAGATCTATTGTTCTTACGAAAGGAAGATGCACATGTACCCAGCACTAATTTCAGTCTTGTGCCACAGAGACATCATCTTTCCCTTTTTCTCTTTCCTTTCTCTTCCAGTTTCACCTGACCCAGTATAGCTAATGTGTGAAAACAGCTGCCTCCTCCTCCGTTCAGGGTTGATTTCACCTTAGATCTCTTTTTTCCCCAAATGGGAAGAATTAGAAATCTCAGAGGGTTTTGTGGTCAACCAACCCCTTGCCAAGTGTGGTTACAGTGTATATCACTATTGATTTATAAATCTTTTAGTGTGTCTTCATTACATATGATGCATGCTTTTGATTTTAGATAGATATTTTCTTATGACATTTTTAAATGATCTGTCGATAGTTCATAGGATTCTTAGAATATCATATTTTCTTAAAGGTGTTTACTATCATGATTTTGAATGTTTTTGCTTTTCATGATTATGTTGATTCTCCCCCCTTATACTGAACTAACATTGAATCCATACTATAAATTCAATTTGGTCAAAATGAATGATTTCTTGGATGAATTTTTTGTAATCTATAGTAAATTATTTTACTTAAAAATTTCTAATTATATCATTAATTTATATTGACTTATAGTTTTGTACTTGATTCTTAATTGGATTAGGTATTCAGACTATATCTTATAAAATAATTCTGGTAATGTGCATTTTTTAATTTCAAAAACAATTTTTGTGGTATTGGTATTAATTTTTCTTCAAAAGTTAGATAGAATTCATCTGAGCCAGGAAGTTTTTTTCCAACTTGGCAGTTCCTTTACAAACAGCTCTTTTCTTGATACTGTATTATTTAAGACATCCATTTTATCCTCTATTTAGATATTTTTATATCCTTCAAGGTATTCTCTACTTCTTTAATATTTTTGGCTGTCAGGACATCACTGTGTATAGTATTTCTTCTGATTCTGTTTTGATTTTGCTGTGTTAGTTTTCTGTTTTGCTGATTTAATATTCTGCCCTTTTCATTTCAATCAGATTGGCGAAAGGTTTATCAATTTTACTAGTCTTTTCAACAAGAGAACTTAATTTTATCAATGCAATAAATTTTTGTTTCCAGTTCATATATTTTTCTCTAATTTTAAGTATAATTTTTTAAAATTTATTTTAAGCTTATTTGCTAATTTTTATACGCATATTCAATTCTTCATTCATCTCTTTTTCTATTATGTTAATATGTGTTCAAAGGGATATGATTTTCCCTCTGAGCTTCAGCTAATGCCATATATTTTGATGTGTTCTTTCATCATTATCATTTTCTTTCAAATAGCTATTCATTGTTTCCATTTGTTTTTGATCACATATTTAAAACTTCATTAAGTCTCCATGGGAGGGGGGAAGGTTCTGTTTGGGTTCTCTGAATTGATGACTATTTTTATTATATCATAGTCTGTAAAAGACAATTTTCTTTTTTTCTTTTTATACTTACTGTAATATTTCTGTGTCCTACTATGTGGTCAATTTTTATTGCTTCCTGTGGTGCTTAGAAATATGTCTTCTTCAGGAGTTATGTTCAGAGTACTTCCTAGGTCTTTTAGCTCTAATTTCTCTAGCAACATGTCCTTTATGTTTCCCCTATCTTTCTCTTTTTTTTTCTAAAACTGACAGGATGCTAAAGTCTCCTCTTAATATAGCTTTACTACATTATTGTATCATATATTATGTATTTTTATAATTTGCTTAATTTTCTCTTTATGAATTGAGATTCCATGACATTTGGAGGATATAAGTTTAATACTAATTTTGGGTTGTTTCTGGCTCCTTTTTGTATAATTTTATTTATGTCATTCTATGTTGCCAATTTTTGTTTTTGCTTTATCTGACAGCATGACTGCAATTTTTGATTCACCTGATTAATTGTAAATTTGGCTAGGCCTTTGATTTTTATTTTATTAATATCTTTGCTTTTTTATGTGGATTTCAACAATTTTTAGAATTTTATTTTCTTATCCAGTCATTATCATTTGATTGGATTGTATAATGCATTCACATTTAAAGTTATGAGTTTGGTTCATATTTGCCTCTATTTTTATCTAAATTAAGATTTTGTTGTTACTGCTAAACTCTTTAAATTAATAAAATAAAATTCTTTTTCCACTTCTGCTGAAATTATTTCACTTGTTAGATTTTTTTATTTTCTGCACCTTAAGAAAAAGTTTCTTTCCCTCCTTCTCTTAATGTTTTTCTTTTTCAGTTTATTCTATTTTTTCCCTTGATTCATGGTTCTTATACTTAAGTTATTCTTTCTTTAAGTGTCTTTATTTCTCATGGAAATGAAGTTTTTAAGGAACTTATTTTAGTTCTCTCTTCTTGTTACCTTGTGAATCATACGCCTTCTGTTTTGTCTAGCTCTTAGAAATAGTGATTCCTGTAGGGATAGAAAAGTTAGATGTATTATTCTATAATAGAAATTTCTCTATGTTCTTGATTGTGCATCTTATTACCACCCTAGGGCAGCTAGGTGGTGCAGTAGATAGAGCACCAGTGCAGGAGTTCCAATCTCACCTCAGACACTTGACACTCACCAGCTGTGTGACCTTGGGCAAATCACTTAACCCCAATTGCCTCATCCTGGGTCATCTCCAGTCATCCTGATGAATATCTAATCACTGGATTCAGATGGCTCTGGAGGAGAAGTAAGGCTGGTGACCTGCACAGCCCTCCCTCACTCAAAACAAAGTCAAGTGCAAGTCATGTCATCATTTCTCTGATGGCATGGTCTTCTTTGGCAATGAAGGAGAAACACACACATATTACCACCCTACTCTCTCCCCATGATTCATTTTTTTCCCCATTTCTAAAGAAATCTGTTCTCTGGATTCATGCTTTCTGCAGAACAGTTGTCCCCTAGTGCTCCGATTCCCCTTTTCCTGAGGCAAAATGTTTTCCATGGAGGCACAATACTCTGTCAAAGGCAGTGGTCTCCCTAAACACAATCCTTGAAGATTAGACTCATTATAAGGTACCTACCACACATTCTAGAAAATCTCTTGTCATCAGTGTGTTCTTCAATAGGAACCCCTGCCACCACAGAATTGATATTTGTCCCCTCATCTCTTCTTCTTTGGGTCCTCTTCTTCCTGAGAGACTAGAGGAGTTATTTTCCTCTCATTGTTTACAATGACCTGATTAGGGTTGACCATTCATTTTCTTCTATCTCCCATTCCCTTTCATTTTTCTTCACAATCTTCAAGTTAGTGCCTTAAAAATATTCATTCACCTATAGATGGAGTGTTGTTAGGTTGAGTTCATAGAGTTTTAGGACTGCTCCACCACCATGACTTATATTTAAGTTCCATTCTCACCCTTTTTCCTTTAAAAATAACTGAATATTTCTTCTGTTGTTGTTTTTAAAACCATACTATTTCTTTTTGCAATCTTTTCCCCTGTTGTACTTTGTTATTGTCACTTGTTTTTTACTTCACTGTTGTACTTATTTACCTTTCTTGTATTTCTGTTGTCTAGGGTATCTACAAAGCAAGCAATCTCCTCATGTAGAATTTTCCTTGTAGAAGTGCTTTAAAAGCCTCTTTTTATTAAGCATGCAACGTTTTTCCACTAACGAATAGGGACCTATTAATTGCCTACTAAGTACTACCCTGTGCTAAGTGTTCAGTATATAAATGTAACTACGCATGGCAAAGGGTGTGTTGACCACAAAACCCTCTGAGATTTGTAGTTATTTCCATTTGGGGAACATAAAGGGCAAAATAAGAGATCAGCTCTCAAACTTTGGGGACAATTTTTATGGATGGTGGCACAGGAAGGACTATGAGAAAAGGAAAGGTAGAAGACAACAGCACAATACTAAAAGCCTGTGACCATTACATTTATAATTCCCTTTTTCAGAACCCTAAGAAATGACCTCAGTGTGAATAAATGGAGAGGTGTGTGACTGCAGCAGGGTTTTGTGTATGCTCATTCCAGTAGACAGAATGCTGAGGGAAAACCTGACAGGAGGAAAGAGTAGTTCCTATCCCACCTCTGCCTTAATTACACTTAATAGGTGCTTTTTAACGTTTTTTGGAACACTACTTTTGCTAGGTTTTTAATATTAATTTTATAAAAACCTATGACTGATTTTGTCTTTAAGTCTCATGGTGTCTTCTGTAACACAAAGGTGTGAGAGATTAGAGAGGCCTATCTTAATACAGGGCTAGAAGGTAAAACCTCAACTCATTATTAGAGTTCTGCTCTCTACCTGGGATGATCATGCACCATTTTGTAAGCACTGAATCCTTAAAAATCTGGGCCGTCAAATAAAATTACTTCATAGATGTGACACAAGATTACACAAAGAAAGGCAAAAGATAGTCCCTACCCTCAAGGAGCTTACAATCTAATAAAGCAATACAATACATAAAAGGAGTTGAGGAAGAAATCCATAGGAATGAAGTGGATGGGAAATGAAGAGATGGCTCTCTTCAGTGCCCTCCTTAAATGGAGAGATTCTTAGAGGAGCTCTCTGCTCTCTACATGCCAAACAGAGAGAAGGAGGGATTCCAGGGGCAGAGGATACTGATAAGGTGTGCATTCCAAGACTGAGGTGATCTTGCAGGAGATACATCCACATGCTGGAAAGTAAATAGTTCATTCTTGTCTAGTTCCATATGATTGTTTGCTCATAGCAATTACCTCAGTAATATGAGTACCTGACATCTATTAAGTGCCTTTAATAAATGCTTCTTCATTGACTAATTTTCTTATAGTCAGATAGCTGCAAAATTTTATGGGATTTTGACTCTGCTTGAATTCAGTACTTGAATTCTTTTTTTTCTGGCTGCTTGCAAGGACTTTTTTCTTTGACCTTGGAAACTCTAGATTTTGGTTATGATATTCCTAGGGGTCTTCATTTTGAAGTCTCTTTCAAGTGGTGATTAGTGGATTCTTTCTACTTTAACTTTATCCTCTGGTTCTAAAAGATCTGGGCGATTTTATTGAAATGTGTTGTTTATTCTCTCTGCCCAACCCCGTGTCTGTGTGTTATAGCTTTCAGATAGTCCTGATACTTATGACCTGTTTTCCAAGTCAGTTGCTTTGACAGGAAATACCTTACATCTTCTATTTTTTTAGTGTTTTGATTCTGTTTTAATATTTTTGGGACTCATGAAGTCACTAACTTCTCTTTGGTCCATTCTAATTTTCAAGAAGTCTGTTGCTTGGGTCTGGTTTTGTACCTGTTATGCTAAACTATTATTTCTACTTCAAGTCTTTCTTCAGATTCTCTCATTTCTCTTCCTATCGTTTCATTTACAAAAAGATTAAAAACAACAATTCTTGGTTCATTTCTTCCAGGAACTCTCATTGAATTTCTATCCAAGCTATGTTTTCATTGAAACTTTGCTTGTAGATGTTTCAAAGTCATTCTTTATTTCTTGGTTTCTGTCTTCGGTGCCTCCATCACCACAATAGCTCTCTATTCTGAGAATATTTTTTGGTTTGTTTAATCATTCTTCCAGTCTAACTTCTTTCATTGGGATTTTGTTTCAGGATCAGGCTCTTCACAATTCTGGAGGAAATGTCTAGTCTTGCTTATCCTGGTTTTGTGGGGGGTTTGGGTCCTGCTGCTACTTTCTCTAGGTATTGAGTGCTATGTTCTTCAAAGATTTCAAGGGTAATTTAGACTAGGTACTGAAAGCTTTCAGTATATTCAAAGTGGTCTGATCCAAGAAAAAGTCTGGCCACAGTTGTTACTTTAAGCTTTGCAGGCTTACCCCAGGATCTAATCTGGATAATATATCTGTAAGCTTAACTCTGATTGGAGCTCCAGTAGACTGCTTGCTGACACTGGCCACTGTCAGTTAGATATCAGGTACTGTTAATTCAGAGTGACAGAACTGTATGCATCTCCTTGGTCTGAGCACTCTACCCTGGTTAGCGTGCCTTTGCTTCAGTCTGGGTCAGGTGTTGAAGTCAAGATCCCACACTGGTGTCAGGATCATACAGCTGCTGCTCACTTTTGTTCCTGATCCTATATACAGCCTTAAAATCTTGAATTTTCCTTACCCTGCTACAATACCTCTAGGTGCAGATGCCCTCCTCAAGCCACACTGGATCTGGGACCTAATTCTGGAATATGAACAATAGGGCTGCCTGTTAGTTCCTTCTGCTTGCCTGGTGTCAGGTCCATCAGTGCTAAACCTTGCCCTAATGCACATAGGTCTATGGACTACCCACATAAAAGGACTCTGCACCCTCATGACTAGATCCTGTCCTTAGTGTGCACAGATCTATCTTTCTATGGGCTAGAAAAATGACTCACTGTAATTATTCCTTTTTTTTCCTTAATCAAAATTTGGTCTGGCACTTTTACTAGACCTTTGTTGAAGTAGTTATGGGAGATGCCTAGATTGTATGGCTTCCTTTTCCACCACCATCTTAGCTATAAGCTTGATAGTCCCCCAGTATTTCAGCTAATTGGAATTGAGTGTATCACCGAAGAGACTGACATGTCTCAGAAAAGGTATTCAGTGTATGAAATAGATATCCAATATAATAGCTATTTTCTCTACCATAAACAAAATGCTTAAAAATATAAATGACTCATAGGCACAATTAAGAAATACTTTAGATATAAAAAATAATCCATCAGCCTCACTACAATATCTCTCTAAAGCAGAATCTGAGGGACTATTGAACAGACTTTTTCCTCAGATCTACACTGTTTTATGTAACCCACAAGGCTTGATCTCTTGGACAGCAAGTCTTCTCAGGTTCAGAATGATCATCTCCATGGTTATTTTCTAATAAGAGAAGTGGAATACTTATAGGAAGCACATGCTGCTGGTAGCAGCTCAGAAACCCATGAACTCTTTAACTCATAAGGTAGCTACTAATGACAGAAGTTTACATTTCTCAGAATTTCTAATCACTCATTATGGACCTGTTCTCAGGGAAGAATCACAAAGGCAGAAAAGAGAGCTATGAACTTGAGGTCCAGTCTGAGTCCCAGCTAGGTGAGTATAAATAACCACTGCAATGTGATTTAATCACTAGAGCTCCCAGGAGGAGGAAGGGAGAAAAATTCACACACATACCCCTCTGAAAGTCCAAGGAAAGCCAGAAGAGTCTCAAAGTAACATGTTTAGAAAAGAAAAAGAAGTGGAGTCTTTCTCCACAGGTGGCTCTTTCTGGCTCAGTTGCCTATTATCTTCGACAGATATATCCTCTGAAAATCGCAGGGGCCAGCAAGCTATTGTACATGATCCCAAAGCATAAGTCCTTCAACCAGAGAATGAAGTCCTCAGAATCTATGCCTAACTCCATGGGAGATGTTTCATATAGTAGATCAATATGTTCCCCATAGTAGAAAGAATTATAGGGGAGGAGACAAGATGGCGGAGTAGAAAGACTCATGTATGCTAGCTCTGAAGCCACAGTCCATAAATTTCCTGTAAAAAAAAACTCCCCACAAATTCTGGAGCAGTGGAACCCACGCAGAAACACACTGGAAGAGATTTCCATTCCAGAGAGCCCTGGAAAGCCGTCCCCAGGTATCCGTTGTGCTCTGGACGTGGAGCCCAGCCCTGCGTTGCCCCTGCCGCATGGCCCCAGAGGAGCAGATCCGAGCAGGCTTCAGGGATGGAATCTCTGGCGGCCGTGAAGGTCCCTCCACCCACAGGCGCTACAGGTCAGTGAGAGAGACTTCTGGGCTGGCGGAGTGGGGAGCGGGCTGTCTCCGTGGCTCAGGCCCCCTCAGCAGGCAGTGGCAGAGACAGCAGTGGAGGCAGCGGTGGCCCGGGACTCCCCAAGCAGGCAGGAGCTCCATTACTGAAGGTCTCTGCATAAACCCCCTGAGGGAACTGAGCCTGGGAGGCGGCCCTGCCCCCACCCAAGCACTAGAACTTAAGCTCACATTGAATAGCAGCCGCTCCCGCCATGGAAAGCCCTGAGGCTGGGGAGCAGCATTTGAATCTCAGACCCCAAGCACTAGCTGGGCAGATCTAGGCAGGGGTGGAGAGGAATCTCAGAAGTCAAGTAACTGGCTGGGAAAATGCCCAGAAAAAGGAAGTAAAGTGAGACCATAGAGAGCTACTTTCTTGGAGAAGAGATGTTCCTTCCTCCCATCATTTCTGATAAGAAAGTACAATGCTTGCCATCAGGGAAAGATGTGGAGGTCAGGGCCTCTCTATCCCAGACATCCGAGGTGGATGTCCAGTGGGCTCAGGCCATGGAAGAGCTCAAAAAGGATTTTGAAAAGCAAATTAGACAGGTGGAGGAAAAACTGGGAAGAGAAATCAGAGAGATGCAAGAAAAGCATGAAAAACGGTCAATACCTTGGTAAAGGAGACCCAAAAAAATGCTGAAGAAAATAACACCTTGAAAAATAGGCTCACTCAATTGGCAAAAGAGGTTCAAAAAACCAATGAGGAGAAGAATGCTTTCGAAAGCAGAATTAGCCAAATGGAAAAAGAGGTTCAAAAACTCACTGAAGAGACTAGTTCTCTCAAAATTAGAATGGAACAGATGGAATCTAATGACTTTCTGAGAAACCAAGAAATCACAAAACAAGACCAAAAGAATGAAAAAATGGAAGAGAATGTGAAATACCTCATTGGAAAAACAACTGACCTGGAAAATAGATCCAGGAGACACAATTTAAAAATTATGGGACTACCTGAAAGCCATGATCAAAAAAAGAGCCTAGACATCATCTTCCATGAAATTATCAAGGAAAACTGCCCTGACATTCTAGAACCAGAGGGCAAAATAAGTATTGAAAGAATCCATCGATCACCACCTGAAAGAGATCCAAAAAGAGAAACTCCTAGGAACATTGTGGCCAAATTCCAGAACTCCCAGGTCAAGGAGCAAATCTTACAAACAGCTAGAAAGAAACAATTCCAGTGTTGTGGAAATACAATCAGGATAACACAAGATCTAGCAGCTTCTACATTAAGGGATTGAAGGGCATGGAATAGGATATTTCAGAAGTCAAAGGAACTAGGACTCAAACCAAGAATCACCTACCCAGCAAAACTGAGTATAACACTTCAGGGGAAAATATGGTCTTTCAATGAAACAGAGGACTTTCCAGCATTCTTGATGAAAAGACCAGAGCTGAAAAGCAAATTTGACTTTCAAACACAAGAATGAGAAGAAGCATAAAAAAAAAGTAAACAGCAAAGAGAAGTCATAAGTAGAAAGAACTATAAAATGTATAAGTATGTCACTTTATAGTTACAAAGTATTCACAATAATTCTGAGTTCAAATAAATATTATCCAACCTATGAAAAAGGTTACTGTCGATCATGGAGGTTAAGTGACTTGCCCCAAATCACAAAGCTAAAAACTAATTGATACGTTTTGTTTGGACACAACTGGCATCTCCCAATAAACACTCAAGTCAATCGTTAAAAAGACATATTCAGAAAAATATTAATTGTAATTGCCCACCTCAAGTGAGCCTTAGAAATTTCACAGGAGGACAGAAATCCTAGTTTCCTGAGAGGCCTCTCAGGATGTATCCATGTTTCTCTCCACGAAAGTTTAGAGGGACCAAGGAGCTGGGAAGGCAAGGTATGAACTTTGAATTGCTGATAAAAAATCCCCCGTGAACCATAAGAATGTGAGAAAAAACAGCCTTCCATCATGTCCTTTGATTCCCAGTGCCTGATCCCCTCAAAGACTTCTTGAATGAGATTCTTAAGTTAAGCTTTATCTTGCTTCTGTCACAGAGTTCCCTTTCTGCGTCTTTCATCTAATCTAATATGTACAATTTACCTGATTATTGTTTGACTATTTATTTTTGGTAAATATATTTACTCTACCCATGATTAGACAATCATGTAATTTGCGTAATAAGCATTTGATAGGAAGGAGCTAAGCTCACCGAAAGTAAGCTGCTACTGCCTCCTTTGGATCAAAAAAGGAAATTGACTTCTATGTCAAATCCCCAAAAGAGCATTGTACTCTGAGACTGAAAGCATCTGATATATAGATATAGATATAATTCTATGTCATTGACCTCTTAGAGGTCAGATCATGTCGAAACAAGCACCTATGGTCCTCCTCCTACCCACAAAGACGAATTTGAAGCTTCCCTTGCAGATGGGGTAGACCAGATCTCAGATTACATTTATTTAAATATCCTTCCCCTACTGTCGTTCAAGTCTTCTGTGTTAGAAAATTAAATACACTAGATAAGCAACACTACTAACAACACATTTAAAACAGACGCCACTTTCTATTTTTGTAGTTTTCTGATGGTTTACAGAAAAGACGGCTATGTCTTTTAACTTCGTAATAGAATTTTGACATTGTCCTGTGGATTCAACCTTAGTTTTGTCGCTTTTTAGTATTGTCTTTATTTAGATTGTTGCAGTCATTAGAAATAAAAATAATATTTTAGTTCTGTTGTCTTCCTTCCGTATTCCATCACATCTTTTTCAGAATTCTTCATATTTTTCATTCTTGGTGGTTCCATTACATTGATGTACCATAGTTTCTTCAATCACTCCCTTACTACTGGACATATTTCAGAAAGTTAATCCAATCTCATTATCAGCAATGTCCTTTAGATCCTGGATGAATAACCTACAAGGGGCTGACTTCTGAATGACGAAACAGAAAAGGAAAAATCCTGGACCTTCTCAATAGCAAGTGGTTATTAATATGGGAGAAATAATCATTTCTCTCACCTGAATGAGCTGACAGCAATGTCTGAGTCACTGGAAACCCAGGCGGAAAGTGGAGTACCCCACAAAAGGAAGAAAAAAACTTCTAGCAACCAGAAACTGTTTGTGTGGCCAAATATGCCACACCAAATGGAAACTAAATTACTTAGTCCTAAAGAATTAGTGAGTCAAAGAAGAAATAATAGAAATGACAGATAACTTCATTAATGACAATAAAAACAGTGAGGCAACATACTAAAAATTTAGGGATGCAGCCAAATCAGTCCTAAATAAATTTCTAAACATTTTTATCAGAAAGGGAAGAACAGATAAAGGAAATGATTATGCAACTAAAAAAATAGAAAACCAACAAAAACATTTTAACACCAAAATAAAATAAGTCAAAGAAGAGGTTACCAAAATTGAAAGAAAAAAAGTCAGACCCCTGATGGGATTAATAAATAAAACTAAGAGTTAGTTTTTTTATTTTAATAAATAAATCATGAGCTAATTTGCTTTAAAAGGAGGAAAAAGGGTCACCATATCATAACAAAAGCAGAAGCAGATTAGATAAAGGATATTATTAGAAACTATTTTGCTAAAGAAAACAATTCAAATTAAATGGATATTTACAGAAATATAAATACACATGTTAACAGAACAATAAACATAAAATTCCTTCTATGATCTACATATAGTCTTACTCTCTAATCCAGGAAGCATCAAAGCAGAAAAAGAAAACTATAGTCAATTTCCCTAATGGATACTGATGCAACATTTTAGTATAAAATATTAGCAGAGCTACGACAACATATCCACAGACTGGATCTGTAACAAGAATGTAGTGGTTATTTAATATTTTTAAAAATTATAAATGTAACTAAGAATATTAATGACAAGAATAATGAAAATCCTATGATTATAGCAAAAAAATGTAGAAAAAGCTTTTGATAAAAATAAAACATCCATTTCTGCTAAGAACACTAGAAAAATAGGAACAACTGTATATTTCCTTAATATAACAAATAGAATATATCTAAAACTCAAGAGCTAGGATTATATATAATAAAAATAAACTAGAGTTCTTTCGAACAACATCAGAACTGCAGCAAAGTTGTTCATTGTCATCATTTCTATTTGCAAAAATACAAGAAAAAGCAATTAAGTAAGTACAGGCAAAGAGGAACCAAAATGATCACTTTTTACAGAAGATATAAAGGTGCACTAGGAGAATCTGAGAGTCTACTAAAAATCAATCAAACCAATTGATAATTTAATGAAAGTGGAAAGATATAAAATAAATTAACAAATTCATTGACATTTCAGTATATTAACAATAGAGCCCTGATAGAAGAGATAGGAAAAGAAGTTCTATTTAAAATAAATATACACCATATAAAATATTTGTAATTATATGAAGCCAATTATAAAACACTATGGGATAAAGACAGAACAAATATTTTTAAAAACACACTGCTTATAAACAGAATGAACTAATATAAAAATTGTTACTGTACTACATAAATTGATTTACTGAAACAGTGCTTTGCCAATAAAAATCTGAAAGAATTGCTTTATAGAAGAAAAAATGGTAACAAAATTCATCTGAAGTAACAAAAAGTCAAGAATCTGAAAAGAATTGTTTTAAAATGGGAAGGAAGGGAGCCTACCAGTATTAGATTCAAACCATACGAAGCAATCATTTTTCTAATAAACTGGTACTGGTCAAAAAATAGAAAGGATGATCATTGGAATAGATTAAGGTACACAACATACAGAAGAAGTAAAGAAAAGTATTAGTCTAGAGTACAATGAAACAAAGACTCCAGCTCCTGTTCTAAGAATGTACTATTTGACAACTGCTAGGAAAACAAGACAGTAGTCTGGCTGAAATTAGGCTTAGAAACTCATATCATATACCAAGATAAGCTGCAGATGGATTTATGACCTAAATATAAAAGATTATTATCATAAACAAATCAGAAAAATAAGAAAGATGGATAGGGGAAGAGTTCATGACCAAACAAGGAACTGAATAGATTTCAGAAGGTAAAATTGCTCATTCTGACTACACAAAATTTAAAAGGGTTTCGGTTTTTTGGTTTTTTTTTTTTTGGTCAAATGCAGCTAATATTAAAAAGGAAACAATGAACTAGGAAAAAATCTCTGTAGTAAATTTCAGTGATTAAAGTCTCTTTTCCAAGACCCATAAGAAACTGATTCAAATTTATGACTAAAAAGCCATTTCTTAATTGACAAATGATCAAAAGATATTACAACCAGTCTCAAAAAAAAAAAGAAATATTGACTATCTATAGCTATATGAAAAAGTGTTTCAAATAACTAACAGGATCAATGCACATCAAAGCAACCTTATGCCCATTATATTGGCAAAGTCGACCAAAAAATGAAAATATTGGAGGGGATATGAGAACATTGATACACTCTTTGTAAAGCAGTGAACTGACCCAGACACTCTGGAAAGTGATTTGGAAATAATGCCCCGAATTACTAAAGTGTACTATTACTAATCTCCAGCCACCAGAAGAGAGGAAAATACATCAGTCACGGGCTGATCAATTCCATGGATTCCTTCAACTCCCACTTGACATCCTATTTTCTACAGGAAGTTTTCTCCAATATCCCTAAATTCTGGAGTCTTTCCTGAATCGATTATTTCCTATTTCATCTATATATGTAACTTGTTTGTACATTTTAGTCATTCAGTCATGGTTGACTCTTTGGGATCCTGTTTGGGGTTTCCTTGGTAAAGATACTTGAGTGGGTACTCCGACTCACTTTACAAATTGAGACAAACAGCGTTAAGTGATTTGCCCAGGGTCACATGGCGAACTAGTCTCTAAGGCCAGATTTGAACTGGAATGATGGAAGGATGGAAGGAATAAGGAAGATGAGTCTTACTGACTTCAGGGTCAGCACTCTATCTCCACGGTGCCACCTAGCTGCCCCTTGTTTGCACATAGCTGGTTCCATGTTGTCTTCCTCGTTAGACTGGGAACTCCTTGCTGAACTGTCTTTTGCCTTCCTTTATATCCCCTGTGCTCAACACAATGCCTGGCACATAGTAGGCATTTGATAAATGTTGTTGACTGACTACTAGGCCTGTACCATCAAAGACATTGAAGAGGAAAAGTTCCTATGTATATGAATCTGCATGTAGTGTGGATGAATGTATATATGTAAATACATACACAAATATTTACAACAGCTCTAGTAGTGGAAAAGAATGGAAAACCAAAGGGGAGACCATTAATTGGAGAATGGTTGAACAAATTCTGGTATAAAAAAAGTAGTGGAATATATTGTGGAAGGAAAAAACAAACATTTATTAAGTGCCTACGATATGCCAAGCACTGTGATAAGTGCTTTATAAATATCAACACCCCTGGAAGAAAAGTGCAATTATTATTTTTATGTGTGTGGAATGGAGTGTAATTAAAAGGGAGGAAAGTGTCTCTGAAAACTGAAACGCTGGTTATCTCATTTCCCACTGCTCTCAATCTTTTTTTTGTACTTAACATTGCACTGATGTCAATAATGTTTTTGTGACTATGGTACCCATTTAAAATTTAGTCACATAAACATTTTCCCTTTTACCTTTATTGGATGAAATGGAGCATTTCATGAAGGGTACAGTAATTTTTCATAAGAGGAGCCGGTTCCCTCTGATCCTGACTGAAGAGGGCACATAGTATAAAGGGCAACTGTGGTAGAGTTTTCTTTTCCTGGTGTCTCACCAGGCCCCCTTACTCTTAGACTTCTGGTTAAGTCAATAGATTCTGACCCAAAATTGTTAACCTCTAAAGTGACCTTAATGCCTATTGCTTTAAATAATTGAAAAGAAAATAAACAGCTAATTTTTTTATTTTATAGCAGAAAACTATTGGTGAGTTCCTA
Organism: Bettongia penicillata ogilbyi; assembly: GCA_023548195.1. Taxonomy (NCBI): domain Eukaryota; kingdom Metazoa; phylum Chordata; class Mammalia; order Diprotodontia; family Potoroidae; genus Bettongia; species Bettongia penicillata. The sequence continues at coordinate 6,734,256 of JAJHZJ010000525.1, read as the reverse complement.
ATTATTAACTCCAGCATTAGTCCCAAACTGTCTAGGAAACTGAAGGAAACCCATATCATAATGAAATTATTATTATATATAATATATAAATATATTATTATATATGAAAATATTATGAATTTTAGCTGCTCAGTTTATTGATGGCATGAGTCTAGACAGCTTATCTGAGATCTTTCTGGAGTGTACATCCATAAGAGAAAGTCTGCCTGATGGTCTAGAAAGTCACAGGTAATTAATTAACCTCAAACTCTTGATCTTGAGGGAAAAGTGCTTAATGACTCTTTAAGGCCTTTACTGAGCACATTTTCTTTAAGTTTACCTACTACTTCTAGCGAGGAATGAATTAGAAACACCATTTTGATGGTGCTTACAAATTTCATGGATTCTTTCGAAGAAATAGTGAGTGTCCCTTGGTATAAGGACCCAGAGGAAATTTGTCTGGATCTCCAAGAGGCTTATAGTACAGGGACACATGGATAAATTGTGGTGTGCCCTGTGTAGAAAGCGACCCTTGAATACTTGTCTGAGCCCCAACCACACAATGAAAGAATCACAGAAGACTGACACTCAGGAGCGTTTGGTTGCTTACCTAAAAGGTGAGGGAGTGACTAGGGACCAATAGAAGAAAATACAGTCAAGTCAACAAACATGATGAAATGCTTACTATGTGTCAAGCACTGTGCAAAGCTCTAGATATAAAGGAAGATAAATGGTCTACAGTCCGAAAGAAACTCACATTCTAATGTGGAAGCTAACATGAAAATAGCTATATATCTACAAGATACAGAGGCAAGGCACTCACTAGCAGCTGGGAGGCTGGGGGGAGGGCATTGTAAACTGGCAACATCTTCCTGCAAAAGTAGGATTTAAGCTGAGTTTTCAAGGAATCCAGGAAGTGGAGATCAAGAGGAAAAGTTGTCCAGGATTGAGAGAGGACCAGTGAGTGAAAAGGCACAGTCAACACAACTGAAAGGAGAATAAGAATTATACCTCTAGCACTGAACTACAGAGTATACAGAGGGCACTAACGTGCAAGAAAACTGAATTGGTGGGAAGAGGTCAGGTTGTGAAAGGTTTTAAATGCCAAATAGAGGAGGACCAGAGAAGCACTGGATTTTACTGCGTTAAGTTGACAGGGATGGGCGTCAGACCATGATCTGACCAGATATGGACAGACCAACACTTTAGAAAAAGCATTTTGGCAGCTGAATAGAATAGAAAGACCTGAGGCAGAGAATCAATGAAAATTCTATTACAGCAGTCAAGTTGTGTGGCAATGAGGGCCTGCACCAGAGTGGAAGCTCATGGAAATGGAAAGGAGATGTATTTGAGAGGTGTCACAAAGGTTAAAAAAATTTGATGGAGTGGACATGTGGACAGCGAACAGTCAAGGATGATGCAGGGCTGTGAATCTGGGTGACTAATAATAAGAAAAGTGGGAAGGGGGAGGGTTTGAGGAGAAAGATAAAGAGTTCTGTTTTGAATATATTGAATTTAGGGGGGCCTATAAGTCATCTAAATCAAGATGTCCAAAAGGCTCATCTGCTGTTGCCAGATTAGAGCTCAGCATAGATACTAGTGCTACCTGTATAGATGAACTTGGATGAGGGGAGTGGAAATTACATCTTGTTTCAAAATAATTAGCATCCTCTGTAATCATATGTATTTTAGGCATTTAAAAGTATTGTTTTGAGAAGGGTCTATAGGTTTTATGAAAGTGAAAAAGGAATTCATGACACAAAAAGTTAAAGAACCCTTGCTGTAAATTATGTCACTAAATGATCTCATCAGTTCCCATGGTTTCAATGATCACTTCCACATATCAGAGCTGGCTTTATAAATGTTGTAATCAAGGCTTTTTTGTGTTGTAAATCACTTTAAGTTGGTTATCTCAAAATAATGTTTTTTAAATGCCTAAAATAAAATACCTAAGATTACAAAGGAAGGTAGCAATACTAAAGATGTAATTTTTTTCTCATCCAAGTTCATGGACCCTCTAATGTTGATCTTGCAAGTATACTATGAGTCCATAACCCATGGTCTACAGGGAGAAGAGAAGAGGGGTCAGTACAGAGCCTTGGGGGATACTCTCAGTTAGCAAGTGTGAGCTGGAAGAAGATTTAGCAAAAGTGCCCGAGAACTGGCCAAAAAGGAGAGGACAGTGTCACAAAAACCTAAAGATCAGAGAGCATCTAGGAGAAGAGAGAGAGCAGCCATGTGAAAGGCTACAGAGAGATCAATAAGAATGAGGGTTGAGAAAAGTCCATTAGATTTCAAATTAAAAGATCTGAAGTAATTTTAGAAAGAGCTGCTTCAGTGGAATGATGAGATCTGAAACTAGACTGCTAATGGTTTATAAGTGAGTGAGAAGAGAGGAAGTGAAGGCACCTAGTATTAGCCAGCTTTCTCAAGAAGTTTTAGCTGACAAGGGGAAAAGAGATATAAAGCTAGATGCCATGAACTGGGATCAGAGAGGAAGACTGTGACATTGGCACTGAACTGAATGAGAAAGAAGGAAGAACTGGGCGGGGGGGGGGGGGAGAAAGGGGGTGGTGATAGATAATAACCACAATCTCAATTGGGTGATAAATCTGGATGTTGTATTTTTTCAGACAAATTCCAATTTTTATAACTCAAATACCACACAAAGATGATTAAATGTTAATATATTTTATATAATACTAAGCAGTGGGGAAGAAATAAACAGAAATTAGTGAGTGAAAGGGGAATTTCTGCAGGTATACACTGAGTAGGGCAGTCAGCTGGTTGGCTCTATAGAAGTCCATATGGCCTCAAAATGCAGGTGACCTGGACTTTCACATCTGAGTCACAGCTTCTTTCTTCTAGTGAATTTTTGAGAACTCAAGTACCATCCTTTCTTCCATCTTTCTTTCCATTCCCCTGCTCACATAATCTCAGCAGTGTACTCTCAGGAAAGCATCTCCCATCTCCATGTTTACTCTGATGTAGGGTCAGATTTTAACATGTTATACACATAATGATGTTATGAAGTATTTTTTGTTTTCTACACATCTTTCCTTATATCAATAACCTTCTTGGGATACAGTCTCAAAAATGAGTCAAGGGGTCTGAACAAATTAGTAACTTTCCTTGCATAATTTCAGTTGTTTTTCAGAATGAGTGAACATTTGATAGTTCCAAACAGAATGCTTGTCTTGTCATTCAACGATTTTTTCCAATTTTCATTATTTTGACCATGAGACAATATGTCAAGGTTATTTTGATTTGTTTGTGCCTGATGATTCATCATTTTTAACTTTTTCAGGCAGTTATTAATGTTTGTATTATGTTCAAGAATAAAATACTTTTGTTGTGCTTTGACCACTCATTTATTGAGGAATGGGTCTTAAAATTTAAACATATGTATGAATTAACTAAAGTGGTCGTATGTTGTGACTTATTTTGAATATATGAAAACTATTACTTTTCTCCTAAATATATGGTTTTTAAATATTCCTGCTACTAGAGGTACAATATTTAATATGTCCTATCCATAGGCTATAGGAGTTAGTTTTTACTCATTAGGATTCATGAAACTTGTGTTCCTAACACTAGCTCTGCCACTTTCAGTGTGACTTTTGGTGAATATAACTCTCATCATGTAAAAAATTAAATTAGAGCCTCCAAGATCTCTTTAAGCTCTAAAATTCCATTACAATATGAAATGGTTTCTCTACCTCCAATTATGTAAAAACCAAAAAGAAAGAAGAATAATTTGATTAGTAGAAAATTTTTAAGGACCATGTGTATTCTGTAAAGTGAGGTACATCTCTTCCTAGGTGGTCCTTGTGGCTAATTAGCTTAGTTGGCCAATGAATACATACATTTCTAATTGCTAGCATTATTGTCATGAATTTAATATCTATTAAGATCAGCTAACTCTACCTTACTCCATAGTTATACAGAATAATCATATTCTAGTCTGCTGCCCCATTTATGAATACTAATAAACAGTGAAGAAATAATCAGTAAACACATTAAGAACATACTATGTACAAAGCATTGTGTTAAGTCCTGGGATTACAAACAAGAAGTGAAAACAGTCCCTACCCTCAAGGAGCTTACATGCTAATGGGAGAGACAACATGTACCTTTAAAAGTATATACAAGATAAAAAAACATAAATAAAATAAAGGGTAAACTTAAAGGGGAAGACTTTTAGCATCTAAATGAATAGGAAAGGCTACCTAAAAAGACAGCACTCAAGCTGAGTCTTGAAGGAGGACAAAGATTCTAAGAGGCAGAGGTAAGTAAGGAAATAATTCTAGGCATGGAGGACAGTGAGTATAAGGAGACTGGAACGGTGATATTGTGTGAGAAACACCAAATAAGCCATAATGGCTGAACCTTAGAGTCCATAAAGTTAGGTGATACATATACAAAGATGAGAAACCTAGAAAAAGGTAAAATTGGGAAGTTTTAGATATCAGAGGACTTTATATTTGATCCTGGAAGTAACAAGGATCCACTGGAGTTTACTGACTGGAATAAAAGTGGGGAGAGAGGTTGACAAGGTTAAAATATGCTTTAGGAAATTCAATTTGGCGTCTGAACAGAGAATGAATTAAAGTGAGGAGAGACTTGAGACAGTAAAACAAATTAGAAGGCTATTGCAGTAGTACAAGTATGAATGATATCTTGACTGCCTGAGCTAGGATGGTGACATTAAGATAACGAATTATATTTTGGATGTATTATTGAGTTTCAGATACGTATGGGACATCCATTTGAAAAGTTCACTAGGTGGCTAATGATATGGGACTGGAACTGAAGTTAGAGACTAGGAACTGATATGTATATCTAAGAATAATGTGCATAGAGATGATCACTGAACACATGAAAGCTGATGAGATAATCAAATGAAAAATAGCAGAAAAAAAATAAATGGTATCCCAGGACAGAGCTTTAGAGCAAACTCATGGTGTACATGATGTGGATGAAGATCCAGCAAAAGAAACACAAAAGAAACAGACAGCTAGAGGGAAGACTGGGAGTACTGTCATGGAATCCAAGAGAGAAGGGAGTATGTGGGAGGAAAGGGTGGTCAGCACTATTAACCTTACAAGGTACTGGCAGTGGGGAAAGAAAGTGCAACCAATATTGAATAAATGTCCATGGATCCAGTATTATCTGGGAGGAATTAGGTCTTAATGACTGCTAGAAGATGGAGGGAGTGAAAGAGAAAGAAGTGCAACATAAAAAGGAGTGTGTCATTTATGGAGTCACAGAGTAACTATGGAAAATGGGAAGCAATAGCTAAACATTAGTGGGCTTTGAAAGGGGAAGCAAACAAAAAGAGGGAGGGGAGTTTATTTTTTAGCACTTGGGGACACGATATCAGTCAGAAGAGGTGACTAAGAGGGGATAGGAATGAGCTAACTTTGGAAAATGAGTCCACGTAAAGTATCGGTAAGTGAAGAGAAGTTTGCTCATGAAGGTATGTGATTAGAATATTCAAGAAGATCCCTCAAGGTCTAGGCACAGAACTTAACTGATTGATCCTCCTGTTAGACAGTATTGCTGTGTCCTAGGAGCATTACAGGCACAAGTGGGAGGTACTTTGTCCAAGGGTCCTGCTTTGTGGCAAGCAGAGGCAGGAGTCAGAAATGTCAACCCAGGGGCTCATGAAAGCTTAGAAAAGCCAGGAGGTGGTATAGCCATGGTCATGGTAGGTCAAACCAGGAAGTAAGTCTTGTCTGTGACTTATTCTCTGACAAGGATGAGCCTAAACTGGTGGTTGTGTGCTCTAAGTTGTGTGCTCAGAAGACTAGTTATAAAGCAGGAACTAGCAAATCTGTTATAAGGGCCAGAAGTACATCCAGGAACATGAATGAATTAGTGAAAACCCATCCCTACCACTGAGAATATATATTCTACTAGTCATGATTGATGGTGTATTCATTCCTTATTTCACACAGTGAAATATAGAACTGGCTCAATTATGAATATTATTAAAAAATAAATAGAATCATAAACATTCAAACCTGAGACATAGTAAGAAGTTATTTTACCAACTTAGTCCAAACTGGACTCTTCTCTGATTTCATATATTTGATGAATATTCCATATTTCAGACAAGTTGAATTATTCCTTTATCATGTTGATATATTTTATGCAAGTTGTCCCTCATAGGAAGTTATCCTTCATAGACTCCTTCCTCAGTTTCACCTATTGAAATATTTGAAATACTGAAATATTTGAAATATTGAAATATTTCAAGGCCATTTCCCCAACATGAAGATTTCTCTCTCCTCACTACCCACTCAAAAGTGATCTCTACTTCCTCAAATTTCTCTTTGAATTTTGCATTGACCTCTCCTTTCCCATATCATAGTCTATGTTTTGTCATAATTATTTGTGTTCATTGCTTATTTCCCCTCTCCCCCATTTTATTGTAAGCTCCTAAAAGGCAGGGGCTATGTCTTTTTCCTTTTTGTATATTTAGTGTCAAATGTAATGCCTTCCACATAACAGACACAATAAACATTTATTTAATTGAATGAAATATACACTGCAGCTTCAAAAAAAGGAAAGAAATTTTTAAAATCTATTCAAAAGAATATATTAACTTTATAAAATGGAACTATTTAAATCTTCATCTAAAGTGTCATGACAATTCTGCACCAAATATAAGAGCATCTCAAGGTCAGGAAAAAAAGACTTTCACTTTATTTCACACATATTCACAGTAACAGTACTATTTAGTACTCTACACTTCTGAGATGCTTTATAATAATTACCCATTAAAGTCTAGTGAGATAATAATAAGTAATAGTAACACTATTAATTTGCATTATATAAGGCATGTTTCCAAAAAACCTGAAGCCCTTTGCAAAAAGTTACCTAGTTTCACCATATCCCTGAGAAATGGGGTACATTCAGATCTCCATTCGGAAAAAATATGACAGAGAAAACTCAAAGTTCAGAAGTTTCTTACCTATTTGGCTAGACCAGCCACAAAAGCTGAGTCTCTGAAACTCTTAGGTGGTGGCACATAGTAGATGTTCAATAAAGGAATATTAACTTTGCAAAAACTTAACTCATGCATCAAGAATCCTGCAATGAATATGCATGTACCCTAATATTTTTACCCTAAGTAACCTGAAGTAACTTGAAGTGTGAAAATTTGACAAATACTGTAGCTCATCTCATTCTATCTAAATATAGCATGGATAAACTGGACAAAAGAAGCCATTTCTTAGTGTATGCACAGCAGATGTGCTCTGTCTGGTACGCGCCCACAGGGCATAGTTCATATCAGGCAAAGTTTGCACTAAATGATAATCTCCCAAATTGGCCCCTGAGTCAAGAGAACTGATGACTTGGGATATAAAAAAGCAAACTACTGGGAAATTTGCTTTCCTCTTTCTTTCTAGTTATGAAGTATGAAGACCTAGTGTATCCTAAGAACCAGGAGTCTTATCTCCCACCCAGCCTCCTTGCAACCATGAGCACAACATATTCATTTGTGTTTATTTCTTCCTCATCTTGGATGAAGGACTATCACATGATGACTATATCCAGGACTAGAGCTTTTTAAGTTTCAAAAGAGCCAAAGGTCTTGAGCTTTGCAAAAGGAGCTCTGGTGTTCCCAAGTGAGCAGCAGCTCATGGCAAGGGTGCGCTAAGGTAAGACCATCAGAATCGCACAATTGCTTTATATTCTGGTATGTCATAATATTAGCTTCCCAAGTGAATTCACCAATACGTCTTGGTAATTCCAACTAAATTCTGTCTAATCATTCTGGTAATGCATGCATAAATTTACTTTTATACTTAGCATCCCCTCTTATCATGTAGAAAAAAACTATCTGCCCCATTCATGAATGAAAAGAGTCAAAACCTTCACCAGAATTAGTATCATCACTCAGAAGAAAGGTTGGAAGCTTTTAGCAAAAGTGGGGATTCTGACCCTCTTACTTAGAGGGATACTCCACCATTAAACTGGCTCACATAGCTGAATACAGAGAGGGATGAGCACCTGAGCCCATGTATTCCCAACAGTGCTTCTTGATGCTAAATAATCAATCAATATCATACAGAATTGAATTTGAATGGCAGAATAGATCAGAGACCAACTCAAGCTCTACTAAGAGTCAGTAGTAAAATGGAATGTTCTACATACTCAGTATTTTATCATTTAGGGCTTTGAACATAAGGTCCAAATAAGTGCTGGTTACAATTTAGAATTGGATGCTGTCTAGAGTTGAATTGAGATATAATAATTCATTTCAATAAAGCACCGACTACTAAACAGCAGGCTTCCCTGCTTATCTAGCCAGGTCTTAAGAAGCCTGAGAGTTGGGGGCATATATATTGGTGATATCTTTGTTAATCAGATATAGCATAAACATCACAGGATGCTAGGATGAGTCGGAGGTAGGAAGAATGGTTATAGGTGCCAACAGACTGTTACTTAGCTATTTTCATTTTGAGGGGCTCAAAATTCAAACAAATAAATCACTTCAGGATTACAATTCGAATTTCAAAATTTTAGTCTTGTGTTCAGAACCCTGAGGAGCGTGGTTCTGTCCTCCTCTCCCTCCTCTAATGCTGACAGGTAGTGATTCTCAACCATGCCATTCCAAAATGTGCTTCTCCTTCCAAAATGTCACTGCAAAGTGTCCAATATTTGTCTTGCTGTATCATTACTATCACTTCAAACATCCAAACACTTTTCATTTAAAGACTTCTCCAAAGCTTTCCAATATTCCAGCAGCTTTGCTGGACTGACAAATGGCAGGTCACAATTTTCTTAAAGCGACAGGTAGAAAACCTAAGTCCATCGGGGAAAAATGTCTGTTCTGAGTGTAGTTCTTCCAGATTAATTTTTAGTTCTGCAAGGCAGAGTCCCAGAAAAACATCCTCTAGTTTAATAAATGGGACTTTTTCTGAAACATTATAAACCTCACTTGCAATGTCACTAGAAAAAACATAACCCGTTCCAGAACAAAAAGGTGGATATTTTTCCCATGGATATTCATAGTAGCTTACATACCACTTATTAAATATCTTTCTAATTGGAAATTCATTCATCTTTAAGAAACCAGTAAAAAACCTTGTTGTTCTGTTTTTCCTTATAAGGAGCTCAGTTAGATAGTAGATATTTACAAACATGTCGGAATCAGTCTTCATCACAAAGTCAGACTGAGGACAAAAATGGTGAACCCATTCTATCCCCATCATAGTTTTAAGAGTCAAATTGAAATATACATCTAAAAAGTCTTTCTGGATAATATCTCTGTATTTCTGGCTTTCTTGTGTCACTGCATCATCATCATCCTTTGAATTTGTGATTCCTAGTAGAAAGTATGTTATTATACGTTTACCTTTTATACTTCTTTCTCTCCCCCAGGTCTCACGGATAGCCATCCGTGCTTCAATCTGATTGTGGGATGAAGTCACCATCACAATCAAAAATGGAGGATTCTTTCTGCAGTCTATATCTGGGAGCTGAAGAAAGTTCCCACCATGCTTCTTGAAAACTATTATACCTCCTCTTCTTAGGCAAAAGATGCAGATTTCTGTTGAATTCATCTTAGATATGATCAAATATAAACAAGAAGCCACAAGAAGAATAATGAAAACATGTATCATCTTAATCTTCAGGTAAACCATCTGAAAGAAATAAAATCAATTTATTAGACCCCCAAAACTACCTCTTTGTGGACAGTAATAGTAATAGTTGTCATTTATGCAATATGGCATACTGGAGGGGAAAAACTGGATGCAGGGACATGATAAGCCTGAATTTAATCCTGCCTCTGATAATTAATAGTGCTATAAAAAGTAAATGATGGGCCTTGAGGAAGGCATTTCCAGACTCCAGGTGGAGAGATATCAGAGAGAATGAAGCCTGCTTTCAAAGTGGAAAAATTTCATCATCATCACCATCATCATCTTCATCACAGTAGCTAGCATTTAGTGTATATAGTGGTATGGAAATCAAATTGGTTCTATTTTCTAATCAATTCTATTTTGCAATTAATTCTATTTGTAGCTGATTTTATTCTGTACTTTGTATAATTACCTAAGTCCCTTTCTTTTTATCTGAGTTAAGAAGTTCATAGGTTCAGAAGTTCAGCCTTCTTCTCTAAGTTGTCCCATAAATCACCTTAATTAAAAAATATATTATCTGTATATATCTTACTGCCTTTGCACAATTAAGGGAAAACTGCTAATGGTCCTTGAATATCCATGCACAAGTAAGGGAGATCTGTTATCTTGTTAATAAGCCTTGCAAGATGCAGGTGGGCACCAGGAAATGTTATCTCTGTTTCACTAATAAGTCCTGCAGGATGCAAAAGGGCTCCATAAATCAATCACCATTCCTTAACAAGGAGGGGTTATTACTTAGCCTCACTTTCCTGAATTCCAGCCAATTATGTTGTCTCTCACATGTATGATACTAGCAATCATACTGTTTTCCTTTGGCTTTATAACACATCATAACTTGTTTCGCACCTAGGAAGTCCTGTTCTTTGCTCTACGCTTCCAAAAAAATCAAAAATAAGGCTAGCTTGCCTCACTTACCTGTCTTAGCTTTTCTGAGGCAAATAAGATCCTATTTACTAGTAAATTTTTTTCACTAATAGATTGATCAGGCTCAGAGTTTTGTACCTCAGTTTACCTTAATTTGAATCACAACAATGCTTTAAGGTTTACAAAAGTGGTTTGCAACTATTAACTTACTTTATCCTCACAACAACTCTGGGAGGGTTATTATTCACATTTTACAATTGAGCAAACTGAGGCAAAGTTAAGTGACTTATTCAGGGTCACACACTAGTGTCTGAGGTCAGATTTTACAGGTCTTTCTAACTTTAGCTCTTATCTACTGAAAGTATTAATTCTCTCCCATGAGAGAAGGTTAGAGGACAAAAAAATATATGACACAGAAAAGGAAGAGAAAAAATACCGAATATTTGAATCTAACCAGAGATTAAGTATGAGGTTGGGGGCAAGGGTGGCAGGGGCAATAGAGCTAAACTATCTCTGAAAGAAGAGGCATGCTGTGCTCCAAGAAATTATTTGAATCCACAGTTAAGGGTAAAATAAAGAGAAAAACATATTACTGATAGGGTGCTTGGGTGCCTGTGCTTGGATCCCAATTCTAAAGTCACATTTCATTCTAGTTTTGTACCTTATTGAATTTGGGAAAGAAAAAAACATTTTTACAGCAAGTTTCTCCTGCTTTCCTTCTAATCTTGGCTGCACTGGCTTTATTTGTCCAAAAAAATGTGGTTTGAAAAAGTTGATAGACTTAGGGCCCTAGTTAGAAAATAGAATGAATGATGTACAGGATTCTTACTGCAAAGCTCCATATACAAATGTTTCAGAAACATGACCTAAGAATACAAGGTAACACTAAAAACACAATCACACAAAGAATGTAGAGTCTAATGAAGAAACCCAAAAATATACAAATGTTTCAGAAACATGACCTAAGAATACAAGGTAACACTAAAAACACAATCACACAAAGAATGTAGAATCTAATGAAGAAACCCAAAAGTTTTTTACATGGACAGCAATGGTCTCCTAAAAACACTGGCACAAAGCAATGACAGGTTGGTACACAAACCCTATCATAGGCAGAATACTAGAAAGTTTGAGCCATCTTCTGCTACAGCTATAGTGAAGATAGTCACATAGAGATTGCATACACTTGAGAGGAGAATGCATTTTTGGCAGTATAGAAGTTACTGGACACAGACTCAATTTTAAGGAAAAGAAATGGGGTCAGAGGCATTCAACCGGGTTTCCACAGGCTATGACTATGACCTTATTATCAACAATACCTAATGGGTCTCTCCCATAATATACCACATGGAGGTGGCTATAAAAATTGAGAAGGTAGACTACAAATCGCCATCACGCTCCAATCATTATCTAATAAACGTTTCATGGCAAAATCTACGTAGTTTCGTGAAAGCTTTGGTTTTGGAAAACTAATAAAAACTGTACTTGGGATACACTGAAATGACTGAAATTTCCTGAAAATAATGCTAGAGTAAACAAAATAATGGATATTCTATCTCTGGTGCATTCAGACCCAATATGTGTCAATAGAACATCATTTTTAACTGAAAAAAAATCCAATTTCTTCAAGATACTAACAAAATATTGGCAACAACAATCTGGGACTCAATATCTAGATATTCTTATTTTCCATGAATCTTGTACCAAAGCACAAAGAATCAAGCAGTGACATAAGAACCATGGCTCTTCAGAAGCAGAGCCAGAGAAATGTGACCTTGATAACCTCCAGGACCAGAGGAATGCAAGGAACTGTTGAGGCCGAAATTTAGCAAGAGGTCAAGAGTATTTTCACCTCATGAGTGGAACACAGGATTTTCCCAAAGAGTAGTTCACAATATCCATTCACTGACTCTCAGCCATTTCAAGAAAGATCCAGAAAAACTCTTCTATTAGATAGCTTCAAAGAATCTATTGGTGAATGACATTTGCACAGAGTCTAATAGTCCAAATATATTGCCCAGAAGTAGTGATACAGGAGAAAAAGAGAAAGTTATGAATTTATAATTACCAAACCTTAAACAACAGCTTAATATACCAATACATTAACCCAAGAGTTCAATATACATTGAACTACCCATTAGCTAGGGGATTCTGTACTGGACTTCCATACTGGTTATTATATTTCTATAAGAGAGGGATAAAAGAAGACTGCTTTCATCTGTCAATATGGATATTACTTGTTTGAACATATACCCAAAGTGAGTGGTCATAGAAGTGTTCCAAAGACTGATGGATAAATTAGTAGGAAATATGAACCACCTGCAAGTGTCAACATACTTTAATGACACATTGTCTTTGGGCAAATGAAGAATCCTTTGGGGAATAACATGAGGAAAAAGGCTGGAAACTTTCAACTGACAAATGTCAATTTGTAAAATCTCTACAGCACAATGGGTAGACCACCAGATCTAGAGTCAGCAAGACTTGATGCTTTGTGTTATGCAATGTCTGTTACAGGTATTATTGATATACCCATGCATATACATACATATAAAGGTAAATTTGTTATTCGTGGCACCCTAATATGCTGATCTGAGATAATGGCTTAATCATTTATATTGTTTTATAGTTGTGTGCATTTGATATCATTCCATAGAACAAATGTAATATTGCTGATTTTACAAGAGACTGCAAAATTGCAAACCTCATGGAAGAATGTAAGAGCTTTCTTGGTAAAGAGACTGATTCTCCTTTTACCATGAAGATTCTAAGAAATGTAGTTGTAGGGCTCAAAGAATAATTATGAAATGTGAACAAGGGTAGAGTTGGGCACAAACCTACAAAGAAATGGAAATGAAGGAATACTAGGTGTAGCATCAAAAGGAGCACCAGAAGGAAAGAAAGAGACAAGATAGTGGAGAAGTAGAACTAAGAGATGGCAGCACATGGGAATGGAAAGCACTTGAGTCCTCCAAGAGTTCACCACAAGCAAATGCAACAGGAGGAACCACAGACAAAATACAAGCGTGGCAGTGGATCACCACTACCCTTCTTAGGCCTTTAACTCATAAGGCTAAGGGCCATCTTCTGTCTCCTCTTACCGTCTCTGTCTTCTCTCCCTACCCACCCACCTAAAAGGAAGGGACTTAAACCTGAAGTGTCCTATTTCCCTTTCAAACTATTCCCTCATGTATCAAATGACATTTGTATGTTTGATTCCTTTAGACACAGAGTTGATCTTCATTTTTATGCAGATTTATTTTAAGCTATGATCAGAGTATGCCCCTGAACACCTTTGCAGAGTGAGAGATTAAAGCTTTGAGGGTTTTCTACTTCACAGAATATATAGGCTGCAGTCTCACATCTTGGCTTGGTTGTCAACAACAAGACCACTGAGGCTATCCTGAGCTTGAGAGGTGATTCCTCATTGACTTGGCTAATGACTTCCCTAATAACTAAAGGATCCTAAATGTCCATTATTATGGTAACCACATAGCAGAACTCACTAGGAAAGTATGGCAACAAGTTCCTGAGCCTAGGAATTTCCCAATAACAAAAACCTTGAGGAGATGACAGAAGTGAGGAATGAGGAGGGCCTATAGGGGTCCATATCATCTCAGTCAGACAAGTAGGTGGAGGTAGTGGTCTGTGAAGATTCTGGCCCTACCTTATTTCTCAGTGGAAGAGAAAGAGAAAACATAGACTACTAGCTCCACAGTGACATCTGGTGCTACTAGGATTTCTAGGCTCTTTGTCAGGATTGGAGTGAACCTAATAAAGACCAGTTTTGCCTGGAGTCTCAAGCATCTAATCAAGAAGCCTTTAAACTGAAAAGGGAGGTTAAACACATACATCTAAGATATCTGGTACCACAGACAGTATCACTTATATCAAAGGGGAAAACACAGAAATGAGAAATCAGCCATTCACAGAAGACTACATTTAAGAAGAGAGCAAGAAATATATAACCTATAGCTTCAGATTGCTATGGCAATTACACAATGTACTGGTATGAAAAAAGGAAATCAAGATTATAATCCAATGAAATTTGACATTAAGGGCATTGTCGAGATTTTGTTGAGAGGGAACAGCTTTAGCCAAAGAAAAAGTTAAAAGGAATGGGATGAAATATCATTACATCTAAGATACTAAGATATACTAAGAATAAATGTGAGGAAATCCATGGAAGGAACACACATTGTTGAGCATTTGAGGGAGGGTCAATGGAGTTAGAAATAGACATAATGTCATTATAAGAATATTCTACAGTACAACTAAAGAAGTGATTAGACAAGGAATTGAGAAAAAGGTCACAAATCTAGCTTCAAAGTCTGATACTGTAGTAAAAGGGAATTTCAATTATCTATAAATTTTTTTTGCTAAGAGGAGAAAAACTGATAAATTTGCAATTTGCCTTTAAAAGACAGAGGAAATGACAAGGCAAGCAGCTACTTTAGATGCAATTTTTACCAATGAGGAGGACCTGATTACTGAAATAGAAACAGCAAAAACTTCAGGAACAAGTGTTCCTTAGAAGCATGACAGAAAAAGGGAATGGAGCCAAGTGTAATCTGTAATTCACCCAAAAATGAAATGGTGAAAGACATTTCAAAGGGTTCAGTAAAAGGAAAGATTGGATCTAATATCCTAATATTTTGCAGGGGAAATTGTCCCAAATGTGAGATTGTTAAGACCTAAACAGGAATGGGTAGAAGAAAAAAGAGCTACTTAAAAAAAAGATAAAGGTGGATTACAGAAATGTACGTACACACTCAGATTGGTTAGATAAGCATAGGAGAAAGAAGCTGGGCAAGTGGCTGAGAAGAAATTTTGGAAATATACCATGGTCTGATAAAAATTGTATCAGGAACCCTAAAGCCTAGAATGTACTGAGACTCTTACAAATCTAGAAAACAATAAAAAGAGATTGCTTTAAACTATACTGAATGCAAGAAGTGGATTAAAAAAAATGTAGATGATTGAGATGATGATGATGACTCATTTGGAGTTCGCAAAAATGTTTTGAGGAAGATATTATTGTTATTATTATTTCTGGTTCACATCTGGCAAAGGTAGGACTCAGACGCTTAAGTGACTTACCTTGAGTCACACAGTGAGTAAAATGCAAATCCAGAATTCAAACCCATATCCAATCTCTAAACCCAGTGATCAGCTATGCTGTGTGTGTACAAGTATAAATTAGAGGGAGAGGGAACGGTCTCACTCCCAAACTGAATCAAGTTGAATAGGGATAAAGCAACAGGTAAAGCCTCCTTGGCATAAACTTTGATTAAAGGGACTGCAGGCAGTAAAGTGAAGAATGCCCAAGTATCATCTTTCAATTAAGAGATTAAGAGAGGTTAGGTGTTAAGAGTTAAGAGAAATTTAAGAGGGACACATCTACACTTCCATCAGGCCTATCCTCTTACATCTGTCAGTGTTAGATTTATGACACTGACACAATACACTGTGGGTCTTAGCTTTGTGGTCCTTTATCATTTATTACCTTGTTTTAAGTGCCAGAGTATCAAGCCTAGACAGACCAAAGCATGATGAAATTGTAATTCCTGAGGATTAACTAGAATTCTTGGGGCTCCAGATTCCTCTGACTGTAAAGTTGGTGCTATTTTTTTAAAAATATAAATTTAACTTTTTACATTCAATTTCACAAAATTTTGGGTTCCAAATTTTCTCCCCTTTTATCCCTCCCCCCACCCCAATACACCGAGCATTCTAATTTTCCCTATTGCCAATCCGCCCTCTCTTCTATCAGTCCTCCCTTCCCTTGACCCCATCTTCTCTTTTGTCCTGTAGGGCCAGATAACTTTCTATTCCCCATTAACTGTATTTCTTATTTCCTAGTAGCAACAGCAATACTAGACAGTTGTTCCTAAAACTTTGAGTTCCAAATTCTCCCCATCCCTCCCTCCCCACCCATTCCCTTTGGGAAGGCAGGCAATTCAATAGAGGCCATATCTGTGTAGTTTTGCAAATGACTTCAATAACAGTCGTGTTGTGTAAGACCAACTCTATTTCCCTCCATCCTATCCTGCCCCGCATTGTTTCTATTCTGTCTTTTGATACTGTCCCTCCCCAAGTGTTGACTTCAAATTGCTCCCTCCTCCCATTGCCCTCCCTTCCATCATCTCCCCCACCCTGCTTATCTCCTTCTCCCCCACTTTCCTGTATTGTAAGATAGGTTTTCATACCAAAATGAGTGTGCATTTTATTCCTTCCTTTAGTCGAATGTGATGAGGGTAAACTTCATGTTTTTTTCTCAGCTCTCCTCTTTTTCCCTCCACTAAAAAGTCTCCTGCTTGCCTTTTGAATGAGAGATAATTTACCCCATTCCATTTCACCCTCTCTCCTCCCACTACATTTCTCTCTCACTGTTTACCTTAATTTCTTTTAAGATATGGTCCCATCCTATTCAATCCACTCTGTGCTCTCTGTCTCTGTGTGTGCATGCATGTGTGTATGTGTGTATGTGCATGTATGGGTGTGTGTGTATGGGTGTGTGTGGTGCCACCAACTACACAGATACTGAATAGTATTAAGTGTTATAAATATTGTCTTTCCATTTAGGAATGTAAATAGTTCACCTTTGGTAAGTCCCCTATGACTTCTCTTTGCTGTTTACTTTTTCATGCTTCTTCTCATTCTTGTGTTGGAAAGTCAAACTTTCTTTTCATCAAGAATGCTTGAAAGTCCCCTGTTTCATTGAAAGACTATATTTTCCCCCTGAAGTATTATACTCAGTTTTGCTGGGTAAGTGATTCTTGGTTTTAGTCCTAGTTCCCTTTGACTTCTGGAATATCCTATTCCACACCCTTCGATCCCCTTAAGGTAGAAGCTGCTAGATCTTGTGTTATCCTGGTTTTATTTCCACAATACTGGAATTGTTTCTTTCTAGCTGCTTGCAATATTTTCTCCTTGACCTGGGAATTCTGGAATTTGGCCACAATGTTCCTAGGAGTTTCTCTTTTTGGATCTCTTTCAGGTGGTGATCAATGGATTCCTTCAATACTTATTTTGCCCTCTGGTTGTAGAATGTCAGGGCAGTTTTCCTCGATAATTTCATGACAGATGATGTCTAGGCTCTTTTTTTGATCATAGCTTTCAGGTAGTCCCATAATTTTTTAAATTGTCTCTCCTGGATCTATTTTCCAGGGTCAGTTTTTTTCCAATGAGATATTTCACATTCTCTTCCATTTTTTCATTCTTTTGGTTTTGTTTGGTAATTTCTTGGTTTCTCAGAAAGTCATTAGCCTCCATCTGTTCCATTCTAATTTTGAGAGAACTATTTTCTTCAGAGAGCTTTTGAACCTCCTTTTCCATTTGGCTAATTCTGCTTTTGAAAGCATTCTTCTCCTCATTGGCTTTTTGAACCTCTTTTACCGATTGAGTGAGCCTATATTTCAAGGTGTTAATTTCTTCAGCATTTTTTGGGGTCTCCTTTACCAAGGTATTGACCCGTTTTTCATGCTTTTCTTGCATCTCTCTCATTTCTCTTCCCAGTTTTTCCTCCACCTAACTTGATTTTCAAAATCCTTTTTGAGCTCTTCCATGGCCTGAGCCCACTGGACCTCCACCTGGGATGTCCGGGATAAAGAGGCCCTGACCTCCACGTCTTTCCCTGATGGCAAGCATTGTTCCTCCCCATCAGAAATGAAAGGGGGAAACATCTGTTCCCCAAGAAAGTAGCCTTCTATGATCTTATTTTTCTTCCCTTTTCTGGGCATTTTCCCAGCCAGTTACTTGACTTCTGAGATTCCTCTCCACCCCTGCCTAGATCTGCCCAGCTAGTGCTTGGGGTCTGAAATTCAAATGCTGCTTCCCAGCCTCAGGGCTATCCGCGGCAGGAGCGGCTGCTATTCAATGTGAGCTTAAGTTCTGGTGCTCGGGTAGGGGCAGGGCCACCTCCCAGGCTCAGTTCCCTCAGGGGGTTTATGTGAAGACCTTCAGTAATGGAGCGGAGCTCCTGTCCGTTCTGGGAGTCCCAGGCCACCACTGCCTCTGCTGCTGCCAGCCCAGAAGTCTCTCTCACTGACCTGTAGCACCTGTGGGTGGAGGGACCTTTGTGGCCACCTGAGGTTCTGTCCCTGAAGTCTTCTCGGGTCTGCTCCTCTGGGGCCACGTGGCCAGGGCAGGGCAGGGCTGGGCTCCACTGTCCGGTGAGTGATGGACTTTTGGTGCCGGTTTTTCAGGGCTCTCTGGAATGGAAATCTCCTCCACCACGTTGCTGTGTGGCTTGCACTGCTCCAGAATTTGTGGGGAATTCTTCTTACAGAAAATTTATGAGCTGTGGATTCGGAGCTAGCATATGTGAGTCTTTCTACTCCGCCATCTTGGCTCCTAGTGGGTGCTATTTTTACTGAACTATGTTCATAGCTTGCTGGCCTTTTTGTACCTATGACCAGTACAATCAGTGAAGTTTCTACATTCTAAACTGGTTTATCTAGATTAATTATTCTACATCTAAACTAGTTATAATTTTGTATCATCCTTTTCACTGGGAAATGGGAAGTTGAAAAATAATATACTGAAGTTTTGAGTTAACTCCCTGCCTCCCCACTGGAAGGTCACTATAAGAAAAGCAGATATTGCAGCACAATGAGGGTTTGTCTTTGGGAAGACAGACTGTAACTGGGGATAAAATAGAATACACAAATTATGTTTACATATGAATTATTATTTTCTTTTATTACCTTTTCTCTATTCTAATTAAATTGGTTACTAAGGAAATAGCATAAGGGTATTTGACTGAGTTGTAAAGGGAAATGATAGAGTAATTAATCTGTATTGATATGAACCAAGAAATGTGGTGAGAGAAGTAGAGGTTGTCTCTTTTTCTTTTTTAAACTCCCATCTGATTCATCACCAAATGTATATTTTCTGCTTAGCTTTCTTAATTTAAGCAGAATCCTCCCTGGCAAGTCAGACTCCTTCATTCTGAATATCTTTCCTCAGCACAGGTATGAAATTAACCACGACAAAATGGACTTACTTTTTCCTGGCTGAAATGATCCCCTAGAATTGGAAGCTAAATCTTGGGTGAGATAATATAAGAAAAGTTATTCCACTTTTCCAGTGTCAGTGCAGGCTGAAATTTTCAAGTTTTCTGAGCTTGTGATGTTTATCAAAATGAAGTGTGTTCATCCGATCATATAGCAATCACTACAAGGAAAAAAAAATCAGTGTCATTTAGATAATTTCATATCTGATATCCCTTTAAAGGAAAATTATTTTTAAAACATTTTTAATGATTCATGAAAGGAAATACATCAAAAAATATATTCTGGATTTGCAGGCAAACACACTGTCAATTGGCTCGTCATCCATGCTGTTGGAAAGAAATGCATTTTCCAACAATGCCCAGGCTTGGTCCTCCAACCCCTTTCTGGGAAGGAATTATCTGAATAATCCTAAAGGGAAATTTGCCATTTAAAAGGACCTGAACTATTTTTCCAGAGTAGGCAGGAACCTCAAGGCTGTGCAATTCTACCATGGAAAGAAATAAGGAGAGGGTCAGCTGAATTAGGTCCAAAAGTAATCCATCATTATTAGGTAAACTTTCCTTGAGACTGGATCCAAGGAAATTCTAGACTGGAGAGCCCTCCTCTTTCTTACAGTGGCACTCATTTGTTACAGATATGAGTTGACATACCTGACCTTAATACTACTGACTAGCAGGGACAAATGTCTTGCACTAAAGTTAGAGAGTTAATTTGTCATCTGGGGGCAGATTAAGGGTCACATAGTTAAGGTGAATTCTCAGATTGGCACAAGGAGCCCATTTGGGTAAGAATGGGTATTTTGTTCTTGGTTAGAGGAATCATGTAATCTTATACCCTTTACAAAATGGCACCATGGCCTCCCATGTCCAGGGAGAGCAAGGCGTTGCCTAAGCTCCAGCTTCAACTTGGTTTCCTTCCTCCTTTATGGACTATATGATTTCTAATGGTCCTTCCAGGCCTAGTATACTATCAATCTCCAACACAACAAGTAATCTTAGTGAGATGAAAATTATCCAAGAGTCCACTGATTAAGTACTGCTATCAGTCACTGAATCAATGATGCAGAGATGTGTAACTGCATTATAGTGTGTGCTCAGTGTGCAGGGTATACTGAAAACTTATGATCCCAGTGAACCCAGAACATCAGTTTCAGTATATTTATAAATGAATACATAAGCAGGGTGGGTACAATGGAATGTTTATAGAAAGGAAGAGGGGAAGACAAGGGTTTATGTGTCAGGAAACAAACAATAGAAGGGGAAGATAAGCTGGTCAAAACTGGAACTGAAGTTTATGTCCCACCCTTGATTTTGTAGACATCAGCAACATGTATCATCTGCTTGTTTCAAGCAAACAACATTAGAAACCTCAAGTTAGAGGCTAGGGCAGTTTTTCTTAGCTAGCAGTAGCAAGAAGCCTTGAGTTCAGAAATTCTCTTAGCATCTCTTTTGGTTGAATAGATTACATACGAGCATATCAGGTCACATTCTTGCATATTCTATCATTTTTTTCTCTGGATACCTTCAAGTAAGTTTTCTGGCAAGCATTTCTACAGGTAGATAGAAGTATTGGGAAACTACTAATATAATTACAGTTATGGTGAATCCTTTAAGTATATTCCTTTAGCCAATGGAAACATCTGGAAGTCAATCACATATATCCTAGTTCTCAAATGAAAATGGTTAAATTCTCTTGCTTTTTCCAAAGTGAAGTTTACTAATCTATTAAAAATTAAAGCTTTCCTCCCAATTTTCTGCTTTCTTTCTGATCCTGGCTACATTTATTTTATTTGTATAAAACATTTTAATTTAATGTAATCAAGATTATCCATTTTATACCTCATATTGCTCTCTATCTCTTGTTTATTCATATATTATTTGGGTATTTCAGGTATCCATAAGTCTGATAGATAATATATTCCATGTTCTTCAAATTTTCCCAGAATCTCTCTCTTAAAATCTAGGTCATTAATCCATTTTGATCTTATCTCGATGAATGGTGTAAGATACTAGTCTATCTATGCTCAATTTCTGCCAATCTGCATACCAGTTTTCCCAACAAAGAACTGGCAGACATTGTGGGAATGCCCATCAATTGGGAAATGGCTGAACAAGTTGTGATATCGAATTCTGATGGAATACTACCGTATTCTACTGAAGCAATGAGCTTGATGATCTAAGAAAAACATGGATAGACTTGCGTGAAATAATAAAGAGAAAAATGAGCACCCCCAAAAGAAGATTGTATACTATAACAATAGTATTAAGAACAACTTTGAGTGAATAACTCATTTTGACCATTGTAAATACCCAAATAAAGTACAAAGGACATATGTAGAAACAGACTATCTGCATCCAGAGAAAGAAATGATAAAGATAAGTATGTATATACTGGTTTTACACACACACACACACACACACACACACACACACACACGCACGCACACATTTTTGTGCCTACTGGTAGCCATGGCAGGGGGAAGGAGAGAAGGAAGAAAAAAAGTAATTTACATGGTAACTTCTAATATTTAAAGGGACTAGCAGGTTGTACATAATAGATTTGTAATTTCATGTACAATCATTTCTATTTTAGTATGTTATGTTTGTTTTATTTCTTAAGTTCAAAAGAAAATAAATAAAATTTTAAATATGAAAATGTTTACATTTTATCACATCATATCTTTATTCTACCACTCCTTTGTGGACATATGCTGTGCTCATATCATTCAGAAAGATGTGATAGACCTAGTACATGAATACAAAACTATTGAACAAATAAAAGATAGCAAATCTAAGAACTTATTTTTCCTATAAATCTAGATAAGTAAATTGAGACAAGTAAAAGTCACAAATTTCGAATAAAATCAAAGCAATAAGATTCTTTATACTTACAATCAATTACAGCGGTTGAAAGATACTTGTAACAATAATATCTATTATTAAAGATTTGCAATTCTCTTGCTATGGTCAGAGAAATTTGTTATGAAAGGAGGAAACAGTTGTAATAACAACTCACATATATACATATGCAAAGTGCTTTACATCTATTTCATCTGAGTCTCGCAGAACCTTGCTTCCTCCTAATAGCAATGTCTCCTTTGCCACACTTTCAAGTACAGGCTGCATTTTCACTGCTATCCTTTGATCCCCTGATTGTACTTTGGAAATCAGAATGCTTCTTGCTCTTCTAAGGCCATTTCCTTTACAACCGTTACTAAGAAACTTCTCCTTTGAGGTTCATTCCACCCAAATCTGTCATCCAATCTAAACTCTGATAGCTGTTATTTTCCAGCCCCTACTACATTCTCCATCCTTTCTCAGTGAGTTCGGTGTCAGGCTCACACTCTCCCTCTCTACTCCAACTTCCTTTTTCATTCCAGTAGATTTCTACACACATCTAGATGTTCCCTGAAATACCCTCCTTTCCACCTCAGTTATACATAAGTCTTAATTTTTGCCTTGATATCACTCACAATTGTTATGCCTCAGTGTTCAAGAACTCTGAATTTCCTCTATCTATCTTATCTTTCTATCTCTCCCTATGCTTCACTCTTGTAAACCTGCCCTAGAACCTCTAATTCCTCTACCTCTCTATACTCTATATAGTAGGAACTTCCTAAATGCTTGACTATTTCCCAGTATTAACCTCTTGATGAATTTACACTGTCTTCTGCTCTTAACACTTTGTTCCACTGTCTTATCACCAATCATGCCTTACCAAACCCCAACTCTAGATTACTCCCCGCTTCTTACAAATATATTTTTGAATGGAACTGAATAAAAACACAAAGCCACAATTTATGCTAAATAAATTCAACTGGGCTCTCACTATCTCAGTTCATTCACTAGTCTGTTCACTAAAGCAGCTGTTTCAAATCTTCTCTTGTCTCTTCAAGCCTCCTAAACCACTCCCTTGCCCCATTCTCTTTGCTGAGGACTTCATTTCATACTTTTAGAAAAAGAAAGAAACTGAGATCATTCACAAAAGCGGACAGGTGAAAACAGGCCTCAGAAAACCTCAATTCAAATGCAACCTCACACAGTTAAAAGCTATATGGATCCTTGGGAAGTCACTTAACTTCCGTCTATCTCCATTTCCTCAAATGTGAAGTGTATTTGTAATAATAATAAAATGATAATTACCTCTCAGAGTTGTGAGCATCAAATGAGATACCACTTGTAAAAAGAACTTAGTACAACGCCTGGCACATTTACAGTAGGCACATTCCCTCCTCCCTACTGGAGTTTCCTCCTCTACCTTCTCTCGCATCCATCCAAAGATCTTTTCTTACTATCTCCTCTTTGATTCCTGTCTCTGACAATGAGTTGGCCCTAGTATTTTCCAAGGCCAACCCACATGTACCCTCTTTCTTCCTGACATCTCTAGCAGATTAACTCACCTTAATCCTCAGTCTCTCTTTAATTTTCAATGTCTCCTTATCCTAATATCAATAATTAATCAATAGCTCCTTTCCTAATCTATACAAGTATAAACAGGTTCCCCTCATTCTTAAAAAAAAGAAAAACCCTCACTAAATCCTGCCAGTTACAGTCCTATAGTCTTTCCTTGTGTTTTCCATTAACTTCCTTGAAAAAACTCCCTTGTGACTATATAGACACCACTGGTCCCCTTCTCTAACTGGATACTCTATTCTCTCTGGGTTTTTGTGACTGCTCCTCTTGGTTCTTGGACTTATATTTCTGCTTAATCCTCAATGTCTTTTGCTAGATCTTTGTAAGACTATTTCCCTCCAAGTTCCTTTCCTGGTCTCACTTTTTCTTTAACCTATCTCATTTTATGATCTCATCAGTTCTCATGGGTCAAGTTATCACCCTATGCAGATGATTCCCAGATCTACTGATGCATCCTTAATATCTCTCCTGAGCTCCACTTCCACATCATCAATTGCCTATTGAAATTTCAAACTCAATATCCCACTGGTATCTCAAACTCAGCATGTCCAAAACAAAATTAATCATCTTTCTTGCAAAATCTTCCTGTCTTCTCAATGTCCCTATTACTGTCTAGGAGAGAACCGATGTTCTTGTTTCCCAGGTTCACAGCCTCAATGCCACCCTCAGTTCCTATCTCTCACTCCACCACATATCCAATCCATTACCAAA
The DNA here is from genome assembly GCA_023548195.1 of Bettongia penicillata ogilbyi. Classification (NCBI taxonomy): domain Eukaryota; kingdom Metazoa; phylum Chordata; class Mammalia; order Diprotodontia; family Potoroidae; genus Bettongia; species Bettongia penicillata. The sequence goes on along the minus strand of JAJHZJ010000525.1, from coordinate 6,709,614 downwards.
TCTTTTCATTATATTCTCCACAATATCTGTTGCATAATCCTTTTCTTTCCACTTCTGCACCCATCCCCCTGGTTCGGACTAATCATACAGAAACTGTATTATTACAATACTCTAATTGCTTCAAGTGTTTCTTCATTCTAATCCAATCTCACACTCAGCTACCAAAATGACTCTCCTAAAATCTAGATGTGATCACACCCCTCCCTAGCCACATAACCCAAGAGGTTATCCCTCTATAACATCACAGAGGAGGGAGTTGCCCATTTGTATTATCCCCTGATTTTTCTGCTCAGGACCAAATTACTTGTTATCTCCACATTAAGCCCCCAAGACATAAGCTTTTCTGTCTCAGCAGAAAGAAAGAGAACTCTTCATCATCTATGTCAAAAGTCACATGTTGACTTTTAGGTTCACTCCCAAATTTGCACATCCTTGCCAAGAATGCTGACTATGCATGCTCCAAGGGAAGGGCAGAAGGATATCCGCACATAAAAATGTACTACTTACGTCATTTTCAGACAATAATATAATAAAAACAGTCATTGTTGCAGTTAGCATAAGCAAAAGATAGAAACCTAGATGGAAGTATAATTATGATACCCTAAAGAATACTATTAATAAATCACAGGAACAACTAATGACTGTGAGAGTAATAAAAAATGGCATAACATAAGCAAACTTCTAGTATACACCTAAAACAATCTCTGAAGAAAAATGTATATCTGAGAACCTACTAATGTAAAAAAAAATACTGGTGTTAAGTGAATTAATGAATTGAATGTGTGATTTTTAAAAGCAATAAACAAACTCAAAGAACAAAAGAAAAATCTCAAAAATAAGAGGGGAACTAGATAAAATGAAAATCAAAACTACACAGAATTGTTTTCATTATTGTCCAACTCCTAGTGACCCCATGAACCACAGCACACCAAGCCCCTTCTATCCTCCACTGTATCTGTTCAAGTTCAGGTTTGTTATTTCCCTGATACTATCTATCTCATCCTCTGCCATCCCCTTATTCTTTGGCTTTCAATCTTTTCCAAGTTGAGAGTCTTTTCTAATGAGTCCCATTTTCTCATTATGTGGCCAAAGTAAATACTTTGAAGCTTCACCTTCCTTCCAGTGAACAGCCTGAACTAATTTCTTTCAACACTGTCTAATCTGACCTTATGACTTGACAGAATTGATAAACAACCTTGAGCTAAACGGATCAAAAACATAAGAGAAGAAAATCGGATCAATAAAATATATATTAACAATGCGAAGTAATAAGAAAAATTATCAGAATCTGTGATACTCTATTTTAAGCCAGCAAAACTAAGAATTTAAAAGAAATCAATGATTCTTAAAAATATGAAATAATCAAATGAACAGAATGTGAAATAAACTCCAGTGTTAGAAAATTAAATCTTGCAAACTTCAAAGCGTGTTAAAAAATTTTCTCTTGCTCAGGTCCTCCTGACCATCCCCATCCCACCACTTCTACTCGGCATATTAAAATTATAAGTAGTCATATAAAGGGGTAATGGCAAGAAATAAGATTGCAAAAGGGAGCCTAGAAGTCACATGCAAACCATCCCAAAGATCAAAGGGGTATAATTTACAAACTGTAGCATATATTAACCAAAATTTACATCCTGGTAAAATGATGAATCTGCAAAAGTCATTTAGCCTTGCTGTCAGAAGTTCTGATCCCATGACATGTAAATTCCAGGCAAATTCTAGACCTCCACAGTTCCAACCAAGAAGAACATCAAAAAGGAGCTGATAGCTCTGAGATGTAATTAAAATTTGCCAATAACTTTGAGATGATTTGGATATGTTAATGAACTAACCCCAAAGTGGCAAAGACAAAAGTTGGTCTGCTCCTCCAAAAAGCCACCCTACAAAAATGATTCCTCAAACTCGTGTCTCCTGGGCACTCCTCCATCTCCATCGGGTCCATGCTGCCATGTTCCGTATCTAATCCATGGTTATGTGGGTGATATTTTCTGACTCTCCACCTTTCAATCCTCTTCCCCATATTGCCTCCATTCTTGTCCCCATGCCATCTCTCTCTGTATCCCTTTCACCACTTTTCTCTGTACCCTCTGTGCCAAATTAAAGTGTGGTTGCCTCATTTCCCTCCACCACTCATGGTCTTTCCCAGCAAGTACCCAAAGAACCAGCCATGCCTCATTTCATATTTTCATAAATTAATTATCAATCCACAAAAGAATTACCAAAGGGGGAAAAAATCTGGTCAAGAGGAATTTACAAGCGAATTCATTTAAAGAATAATTAATACCAAATTGTGTCACAAAACACTAATAAACTCTTTTTATTACACAATTATTGTCTGAATACTTAAACCAGAGACAGATAAAGAAAGAGAACAATCAACTGATATCACTAATGTATATTAATTAAAAATGTTTAAATGAAATGTTACCAAAAATGCTACAGCAATACATTTACTAAATTATTCACTGTGATCAAGTTGAATTTATATCAGAAAAACAAGGACAGTTCAATATTATGAAGATAATTAACACAATCATATTAAAAGCAAAAACTCCAAGGCACATCATCATATCAATAGATATAAGAAAAACATGACAAAATACAACGGAATTTCTATGCACTTGAGTTTTAAACCCTACAAAAGATAGATATACAAGCGCCATTTTCAATATGATTTTTGAAGAAAAAATCACCTATTAAACAAGAATTGTTGGGAATACTAGAAAGCAATTTAGCAAAAATCACCTATACCAGGTACCATAAGCTCAAAATGATTGTGACTTGAATATTAGAGGTTAAAATATGTAAAAAATGTAAAAATTTATAAAAGAATCATATTAAGTACTTTTCATATCTGTGAATGGGAATTAAAGAGAAAGGCAATCACAAAATATAAAATAGCTCATTTTAATTTCATGAACTCGTTTTGCTTGAACAAAATCTATGCAACTAGATAGAATAAAACAAGAGAAATTGCAGGAAATAATCCTGGATCAAATACTTTTGATAAAGATCTCATATTTAAGCTATATAGAGGACAAACACAAAAATGACCCAGAGTTATTCCCCAGTGGATAAGTTTTCAAATGGTATGTTCTCAAAAGAATTGCAAATGATGAACAGTCACATGAAATAAAACTGCTCTGAAGTCCCACCTCACCCTCAGCAAATTAGCAGTGACAAAAGATGGGAATCTTGAAGGTACAGAGAAAACCAGGCGTATTAATACATCACTGAGGCTTTGATTTGGTCCAGTAATTTTGGAGAGCAATTTAGCATTTCGCTAATTGTTATTAGTATAACCCAGGAATCACATTGCTAGAAATGTTCTCCAAGGAAATAAAGGATAAAAAAGTAAAACAGACACTAACATACTCATTTCATCATTCTTTTTAGTAGCAAAGAAAGGTAAGCTCCTTGAGAGCAAGAACTATCTACTGTCTTTGTATCTCCAGCACTCAGCACTAATAAATGTTAGTTGAGTGAGCATGGTAGATGCCCACCTACTGGGCACAGATGAATCTCATTATTATTTTTGCCAACTCTAGAAAGCGGTCCTTTGGTAATATGGTCGACCAGATATTGAATGAGTAAATCAATTTAGAAAGTACTGTCTATCCATGGATAAATAATATTTCTCCAATTATTTAGGTGTATATTTTTGTGTTCAGAGTGTTTTGTCATTCTATTCATAAAGTTCCTGTGTGTCCTTCATGATTTTGTTGATAATATGCAGAAATGTTGAGGATTTATATGGATTCATTTATTCTGCTATATTTTGAAGATGCTGTTTCCATTAATTTTAGCTGACTCTTCAACTTTAAGTGCATCATCATATTATATGCGAAAGGCAATCACTTGTGGTTTTTTCAATATTTATCCTCTAAATTTCTTTTTTTTTTGTTGCTTTGTTGCTATACCTAGTATTCCTAGCAATATATCAAATGATAGTGTTGATGACAGACAGTCTTCCTTCATCCTTGATCTTATTAAAAATTACTCTGGCTTATTCCCATTATATGTGATGCTGGGCTCCTGGTTTTGGATAGATACTATTCATCAAGTTAAGGAAATGTCTATTTATTTCTATGTTTTCCAGTGTTTTAACAGGAATGGGCCCTCTGTCTTGTTAAAAGCTTTTTTAAAAATCTATTGACAGTCGTATAATTTTTGTTATTAATATGTGCTATTACATGAATAGATAATCGAATATTGATTTAACTTTGCATTCATAATACAATCTAGTCATCATCTTTATGATATATTCATGAGGTTTATAGCAAAGTTCATTATGGATATTTTTCTATATTTTCATTTTGTTTTGATATACCTTAGTTTTGATATCAGGGTGATATTTTTATTACTAAAGAAATTTAAAACATTTTATTTTACTCTTTTTCAAACTGTTGACATAATAGCAGAAATAACTGTTCTTTGATGTTTGTTAGTATTTACTTCTAAATTCATCTGGTCCCAGTTCTATCCTCCTCCCCACTGGACAGCTCATTTATGAATTGTTGTGATAAGATGAGTGTTTTCCTGACTTCACTGACTTCCTCACCCCACCCAAAATAAGTGGTCTTAGCTTCCCTGACTTTTCCTAGTAAAACTGTTCAGAGATATAAATTTTCCCCTAAGGAATGCTCTGGCTGCATTCCACAGATTTTGGTATGTTGACTTAATACTCTACCCAGAAAAACTATGTTTAATACTACCGAGGCAAAAATGAATAGTTAAAAGTCCATTATTTTTAATGAAATTTTCTATTGTTTTTAATTCTTTGTCATCATAATTCCTTAGAATTAAGTTAGCCTCTAATTCTTAATTTTTTTTGGTAACCTTTTAAATAATATTTACAAAATTTACAATTTTTACAAAAAAATATTTATTACACTGTCATCAATTTTTAAATGTATTTAACACTTTTGCTTCTCTATACTTCCTTGAGTATTTTTTATGTCCTAATACTGTCAATCATTTATGAAAGTGCTGTGAACTGAAGATTTTACATTTTTTTCTATTCTTGTAGGTCAGAGCTACAGAGATATTCACCCTGGACACAGCCTTCTGTCCATGACTTATCTTCATCTGGTCTGACATGCTTAGACCCTTTGTGAGGGGAGGAGGTCACTAAGGAGAGCTGACATGACAAGTCCCTTCCTGAGTCCACAATAGATCTTTGACTTGGGTCTAGGACATGAGGAAAAACCTACCATTTTTCACTGTTCTCCTTCCTGAACCTCAGGTCTATCTGTCGTGGATCTGAAACCTCTTCTTATTATAAACACTATGTAAACTCTTATTATAAACATTATATAAACTGTTATACATTATATTATTATATAAACTATATTTTTATAAAATATATTATACAAATTATATTATTATATAAACTCTTATTATAAACAGCCCTCATTTAATCTTTGCACTAGATGACTTCACATAGTGCCCTCCTGGTTAGAACCTCCACCCTAGTGCCCACAGTTATCTGTCCTATGCTGATAAAGTCTAGAAAATGACTCATTGTGATTTTTTTCTTCTGAGTAATTGGGACTAGATCTGGTACTTTTCTAGATTTTTGTGGTATAGCTATATGTAAAAGGTTTGGGGAGGGGGAACAGAGAGAATTGGATCATTCTGCTTCCAATACTGCATTAATATCCATTTTCCTGAAGACCTCCCAACAACTGTCATTTTTTATTCATATCATTTTTACCATTCAGGTGGTCATAAGATGGAAATTCACAGTTGCTTTGAGTTTCTCTATGAGTGATTTTTTTTTCTCAGTTGTTGATAGCTAACATTTCTGCTTTGGAATATTATCTTTTGATCTTACATTGAATGAATTCCTTATATATCTTGGAAACAGATCTTTATCAGAGAAAATGATTTTTTTCCCATTTAAATGACTCCCTTCTATTAATTGCATTGATTTTATTAATGCAGAAATTCATCAATTTTGTGTAATGAAATTATCCATAAAAACCTATCTCTACTTATGTTAAAACTATCTCTATTTATTCATTCATTTTCCCAATCCAAAATTGCAAAAAAAAATATTTCCTTCCCTGCTTCTCTAAATTACTTAAGATATGACCTTGAATTAGTGCCATTTGAAACTTAACTTTTTATAAGGTATCAAATATTGGGTCTAAAACAAATTTCTGCCAAACTATTTTTTTAATTATTCTAAGCATTTTTATTGATAAGTGAGTCCTTTCCACAGTAATTATGGTATTATGGTGCTTTTTTAACATTCTGCTGCTCTAGTCATTTCTTTATGTTGGTTGGTTACAATTGATCTTTCTACTTTTTAGTCAATAAAAAATAAATACTTTTATTACTGCTTTACAGTACAGTTTGAGTTCCAGTACTGCTAGGCCACCTTCCTTCCCCCTTTTTTTATTATTTCACTTGAGATTCTTGATCTTTTGTTCCTCCACATTGATGCTTTTATTTTTTTTCTAATTCTATAAAATAATCCTTTGGCAGTCTGATTGCTATGGCACTAAATAAGTCCATTAATTTAAATAGTATTCTATTTTTTATTATATTGGCATGGCCTAACTATAAACAATTAATATTTCTCCAGTTGCTTAGGGATATATTTGTGTAAATAGTATTTCACAGTTATACTACCAACATACTTCATGTTGGTAGGTAAAATTTCCAGGATTTTATATTTTCTGTAGTTATTGTTTACTTTTCATCTATTCCTGCTAGGTTTTGTTAATGTGCATTAAGGCTGGTTGTTTACATAGGCTTATTTCATATTTTCTGGAACTCATTTAACTAATTTTAGTTGAATCTATAGGGGTCTTTAAATAGGTCATCATATCATCTGCAAAAAGCAATAATTTTGTTTCTCCCGATGGTCAGTTTCTATCAGTTTATTTTTCTTGACCCATGTTATAGTTGACATCAAAATGACATCACACAACTACGGCAATAACAGATATCTTTCATTACCTTTGTTCCTACAGGAATGGCCTTTAGGATTTTTCCATTACATGTAATAGCAGTTCTTGGTTTTAGATAGATACTATTTATCTAATGCTAATTAACTAATGCTAATTTATCTAGTACTAATACTTTCACAAAAGTTTTTCAGTATATCTTGAACATATCATGTGAATTTCTTTTGTTTATGTTATTAATATGGCCTATTATGTTTATCATTTTCCTCATATTGAACCAACCATGAATTCTAATACAAATCAACCAAGTCATGATTAAAACATATTATTCCACTTGTTGTAGTAGTACTTTATTTAATGTTTTTACATCACTAGAGATATTGATTTATATATTTATATTCTAATCACTAAGGGTATTGATTTATATTTTCTTTTTACTGCTTTGTCTCTTGCCAATTTCTGTGTCAAGAACATATTTTGCTGATAGAAGGAATTTGGTGGAATCCCTTATTTGCCTCTTTTTACAGATCATATAATTATTTTTATATTCTATATAATTTATTCTAAAACTACCTCTTCTGGAAAATTTTAGGGATATTCATTTATGCCTTTTTATACTTATTGTATTATTTATTGTTCTATTAAGTTGGATATATTAAATTTGTACAAGTATTTATGACTTTAAGTAAAGCTATTCTTTTCTTTGAATAAAATTGGACAATATCATTCTCGACACTTTCCTTTATTTCATCTTACTTCTTTGTGAATTCTTTTTTGATACTGAATTTCTTTTCTTTTCTATTTTAAATTAAATTACCTGTCATTGTACGATTGGAAAAGGAGTTTAACAAAGTTGTATATTGTCATCTTATTTATTTAACATGCAAAGTATCAAGTGAAATGCCAGCCTGAATGAATCAAAAGCCAGAATTAAGGTTTCTAGGAGAAATATCAACCATCTCAGATATGCAGACAATATCACTCTGAGGGCAGAAAGTGGAGAAAAATTAAGAAGCCTCTTGATGACAGTGAAAGAGGAGAGCATAAAAGCTGGCTTGAAGCTTAACATTAATAAAAACCAAGACTGTGACAACCTGCTTTATCACTTCCTGACAAAGAGAAAGGGAGGAGAATGAAGCAGCATCAGTTTTTATGTTCTTGGGCTCAAAGATCACAGCAGATGGCGAGTGCAGCTATGAAATTAAAAGATGCTTGCTTCTTGGAATAAAAGCCACGACAAATCTGGACAGCATGCTAAAATGCAGAGATATCATCTGGCTAACAAAGGTCTGTATAGTCAAAGCTATGTTGTTGTTTTTGTTTTTTTTCCAGTAGCAATGTATGGCTGTAAGAGCTGGGTGATAAGGATAACTGAACACTACAGAATCAACACTTTTGAATTGTGGTGCTGGAGAAGACTTCTGAGAGTCCCTTGGACTCCTAGAAGATCAAGTCAGTCAATACTTAAAGAAAATAATTCAGGCTATTCACTGGAAGGTCAAATGCTGAAGCTGTAGCTTAAATAACTGGGCCACACAATGGAAGACAGGACTAATCTGGAAAAGACCTTGATGTTCAATCTAAGGAGAAGGGAATGATGGGAATGATGGAAAATTAGATGGATAGACAATGCCGTGGAAGCAATACACATGAGCTTGAGCAGACTTCAGGAGACACGGGAGGATAGAAGGGCTGGTATGCAATGCTCCATGGTGTCATAAGGGGTTGGACACCACTGAATGACTCAACGATAATAGTAATCATTTTATGCCTCTTCCTTCTTGATCAATTCAGCATTGGTCTTGCTTTAATTCTGTTCATTCCTTGTTTGTTTTTCAATTTTTCAGATTTCATATTTAGTTGATATGGTTAGAATGTTGTTTTTTGATGAGGATTCTGAGAAGATGCCCAAATAAGGTAGGAAATTACCTGGTTCTCCCAAATTCCCCCACATGTCATTTAAAACAATGCCTCAAAGTTGACTTTAGAGAGTAAGAGAAATAATTAAAAGTCAGAGGAAGGCAGTTGTTCAGTCTAAGACAACTTGGGAGGATATTAGGAAAGACCTGACCTCCTGGGGGCAGTGGTCTGGCCTGACTGAGGTGCACAGACCTCTGGGTAGATACCACCAAATCAATAAACAAGGGGTAAGAATAGCTGTGCCGGAGGGAGCCTCCGCTTCAGGAACTTTTACTCCATAGACAGTGGGGAGGTGGAGGGCAGACAGTTGATCAGGGAACACTGCAGGGCTCTCCATTGGCACTGGTCATGGTTCCCAGATGTAGTCTCAGACTGTGGCTGTGGGCCAGGAGAATTAAGTCCACTCTGATCAGTATGGTTGCAGAGGGGTGAGGGCCCTGCTGGTGGTGATCTCTTTCAGGAAAGAAGTCCCTGGTTTTGGTTCCAGGGCAAAGGGGTGAGCTGAAACTTACAGACACTCTAGGAACCAGAGGGAACAGTAGTATTTGTTGAGACAGTATTGCTGGGGACCTTGATCAAGGGTCAAGAGAAGCAAGAAATGTCTGAGGTCAGACCCCCAGACATAGCTCAGAAAACAGCCTGAGGTAGTAACCTCCTCATCTCAGGACTAGAGCCCAACCCTAACATAGAGGTAACAGTCAAGAAATAGGCCACAAATAAGCCAAAGAGAAGAGAAAAAATTGACCATGATAGCTACCAGAGCAATAGAGAAGATCTGAATTCAAACTAAGAAAAAGATAGGGAAGTCAAGTGCTACTTCTACTTCAAAGAAAAATATAAAAGGGTTACAAGCCCAAAGGAGTTCTTGGGAGATGGTGAAAAGGACTTTAAAAAAATCAAAGAAGAGAAGTTAAGGAAAAATTAGAAAAAAAAACAGCAATGCAACAAATTCAAAAAAGACAACCAGCTGAAAAAAAGACATCCAAAAACTTGTGGAAGAAAATAACACCTTAAAAATTAGAATTAGACAAAGGAAAGTTAATGACTTTTTAAGACACCAAGAAATAAAAGCAAAATCAAAAGAATGGGAAAAAAAAGAATGTGAAATTTCTCATTACAAAAACAACTGGCCTAGAAAACAGACTGAGGAAAGACAATATAAGAATTCTTGGCGTACCCAAAAGTTATAATCAAAAAAAGAGTCCAGACACTATAATTCAAGCATCTGTTAAGGAAAACGATCTTCAAGTTTTAGAACTAGAAAATAAAACAGAAATAGAAAAAAATCCACTGATCACCACCTGAAAGAGAACTCAAGATGAAAACTCACAAGTACATTATAGCTAAGTTTCAAAACTCCAAGGTCAAGAAGAAAATACAAGCAACCAGAAAGAGGTTAATTAAATACTGTGGAGCTACAGTCAGGCTAACACAAGATTTAGTATCTTCTGCATCAAAAGAATGAAGGGAATGGAACATGAATTTCTGAAAAGTAAAACAGTTGGATCTGCAGCATGAATAATTTACCAAGTAAAGCCGGGTACAATCCAGCAAGGGGGAAAAAATGAATTTGTAATTCACAAAAGGATGTTCAGGTATTTGTAAAGAAAAAAACTAAACAGAAAATTTAACCTACAAGCAACATAAGAAGGCAAATATGAAAAGCATATTTATAAGGACTTTAATAAAAATCAAACTTTATTTCTCATAAGGGAAAACAGTATCTGAAACTCTTACGAATGTTATCATTGCTAGGGGAGTTTGAAAGAGCATGTATATATTAGAAGGCTTAAGGTTGAGCTGAGTATGATGGGATGATTCCAAAAAATAAAAAGGGTTAGAAGAAGTAAAACAGACAAATTATTTCATACAAAGACGTGTAAATGGAAGAATGTTGTAATGGAGGCAGGAGAGGTGGAGGGTTGGTAGTGCTAGAACTTTATTCTCATAGAACTAGGTAAAGAGGAAATAATATACATCTAGAACATTATAAAAGCCTTAACAGAGAAATATGAGGGAATAAAATAAGGAGGGGACACTTAGAAGGGGTGTAAATTAAAAAGGCAGTGGCCAGAAGTAAATTAGATGTCGGAGGAGGGATAGGGTAAAAAGAGAGGGAGAGGATCATTAGAAGGAAAAATAGGATAGAGAGAAATACACAACTAATAATTATAACTCTGAATGTGAAAGGAATGAGCTCATGCATAAAACAGAAACAGCAGAATGGATGAAAAGCCAGAATCTGATAATATGTTGTTTACAAAATTAATAATGAGAGATGCACATAGAACAAAAATGAGGTTGTCCAAAGAATTACTGTGAACAACTAAGCTATTCTGAGTATTATAAATATTCAAATTAATTACAAAGGACCTGTGAAGGAAGAGGCTATCTATCTCCAGAGAAAGAACTGATAAATAGACGTATACATAGTATGAGTTATATGTGTATATGTTTATCTATCTAGATAGATAGTTACGCATATCAAAGATGACTCTGTAGGTCAAGGTGGGGAGGGAGCGAGGCAATTTTGAAATTAAAAGGTAACCAAAAATAAATTAAATTTTTTAAAACATTGCTTTTCTATTGATGCAAGATGCCATCCACTTCCAGAGAAAGAACTATAGAATCAGAAGGCAGAATGAAGCAGACTGTTTTCTTCTCTTTTGTTGTGTTTCGGCTTGGTTTTTCTCATGGTTTCTCCAATTTATTTTAACTCTTCTACGCAACATGACTAATGTGAAAATGTGTTTATTAAGAAGGTATGTATAGAACCCATATAAGACTATATGCCATCTTGGGGAGAGAGGAAGGAGGGAGGGGGAGAAAATTTAAAACATATGGAAGGGATTGTTAAAAACTGAAAACAAATCAATAAAAAAAGAGAAAAGTCAAAAAAATAATGCTTTTCTAGCTTTTATAGTTGCATGCCCAATTAATTCATGTGTTCTTTCTCTCGTCTTGATATGTTGTCTTAATGTTCTCATTTTCTTTAATGATACTGATTTATATGATTTGTTCTATAACTAATGAGTTTTTTAAAATTAAATTTCTCAGTATCAATTAATTTTTATCCTTTCTTCAAAGCTCTTGATCGAATACAATTCTTACTGTATTGTTGATAGTAAAGGGCATGTTTAACGTCCACCTTTCTTCATGAGATTTTTTAGGCCAAAGTAGTTCATTTCTGTATAGGTGTCATGCACAGCGAAGAAGCATGTACATTCCTTTAATTTCACATCAGTAATTACTCCAAGTCTATGATATCTACTTTTTTCTAAAGTCCAAGTTAGGTCCTTACCTTCTTTCTCATTACTCTTTTTGTTAGATTTGTATAAGCCTGAAAGAGGTAAACTGAGGCTCCCAATAATTATAGTTTTACTTTCTATTTCTTTTGAATATTTTTAATTTCTCCCTGTAAACTGATTAAATTTTAAGTATTTAGATGCTATTACATTTATATGTCATTACATGCAAATGTATCATATGTATTATTACATACTGATATTAATTTATTATATATGATGCCTTTAGGTATAATGTAATTTTACCACTTATTTCTTCTTACCTTGTCTACATTATTCTTGTTTTATCTAAGATCATGAATACTACTGCTGCCTTTTTTTAGTTTGCCTTAAACAATAATTCTTCACCAGCCATTTATTTTACTTCTGGGAATCTCTTTGTTTCAAGTAAGCTTTCTGTAAACACCATATGTTTGGCTGAATTTTGCTTTCTAATCCATACGGCTGCTCTCTTTCAAAGTATAGGTAAGTTTTTTCCATTCTCATCTGTAGTTATGACTGTTAAGCGTTTCTTTCTCTCCATCCTAGTCTCTTATAATTCTCCTTTCTTTTTCCTTATTCTCTTATAATTCTCCTTTCCTTTTCCTTATTTTCTTATAATTCTCCTTTCCTTTTCCCTTGTCCTAATATATAAATATAAAGGTAATGAGACAGTGTATTCAATACTAGCAAGTAATCTACTTCCATTCTACAGAAGTTTTTCCCTTCTTGAGCTCTCCATAACCCAATGGTTTCTATCATTTATTTCTTTTCTTTTAAGACCCCTTCCAAAATTAGATTTTGTTTTACTTACCATTAATCTCCCTGTTTCTACAATCTCTATCAATGCCTCCTGCCTGTTTCACCTTGTTAATTTTTAATGTTTTTTTCTATATCATTTTCTTTGTGTGTTTGTGTGTGTTCAGTCCTCCTTTGTCTATTTCATATGCAAGTGGACTTCACTTGATATCTGCTTACCTCATTCTTTTCTCCATATTTTTATAGACTATTTCATACTTCCTAGTAATGTGACATACAAAATTCTACCCTCCCTTTCTTCCTGGGGTATTATTTTCTGGGCTCTCTTCTTTTTTCATTTATGATTATCAAAACAGAATGAAACCACATCAGACCTTCTATCTTATTTAATTCCCTCTATGATCCTACAAGACATTAAGATTCTGAGGAAGCACTAGCTTATTCCTCTCCCTGTGGTAATTTAAATGCTTCCTCATCATATAACTTCTCCCAACAGTTAAAATGTATTTACCTTTCTAGTTTTCTCTTGAATCCTGTGTTTACATTTCCAATATTTTATCCAGGTTTGGTATTTTCATCAGTAATGCTTGGAAATCCTCTTCTATTAAAGGTTCCTTTTTCCCTGGAAAGATTATACTCTTCTTTGCTGGGCAAGAAAAATTATACTAACGGCTCTCTTTTTCTTTAAAGTGACAGCTGCCAAATCTGATGTGATGTTGAATTTATATCCTTGATACATGAACTCCTTTTTCTGCCTGCTCATATTTTATTTTCTTTAATCTGAAAGGTCTGGTTCTGGCTGTGACTTTCTGCATACAATAGAAGATCATATTAACTTCTTAAAGTTACTGCATTATACTAATTGAGATTGAATTTTCTCTGAGAGGGGAAGCTCAAATTTCCCTTTCTATACTTTTTCTTCTTTCACTAATTTTGTCTTATTCCAATTTTCATTTTTTTTATTCTTAGCTTTTGTATGGAATGTTTACATTCTAAACAAACTATAATATCTGATAAGCATTGTAACATGTCCTTTGTTGAATATGCACAACTCTGTATTAAGGAAACCACTGGGATCTCTGATTGAGTGTTTTGTAAGTTAGGGACTGTATAAGGTCTGTGCTGCACTGAGGTTCTTTTTGTGCATGACACTGAAAAAGTAAATGAAAAGAAACTGCTTGTAGGTCCTGAGGGAATATAGATGAAAACTGCAGGGGTGGGGGGTAGGGAATGCATCCAAGCTAATTTATTGAGAACAACACATTTGTGAGCCAAAGGAAAAGTACAGAAAGACTGAATGAGCCTGTACAAGCCATCAGTGGTAGCATATGCCCATACCTTCCCTGAAAAGTCATGGGCCCTCTAAACAATACTGATTTCTTCAGGCTTTGAGACTATTAGTGGCTAGTGATAAGTCCTTTAAAGGAAGCAGGTGATCCAATGATTCAAGACCCTCCCTCCAAGTCCATCCTCCAAGCTGGGGGAAATGTTGAGTCCTGAGAGGTCCAGGGCCACATCAGAGCACACAAGGGCAAGCAAAGATATGTCCTGAGGGATTCTGGACAAGAGACAACAGCTGACAACGCAGGATGGATCTAATCCTTGAAAGGCACCTGGAGCACAGAAGGTAAAGACAGAGGCCATGGAAAAGCAACCACAAACCAGTGCTGATACAGTGCACTCTGAGAAATACCAAAAATGAAGGAGCCATAAGCTGGTGCCTGGATGAAGGACTCATGCCAGATTACTTGGGAATCCTCCACTATCAACATACACTGCAGAAGATGAAAAGATAAATGATTTATAAAAAGAACTCGATAAAACCTTCCAAGTTAAATCTATACATACTTTAATATTCAGTTTCTTCAATGTAAAGTGGTTCATAGGAAGGATAGAGAAAAATGTTAGAAAATATGCCTCATAATTAAGAAATGAAAGAAGCCAAAAGCTTATATGCAGTGAGTGCTTTTTTTAGATCTGGAAAAGGCTCCACATAGCAAGCATTAAATAAGGCCACAAAAAAATTTATTTTATCTTGATAGACAAAAAATGACTACTCATGTGAGAGTTATTTTTAATATTCATATGGAATCTGAAGATTTATTAGTTAGATGAAGGTTTAAAATCAATACCAAATAAGAAGAAAAATGCAAATGGAAAAGTAGAGTTGAAAAGATATTAACTGCAACTAAAGTACAACCCAAACCATTCAGACAAGCTATTGATGCAAAAATACATGGATAGTGGAAAGAAAATAGTCACCTGGAGAAACTATTCCCATTTCCTAACGATGTTTCACTGACATAGCAATAATAATAAAGATAGTACCATTTATACAGCTCCTACTATGTGTTAGAAGGTTAATGATACTATATTATTTGAGCCTTACAACAGCCCTGGGAGTTAGGTGCTACTATTATCACCAATTTACAGTTGAGGAAACTGAGGCAAATAGAGGTCAAATGATGACACAACTAGGATCTGAGGTTGGATTTGAACTCAGGTCCTCTTGACTTCAGGCCCAGTGCTTGATCTAATACATCACCTAGCTTCCTAACTTTAGCCTTAAATCACTGGCCAGAACCTTGAGACCAAAGAGTCTAGCTATTTCCCTAGCTAGCAAATATTCTATCTCCTTGGAAAAGTGAGAGATAAGGTAGCTAACATCAACAACTTGTAATATAAATTTCTTTCTAAAATCTCACAGATGAAAATGGTGAAAGAATGTGAATAATATAATCCAATAAAATAGCAGGCAGTGATGGAGAAGAGAAAAAAATTTACATAGGGCTTTATGAGAGAACACATTAAGCTTAATTGTAAGGGCATAGTTTGGGGGGGAGGGAAATGCATTTAAAGCCAGGATTTGAGATAATTTCTCAGCTCTTGCTTGCTACCTATGTGTTCTCGCTGGACTTCAGTTTCATCATCTGTAAAATGAGATAGGTTGAGTCAGATTTATGGACAGGAGAAGAATTTATGAATCAACAAGAGATAGAAACCATTGTGAGATGTAAATTTGATAATTTGGATTACATTAAATTTAAAAGGTTGTTGTATAAACAGATGTGTGTAAATTTTGTACAAATTTGTATTATATATTTGTATAAATGTAGCCAATGTAGCCAAGATTAGAAGGAAAGCAGAAATGTGGGAGGTGAGAGGGAAATTATAGACAATTTCTCTGGAAAAAGCTTGACATCTCAGATATATAAAGAACCTTGTCAAATTTATAAGAAATTGAGTCATTCCCCAATTGCTAAATGGTCAAAGGATAGGAAATGGCAGTTTTTGGAAGAAGCAATCAAAGCTATATGTAGTGATATGAAAAAATACTCTAAATCATTAATGATTAGAAAAATGCAATTTTGAACAACTTTGAGATCTCATCTTACACCTATCAGACTGACTAAAATGACAGAAGATAAAAATAAGAAACGTTGGAGGGAATGTGGAAAAATTGGGACCCAAACGCTGTTGGTGGAACTGTGAATTTTGAAGTGATTTTGAACAATAATCTGGAATTATGCCCAAAGAGTTATAAAACTGCAGGTACCCTTTGACCCAGAAATACCACTATTAGGTCTGTTTCATAAGGGGATCAGGTAAAAAGAAAAAGCTATATGTTCTAATGTATTTATGGGAACTGTATTTGTAAGAGGCAAAGAATTGGAAGTTGAGGAGATATCCATCATTTGACGAATGGTTGAAGAAACTGTGGTGTATGACTGTGATGGAATACTACTATACTATGAAAAGTATGTGTCAGTAGGTTTCATATCTATGTGTTAACTACTGGCCTTCTCTAGTGCAGGGTTGGGAGGGAAACAGTTTGGAACTCATAATGTAACAAAAAACAGTATTTTAAAATCATGAAAGAGGATGATTCTGGATGGAGTAGGTCAGACAATTCTAAGCTCTCCAGACTTCCTCTACAAACAAGACAAAATAGCACCTGAGGGTGAGCTGGGCCTGGCATCCCTTATCGCAGAGGCTCCCTCAATTTTCCCCCCTCAGACTCCCTATTCCCCACACTGCCCAGCTGGGCTGCCAAGATGCAGTCCTGGGCAAGAAGCAACCAGCACATGCCCAGTGGGGTGAGGACACTGCTGGCTGTGGGCACTTACAGGAGAACTGAGTTCTTGGTCTGAATTCTAGGCCAGAAAGAAGAATTAAAGGCCATAGCCACTGGCGGGTTCTCAGGGAGCGGGAGCATATCCACATAAACATACACACATTATACATATGTATACACATGTACATATATACACATAGAAATTTCTGACCTACTCTATCATCTTCCCAGAATGCAACCCCACACAATTTTCTCCCTCATTAAGTAGAGCCACCACATAGAGACTAAAATTGCAGACTTTGATGTACTGTATAAGGAAGTAGAAATGACATACAGTAAAGATGAGAGCTGCTGGATTTTAAAAAATGTACAAGGTTATTTCCCAAGGTCTCTGAAGAAGAAAAAAATATAAAATGATTGAGTAAAGAATCAAAAGGAAAATCAAGAATTACAAGCCCATCTGCCTACTTGTTCATGTGTACAAAAGCTTTATGATGCTAATCAATACACATATTAAGGCCTTCTTAAATGAATGAATGAGAAGAGAACAGGGAAACTTTTGCAAATAATATTTTGCAGCAGACTACGTTGTTACTATCACACGATTCAATGAAAGGTAAAGAGAATGCGGGTCCTACTATTTATTGTATATATTTTTTTAAAATTTGATTTGGTAGGGCAAAATTCTACCGTCAAGTTTCTCTTCCAAAAAAATTTTCATCCACCTATAAGTTTTTTTAAATTCATGATTCCTTGGAAGCTATATAAGCAAAAATGTTGTTTAATGATTCCTTAATTATTACTATCAAGCACAGAATAATACAAGAATCTGGATAGTGTGTATAATGTGTATATATGTGTGTATGCATAAACATACACAGACACACATCTATATATACACACATACTTATGTATATTGTATATGTATGTGTGTATGTATTTTTTCAGGCAGCTAGGTGGTGCAGTGGATAGAGTGCCAGTCCTGGAGTCAGTGAAGACTCATCTTCCTGAATTCAAATCTGACCTCAAACAATTACTAGCTGTGTGACCCTGTGCAACCAGTTACTTAACCCTACTGACCTCAGTTTCCTCATCTGTAAAACAAGCAGGAGAAGAAAATGGCAAACCACTCTAGTATATGTTTAAAAAAAACACAAATAGAGTCACAAAGAGTTGACATGACGGAAAAACAAGTCATACAGATTTCTACAAAATGTGTTTGCCACTCTCATGGCCTCTGGATGGTAAAATCCCTAAAATGCTCCTGTATGGAATACATCATTACCTAGAATGTTAAAAGCTGCCAAGTGCTTTACATCTGCAACTTACCTGATCTTTACAGCACTGTGAAGCAGGTGATATTATTCTCATCTGGTAAATGAGGGAATTAAGGCACAAAGAGTCAAAGGAACTTGCTTAGGGTCACATAGATAACCGTCTTAGACAGACTTAAACTAAGTTCCTCCCAACTTCAACTCCAGCACTTTATCCGCTACATCATGCTGTATCCCTGGCTTCAATTATCATGCTAGGATAATTTCCATTTACTTATACGTGGTGAGTTTGATATACCTACAGGACATTCAGTTTTAAAAGTCCAATATTCAATCCTGGAGATCATAAGAGAGAGTAAGGTTAGAGATATACATATATTCACACATACATACAAACACATACATATATACATACATATTAAAAATCCCAGTTTTCAGGAATGGAGGTCATGAAAGAGACTATGGCAGGAGATATATATATGTGTATGTATGTGTATATACACATATATGTATGTGTGTATAGGTATATGTATATATCACTATCTCTGTTTATTAATACATATCCCCAGCCCTAATCTCTCTCATAACCTTCAGTCTTAAATATTGGGCTTTTCAAACTGAATGCCCAATAGGCATCTCAAACTCAACATGTCCAAAACAGGACTAATTATCTTTCTACAAACAATTTCTCCTCCTTTCTGCACAACTTCCCTATTATCATATAGATCAACTTGCAATCTCTATCATCCTGGACTGCTCACGCCACATAAACCATTATGACACCAAATCTTATCACATCTACCTTTTGGTTGGTTTTCCGGCCTCAATTTTTTCCACCTTCCGGTTCATTCTCCAATTAGCTGCAAAAAATGATCTTTCAAGAAATGAAAGTTATCTTTCAAAAAACAGGTCTTTCCATGCTACAGTTGTTGTAAAATCTGAAATTATTAGGACATTGTGAAATCTGACATTAAATATCATCCTTGTTCAATGGAAACACAAGCAAAGAAATTTTTTTTTCAAAAAGATGAGACATGACATCAAGAACCTTTGTAATTAATGCCTTTTCATTGAGTCATGTATTTAGAGGTCATAGATTACTAAATATTTATATTTTTTTTATTTTCTAGTGAGCTTTTCTGGAGAGAAGACTGAGTGGCACCAATTTGAAAGGCCCAATCTTGTGCATGTACAAAAATACCAAAAGTTTATAAATATCATTTGGGAAAAATTTCTCAAAGCAAACAAATTTTTTAAGCAAGAAAATAGAGAAGGCTAATGGAAGAAGGGATATAATCACATAAACATGCATCCACATCCATCATTTAAAATAATCATCTTGGGATATCTCTATGAAATTAAGTGTGTTTTACAAGTGCTTACCTCAAAATAATATGAAGTAATGATATTTTAAAAATATCATAAAGTATCATTTAATTGAAATAGTTTAACATAGCTTAACTTGAACAAAAGTCATTTCTTCATGGGATATTAGCCCAAAAAAATTACATCTCTGTCCCTGTTCTACTTCTCTATGATATAGTGAGTAATATATACCTTAGGAATATGATACCTCTCCAGATCTATATCTTAATTAAATTCTATCCCTTCTCAGTCTCATTGAACAAAAACAAGAAATGGTTGATGAGAAAGACAAATATCCTATATAAAGTTACCTGGCTTTTTTATTTCATAAGTTTTAATTTGTTGAAAATATTTGACATGGTGATCTAACATTTGTAGAACTTTTCCAGAAACAAAGTCATGAATATAAACAAGATAAAGATGGGAAAAAGAAGCAAGATGAAAATAAAGCTACTTCAAGCACAAATTTTGGCAACTTTTACTTCATAAACAATTTTACTGATGTAAATACTATCAGAATTGGTTATAAAATCTCCAGGCTACTCACATTTCAAAAAAGACCGAGACATTCCATTCTATGCCTCTATCTAAAAATCATAATTCTTAAAGGTATTTCCTGATGAAAAGGCATCTTTCTAATAATTATACCTTGTCAGTCCCCCTATACAACTCCCACATACCTTGTGCAAAGAACAGTTGTGTTGATTAGTGACTGGATTTTTTAAAGAATTTAATATTTTCCATCAGTTATTTGATGTTCCCAATCAATTGGCTGCATAATCTTATGATCGCATTATTTGTCACAGGGTGGCACAATTGTCCGAGGATGTGTTTGTGTGGTGAAGAAATGGGGGCTTTGTTCTTTATAAATATTATATACCGATCAACGTAAGTTTGATGAAATGTGGACTCCACTTCGGTGGGGGGAGGGGAGAAGCAAGACTAGGAAAAAGAGAATTTACATGTAGCAACAGCGCAAAATCCTCAAGTCATATATATACATATATATTCAATATGTATATATTCAAAAGAGCAGTCATTTATACAAGCAAAAAATACTTGGAGATTTAAAGAAATTCTCCTCTGTAGAAGGGAGGCTGCGTTCTAAACTATTAACCTTTCCCGGAATGGAACAGCCTTCATAACTCCCCTGCGCAACTTTTCACAGAATTAACTGCAATTGACATGGAACAGAATTAAGTGTAATTGACATGGAACGGAATTAACTGCAATTGACAGGGAACGGAATTAACTGCAATTGACATGGAACGGAATTAACTGCAATTGATATGGAACCCTTACCTTACACTTCTGCATCCCCTTTGCTTATGTGGTCTTGGTAAGAAAAAAAAAACGAACAAGCATCTGCGGGCAGCTCAGCTCTGCATCACAAGAGAGATTTACGGGACTTCTTCCTTTGGCCGATCTCCACCACCACCACTACCACCACGCCCCTACTTTCTTTCGCCTACCCCCATTCCCTTTCCCCTTCCCCGCGGCTCTTCGGAGTGGGGAGGAGGGGCAAAGGACCGTGATGCAGCAAGGGAAAACTGATAGCTAAGACTGCGAGGAAACAGTGCCGATGCCCTCGCGTGGGCGTCCCAGACCCGGTTCTAGCCCCATCTCCACCTAGGGCCGCTCTCTTAACGAACCTCCCCTTCTGGAATCGGCGAGACGGCTGCAGCGGGCAATAAGGGGAAAGCCAGGCACTGTCTACCATTGTTCAAGTTTTACAGCCAAAAGTAAAGGGTATAATCCTACAGAACAAGGACCGGGCCATTGAAACAGATGGAACTTTCTCATGAGCCCTTAGGTGCGTTTTGTCAGGTGTTGCAGCACTTTTTCTCCCCCTAAGACTTGTTCCAAAGTTAACTTTGAAGTGAGTTATATATACGTGGTCAGATGCAGAATCTTCATGCTACCGACGTTTGCATTTGTGGAAAATTAGTCAGTTTTTCTCCTGTCAAACATATGGGCCAGATAATAAAGTTGGGAGCTAAAAGGCTAGTTGAAAATGCTCTCCAGATATCTCCACAGCCAGGGCATACTTAAAAAACATCACAGAAATAGTAGCTACCTGCTTTAAAGAGGTCCAAATAACTATATCCTCTGCAGTCTCCTCCCATACTTTATTTCATTTTTAAAAGTATTGTATTAATTGATCACTCCGTCCATATCTCCAAATGTTATTTTAGATGCATGCCTAACCACAAGAAAGAAAGCATGCACTAGTGGATAGAGAACAGCAGAAACACCAGAACTTGGAACCCTGGATCTAAGTACCACTTGTGACGCAACTGTCTGTGTGACCTTAGGCAAGTCACTTTACCTTTTACTGCTAGGGCAGAGGTCCCTAAAGTGAGCGATAACACCCCCTCACTGGAACCCAGGAGTGATCATAGTAGCCTCTGGTGCAATTGTAGAGCATTGAATAAAAATAAGGGAGCAGTGAAAGCATAAGGAAAGAAGAGAATGTAATAAAATTTTGAAAAACCTCTCCTATATGTTTCTTCTGTTGTGTAACAGAGTTAAAGTCATAATGATTGTATTATTTTCCAAATAAACACACAAAATGCAAATTATAACCTACCAGTCGTCAAATCCCCTGACAGGTCTTAACAAGCAAGTGTTGGTAGGCCAGTGTTCTGTATTTTGGGGAAGTCTAGTTTGCATTGGCAGGAATATGTTTGTGTAATAACTTGTTTACATTATGATACTATACAGTTACATGATGCATTGTGTCATCAAAATTTCAATGCAGGAAAAAATACAAATTTACAATAAACTTAAATTTAAGATGCCATTTAAAAATTTTTTTTGAAATAATGCAAATTTCAAAAAAAAAACATTAAAGGGTCAAAGAAAGTACATTTCCTGGGGAGCACTGGGTAATTTTTTTAAAAGAAGGTGGTAGGTCAAATAAGTTTGGGAACCTCTGAGTCTAGGCAACTCTCAAAGGCTGTAAGTTATAGAATGGAAGTTAACCTGAATTGTTAGAAGTTTCCTTATCTGGACTTCTCTAATGAAACTAGGAATCACATATCCAGTCCCTGCCCCTCTTATATATGTATAAAGAGTCTTTTGTGTTTATTACTTTTTTAGACTTGTAAGAAAATTTAAAACATCATTTACTCAAAATCCTTCCTTCTACAGAACTGAGGCTTAAATAGCTTCAGTGATTCATCCATAGTCAGACTACAACACTCTCCAGAGTCCCAGTCCAGTGCTCTCTCTTCTTACTATGTCATTTGTCTCTTTAAAGTGCTTATGGAAACCAAAGAAAATTCAAAAGGAAACACAGACAAGGAGGACAGTTTTGAAAGTAACATGTTGTGTTTATTATATATTTTCATTTGAAATCAAGCTATACTTAATAGATTTTAATTTCACATGTAATTCTTTTTTCTGTTCTACTTAATATGAGAAAATTTTCCTTATTGTAGATTTTTAAAATTAAAAATTAAATGACATATAAAAAGAGTATCCTATATGCCTACCTCAACAATTGGAGGTCTAAACTAGGTGTGAACAAGGCCTACACACATCTCCATTTCACTGATCAATAACCCTACCAGAGTAAAAGTAATTAATACAATATTCTGACTCTGATACTTTAACCAAGTGAAAACAAAAAGTCAATTAATCAACTGCATTGGATTAGGTGTAAGAAGTCCTTGAAAGCCACTGAATAAAATGAAATGTCTTTCCACAAGACATATGTTGGTATTGGCTGAAGAAATTCAGTAATATTCCAATGTAGTTTCTATAAAATAGCAAGCCTGTTAGGGACCAAAACATTGGAGCATCTGGAAGGCTAAAGGAGAAAACTGTCCAACCACCTTCCTGAGAGGGTGATGATAGGGTGGATGGAGAAGGGAGGAAGAGAGCCTCCGTCTCCTTCCCTGTTTTTGATCACAGAAGGAACTTGTGACCTTCAGAAGGAATTAGACTCATTGGCATCCCATCAACACTGCTGGGACAATAGCAGTTATCACAAATGAGTCGTAATAAGGAAAAGCATTTTTAAAACTCTAAAGGAGCCCAGGAGAAAAGCTATACCATAACCAAGGGAAACATCCTGAGAACTCCAGCAAAACTGTTTCCAGGACCCATGAGTTCTCCCTTTTGCCACATGTACTCTAGGCTTGATTTCATTTCCCCTGAACTCTATGTTCTAGTGGAAGAGTGTGTTACAGACCTTTGGAAGGAATGTTTTATACCAACTGTTGTCACCATGCCACTTTAATAAATGTCCCCAACTAAAAAGCCTGGAAGAAGGCTGGAAAAAATACGAATCAGTTGAACCATTGAAAGAAGCACACTAGTGGGTTCATGAGCTATAGCATATAGAAGGCTATCCCCAACTTCTCAGAGGCACCTTCTGGACCCATAAAGGAGGAAATAGCAGCTGTGCTCTGGGGATGCAGATTGCTACTGTGAGTTAAAGTTGGCAGAACAGAAAAGGAGGAGTAGGAAGAAAAGAAGGAGGAGATAGAGGAAAAAGAAGAGCTTTTTGCATTAATAAAATCAGCACAACTCAACTAACATAAAAAAGGAAGCAACTGAGTAAGGAAAAAATATTTTCATCAAATATTTGATAAATCCATTTCCTAGTAGATTAGTGAATTATCATCAAACTTATCAAGAGAATTACAGACTACTAAGAAATATATGAAAGATTGCTCCAAATTAAAGCAACTTTGAAGTTTAACCTCATGTCACACAATGACAAAGATGACCAAAAAAGTGGAAATGGTCTAGCTGAAGGACTTGTGGAAGATAAGCTTTTGGTGGAGCTGTGAACTGGTCCAGCCACTGTGGAGAAGAAATTTGACATTCTGCTAAGGAAATGAGCAAAATGTCCATGCTCTTTACTCTAGTGTTTCTCCTGCTGTGTATGTGCATCTTGGAAGGGAAGAAAGGTTTGATATAAAACAAAATATGCAAATAGGTAGCCCTGTGATTTCCCTGGTGTAGGGAACTCCTAAGAAGGAACTTCCTCTGCCAATGGGAGCAGGTGGTAGCTCCTTCTCTGCAACTTGAGTTTATGGCAGCATTTTTGGTTAGTACCAAAGAATCAGAAACATAAGAATACGAGAAAATATAAAAAGGCATTAAAATTGGTGCAAAGCAAAGTAAGCAGTGCTAACAAAACTAAATTACTATAAAAAATGGAAAAAACAGCAATAGCGAAATGAAACTGAATGGTATCCAATTATATCTAGTATGATAGACCTCACAAGAAAGAAATTATAACGCACCTCACTAACTTCTCTACACAAATAGGGGACTACATTTGTGGAACACTGCATACAATCTTTAATTTGGATGGTGCATTCATTAGTTTTACTGAAATGCTTTTTTCTTTATTCATTTTTATCTGTTTGTATTAAGGGATGGCGGTAGGGAAAAATCAATGATGCAAAAACAAAAGATATCAATGAAAAGAAAAATTTATGTGTGAAGGGAAAGTAAAATACCTGCACTGTAGGAGGAAAAATTCAAAGCCATGAGGATATATATTCTCAGAAAAAAATTGTTAGATGTAGCACCACAGGAGAAAAGAGAAAGATAGAAAGAAATGGAATGAATATTTAGGAAGGGTACTGTGAATTTTAAAGAGTCTGATGAGTAATGACTGTAATTATGAGCAGGTAATTACCCTGAAGAATATTAAATATTCATATTATTTCTTCACTAAGAGTTTATGAAGTAGCTTTCTTTCTTGGGAAGATAAAATGTTAAATGATCAAGTTCACTGAGGATGTGGGATGTGGTCATCCAGGCTGTCCCCAGACAAAATTTTGAAAGAAATATAATTTGTCTTCAGTGTTCCCTACTTCTTTCATTTCTACTCTCCAAATGCTACAAGTCCCCTACTTGGCAAACCTCTCCACATTGTGACACCCTATCATACTCTTTGCCAGATTGTGTCCATTTCCCTTACCTGTACACATCCCCAATCCTTCTACTTTTTTGTGAATTCCCAAATAACATGAAAATATACCTGGAGGGGTGACAATTAAGGTACTAGTACCTTAATATAATGCCTTAGTTTAAATGAGTTTGAGATTGGATATGCTTTGAATTTAAGTCACTGAACTACTTCTGAAGAAATGAGAGTCTTCTGATTAAGGGAAATGTCAAGAAACATCCCACTACCTAAGCAAGTCAAGTCGAAAATATCACAGCATTAAAGATCTGAAAAGAGTGTTCGAGATTATTTACCACAACTTCAGAGGATGACAGACTCTCGGAATGGGAAATAAATTCAGAAACAATCCAGGGCAACAACTTCAAATGGTGTAGGCAGTTTCCACTGAGGAGCTCCCAATACTACTTTAAATTAACACCTTCTCTTCAATTTATAAGTGTTAGAGAGAGCTGTCTGAGGGCACTCGGAAATTAAGTGATTTTCCCAGAGTCATGCAAATCAATATGTGGCAGAAGCAAGCTGTGACTCCAGGTCTTTCTGACTCCAAATACTCTAGTACTATATTACATTATACATACATATATGCATTTGCAATATATACCCACACCTATGTGTTACTATACTCTAGTATATTATCAGTACTCTAGCTACTACACCATGTTGTTTCTTATTTTACAGAAAAAACTCAGAGACATTGTATAACTCGTCTATGTCACACATATAGTAAAAGAGCTTGGACTAGTACATGGATTTCTTTGTTCCTTGTCTAGTAGTTTTTCCATTCCAATATGCACTTTGGAAAAACAACTAAAAGAGAGGACTAAACACTCAGAGCTATGTAACTTATAGATGCTAGAAAATCATTGGAAACTGTATGCATCGAAATTACCTAAGAACAGGACCTGTCTTATTTTTGTCTTTACTAAAACAATTCCTGACACATAGCAAGCACTTAATAATTCCTTGTTGATAGATTGGTCTTAGCAATACTCCTCAACTACGCATGAGATCACACTAAGAACTAGGGAAGATTGATGTTGAGGCAGAGTTCACATGATACTGAAGCTTCAGTGAAATGTAGAGGAGGAACGAAAGATGTATGAAATACTTGGAGACCTAGGTCAGTCAGTAGCTCATTTTGAGACTTCTAGCAGACGGTATGCTAGCAGCACACATGAATTTCATTTACCTCAATTGTCTTTGGATAACTGTCAATGAGAGCAAGGGACTCATAGATGCTATGAGAAATAACACAAACCAACCAACAAGAAAATTAAGTTAAAAGACCCAAGTTCATTTCCCAAAAGGCAATGGTAAAATTTGGAGCTGTGAGAGGACTGTATTGATCTATAACTCATCCTAAATATGGTTCCAGAAAACTTTTGGTGCTAACTAGGGAATATTGTTTTACGACCATGAAAACATTACATGATGCTTTGGAAGAGGCACCTTCCCTCTCCTTCTTCTTAGGGCAGGTGCCTGAAGCATGATTATCATCTGTGCCAATAGTTTCCACCTTCTGTTGCCTGTCATCTCCCTTCAGGCATAGTGCAAAGACTCCAATAGAGCAGTCTTCGCTGTGACCTCAGGCCTTTCATTTCCTGCTGTACCCATCCCTGTTCCTTGAGAGAAAAGACAGAGGAGAGTTGGTAGAAAGCAGGACTTTCATGTGTTCTGTGCAGTGTCAGCTTAACATCGACTACTGTGCCATCTCCTTCCTAATCTTCAGCCATCAGGAAGGGGAATAATGAAACAGGATCTCCCATCTAACCATCTGACAGAGTGCCTTCTATCTCATGCTAATCTTGTTTCCTACCTGGTCTCTAACCTGGTCTGTATCAATGATACAGATTCTCACATCTGGTCATGCCATACACATCCCAGTGTTTCTGAACATCTATAGGTCATCTTCCAAACCCTATTCACCATCCTTCATTTCTAATTCTCATCTTCCTCAACATTCTTTCCCCAAAGTTCCAACCAAACACCACCCATCCCTTATACTGTGCTCTCTAGAATGCCTATTCCATAAACAACAAATGTTCCTTCATCTTAAACCTTTTTCTTTTCCACAATTTGTATATTCTAACAATCACTGAAACCTGTATGCCCTCAGATTACACAGCCTCCCTGGCAGTGCTGGCTACACCTTCACTCATTCCCCTAAGTCAAGGCAAGGGGAGTAGGAATACTTCTTGTCCTTCATTGTCACTTGTAGGTTCTCTCCCTACCTCTATCACTCATTAAACTCTTTGCCTTTGAAAATAATGCTATTAATATCTACCACACCATCAAAATCCTGGTAGCTTCATCTATAGACCTTCAGGTCACTCCCCTTCCTTCCTCAACGAATTTAGTATATAGTTCACAATTTTTTTTCTCTCCTTTCCCACTCCTGCCCTCATACTATGGGTTTTCAACATACATAATGACTCTCCCTCAAATACCTCCAGGGATGGGAACCTGTGGCCCTCTAGGTCCTCAAGTACAGCCCTTTGACTGAATTCAAACTTCACACAACAAATCCTCTTAATAAAAGGATTTGTTCTGTAAAACTTGGACTCAGTCAAAAGGCCACATGTGACCTTGAGACCACAGGTTCCCCACCCCTAAAAAGCACTCTGTTCTTCAACCTACTCACATCCCATGACCTTCTATTCCACCTCAACCAAATGCAGAGATATCTTTGACCTTTCTATCATCCAAAAATCCACCACCTCCATATTCAAGAATTCCAAAATCCCCCTTATCTGATCATAAACTATTGACTTTTCACTTCCACCTGTCTTTCCATACCAAATTCTACTTTTGATTCACACTTTGATCATCAGTCTTTCAATCTTTCAGTACTCTCCCTGACCATCACCTCTATATTAGCCACTCTCTTCTCTTTTCTCTATATTGACCCTTTGGTAAATGAGTTCAACTATATAATGTCCTCTTCCTTTGAGATCCTGACCCCTTTGTATCTCTGATTCAGCCTTGCTAAACCTCAGCTTTGGATCACTCCTCCCATCTTAACACACATGCTACTGTAAAAAGGTAAAGAAAATCACGCAACTGCTCCTAAAAAGACCCACTACAAATTTATGTTCTACAACCTCAAGTTGCCCATCACTGCCACTACCAATTCACTATCTCATTTTCCACGATGGTTCTTCCAAAACTTTTCATGTTTCTTCAAACCTCCTAAGATACTCCTTCCTCAGACATCTCAGATGAGATGCCTTGCCTTGCATTTTAAAGAAAAAAAATTGAGACTATTAACCCAAAAGTCCTCCTTCTCCCTTTTTCCTCATTTCAAATAACTCAGATGCCTTCTGCCACTATTTCCTCCTTCACCTCTATATCACATGAAGTAACCTTACCGAGACCCACTCCTCCACCTACACAAATGTTCTCATTCCATTCAGTCTCATCCAAGAGATTGTTTCTTGTCATCTCCTATCTCTCACTTATTTCCAATCTCTTCCTCTCTCCTGGCTCTTTATCTACTGTCTATAAATGTGCATATTCTTTTCCCTTTCCTCCAAAAAATAAACCAAACTCTCATGTAATCCTTCCAACCTGTACTATCAACCTGTATCTTTTCTGCATTTCGTAATCAAGCTCCTCAAAAAAAAAGGTCACCTATAATAGATGCCCCCACTTTTTCTACTCTCATTCCCTTCTTAGCGTCTTACAGTCTGGCTTCCAGCCTCATCATTCACTGAAACTGCTCTCTCCAAAGATATCAATGATGTTCTAATTGACAAATCTAGTCTTTGACACTGTTAATCATCCTCTTTTCCTTGATATTCTCTTCTCTTTAGGTTTTCAGAACACTTTCTCCTGGATCTCCTGTTACGTATCAGATCACTCTTCCTTGGTCTCCTTTACTGTATTCTGTCTAATTGTTGTCCCAGAGAGTTCTGTCCTGAGCTGTCTTCTTTTCTTTCCCTATACTACTTTACTTGGTGATCTCATTACCATCTCTTTCCTGATAATTCTCAAACCAGTTGCCCTAACTTCTCTCCTGACCTCCAAACTCAGATCTCGAACTGCCTATTAAACATGTTGAACTTCATGTCCTGTAGACATCTTGGTTAGATTTATCTTGTTCTGAGAGGGAAAGTTGAGGTTCTCAACTGGCATAGTTTTACTGTCCATTTTCTCCTCTAACTCTTTCAATTTCTCCTTCACAAATTTAAATGCCATACCATTTGGTGCATATGTGTATTGTATTTATATTATTTCATTGTCTATGGTACCTTTCAGAAAGATATAGTTTCCCTCTTATCTCTTTTAATTGGATCAATTTTCTGCATTTGCATTGTCTGAGATCATGATTACCACTCCTGATTCCTTTGCTTCAGCTGAAGCATAATAGATTCTGTTCCAGCCCCTTACCTTTACTCTGTTTTTATCTCACTGCTTCAAATGTGTTTCTTGTAAACAATAGATTGTAGGATTCTGATTTTTAACTCATTTTGCTACCTGCTTCCATTTTATGGGTTAGTTCATCCCATTCACATTTATAGCTAGGATAACTAATTGTGTATTTTCCTTCATCCTATTTTTCACTTGTTTATTCCCCTCTCTTTCTTACCCTTACCCTTTCCCTCCTCATAAGTCTTTTACTTCTGATTACTGCTCTCCCCAATATACCCTCCCTTTCATCAGCATCCTCTTCTACTGTCCCCATTCCTTTTTACTTCCTTATAGTGTAAAATAGATTTCTGCATTCAAATGAATGTGTGTTATTCCCTCTTTGAGCCAATTTTGATGAAAGTTTAAACTATGCCCCCTACCTCCCCCCATCTTCCCCATTATTAGTTATTTCATGCTTCTTTTATGTGAGATAACTTACCCTATTTCTGTCACCCATCCTTCTTCCAGTGTAATCTTCTTTTTCACCCCTTTATTTTTTGGGAGCACCATCCCATCAAAGTTACCTTATATCTACACCTTCTGCCTATGTATACTCCTTCTAATTGCCTTTATAGTAGTAAAGCTCTTAAGAATTACAAATATTATCTTGTTATATAGAAATAGAAACAGTTTCACCTTACCAATTATCTTTTATCACATTATCTTTTTCTTGTTTCTTTTTTACCTTTTAATATTTCTCTTGAGTCTTGTATTTGGAGATCAAATTTTTTATTCAGCTCTGGTCTTTTTATTAGGAATGTTTGAAATTTCTCTATTTTATTAAATATCCATTTTTCCCCTGAAAGATTATGTTCAGTTTTGCTAGTAGGTGATTCTTTGTTTACTCTTAACTCCTTTGCCTTCCAGTACATCATATGAAAGCTGCCAAATCCTTTCCTGTAGACATCTTAAACTCACTATGTCCAACCTTTCCTCCTAAATTTCCCCCCTCTCATTTTTCCCATTAACAAAGAGGGCAACCATTGTCCCAGGTCCTCAGGTTCACAATCAAGATGTTATCCTCAGCTCATTATCTTTCACTGCCCCATCTCCATTTCCAATGTGTTGCCATGACTTGTCAACTTCACCTCTCCTCTTACAATACCACCACTCTGGAGGTTCAGATTTTCATCACCTCTCATGTGAAGGATTGCAATAGCCTGTTGGTAGATCTGTCTGTCTCATCTCTTACCATTTCAATCCATCCTCCATTCACGCATCAAAGTGATTTTTCTAAAGCTCAGGTCTGATTTTGGAGCTGTCTTAATAAATTCCAGTGACTATCGCCTCCAGGATTAAATACAAAATCCTCTGGTATTCAAATTCCTTGTCCCTTTGTCTTGTTCCCCACATTTCCAATGTATTCTTATATCTTACTTCCCACCAGTGCTTCTTTGCTGTTTTTAGTACCTTTCTAGTACCCTGTTGTTAAAATACTTACCTCTGAAATTGGCAAACACTACAAATCAGAGCTTGATTTATTGTGTTGCTGATTGTCTGACCTTAAGAAATCATGTCACTTTTAAAAAATCAACATTATACTTAAAAGTGTGTTTTGTGATCATTTGGTGGTGGTGGTGGTGTTTCAACAAGATATTAAACATTTACCAGAACACTCCAAGGTAAATCCCTAAACAACTCCTTTCCTATCTGAGCTACAGCACCCCCTAGAGTTCAAGGATAGTGCACACAATCTGAAAATGCTAATAGGCAACTTTGGCCATCAATAACTTTAAGGTTAGGAATTCAGGCCTATAGGTCTGAAAACACCAACTAGCCAATCCTATCATACATCTCAGGTATAGACACAGAAAGTTTAGTAGGTAATTTAAAAGACTAGAACAATATAACCTGTGACCAGACTATGATGTTGTAGAAATGGAATAAAATTGGTTACATATTTTGTTACATAATAGAACCTGTACATTTAATGGATGCTTCAGTTAACATGTTGCATATTTCAGAGTACTAGATTTTCTATTATTATTATTTTGTTACTTATACATATGTCCCTGTACGTAGCAATTATTTTATGCTTTTGACTGTTTTCTAAACTTCTACTGTTCATTTTTCTTCTCAAGATAGTACCATAAATGTTGTATAGCTAATGTTTGTTGGCAACACACTGTTTTGCTATTTATTTGTCAATATGATCATCATTATGAATACAACTAGCTAGGCCTGTGTGCGTAGTTTTTGTTAGCAGTGCATGGCTTACCACTAGCTATGTATTATTTTTTTGCTGTTTATAATTATTTACTTATGTGCTATAGGTATTCATATACCATAACCATGCATGTAAATAATATAGCCTGAATGTAACTGAAAAATACTATCAAAGAATATTTTGCATTGAGCTACATCTATAGCATACACTAGTATAAACATATTGTGGACAGTGCTGTAGAATTAATACCTGCAGTGTCGGAATATGTCATTGTAGTCAGCACAGATTTGTATTGTGATCCTTAAAATGTATATTTATAGATATCAGGGATACTCCAATTTATTTTACAATGACAGAAGAATATCTGACTGAGGAGAGATAGGCTTACCAGTCCCCTTCTGGGCATTTGAGACAACATGAGAAGTAGAAACGTGACTGGATTTTGTTCACTTATATACAGGACTCCAGGTTTTCAAAGGCTTTAGTCAAAGAGAGAGCAACAGTGAGATCTGGAGAGAGAAAGAGAGAGATCCTTGTTCAGCTAACCACTGGATTCTTTCTAAGCAACTTAATTCTTGACTATGGTATCTAAATGTGCTCATTTCAAACTCCAGGCCAGGAACAAAGAGCTTTCTGAGGGAATGAAAACCCAGTGGATCCTGCAAGCTGCAGATTCATCCCCTAAAGAGAATGAAGGCATTACAATATGAAGTGAATACAGAACCAACTGGCATAGGATTCAAGGCTGCCAGAATTAATAATCTGATGTGCTATGAAACACAATAGTGCAATCAGACAAATTAAACTGTAATACACCACCATTGATGATACTGTGCCTCTGGGTCAGGAATCAGGAAGACTTAAGTATATATCCATCCTTGGATATTTATTAGCTTTGTGACCCTGGATAAGTTACTTAACTTCCATTTGTCTCAGTTTCCTCAACTATTAATTGGAGATAATAATAGCACTACTTTGGGGTCCTTCTGAGAATCAAATCAGATAGTAAAGTACTTAGCATGGTGCTTGAAACATAGTAAGTGCCATATAAATAGCTACTATTATTTTAAAGAACATGCCAAACGTGGATACCTGGTATATTCCATGCTACTCAAGACCATCTTCCAAGCTGACATCAAACCATTAATGCTAGTTCTTTGGGTCTGACTATTTAACTAGTTCCAAATCTACCTAACTAAACTATTGTTTAAAGTACCTATTTCTTCCATCTTGTTCTCAAGAATAGCATGAGAATGATTGCCAAATATTTTTCAAAACTTAAGTAAACTACGGACAACTGACTAGGTGGTGCAGTGGGTAGAATCCGGAGTTCAAATCTGACTTCAGACACACAGCCCTGGGCAAGTCACTTAACTTTGTTGGCCTCAGTTTTCTCATCTGTAAAATAAGCTGGAGAAGGATATGGCAAATCACTCCAGTATCTAAAACCCTAATTTTGGGCATAGCTAAAAATGACTGAACAATAGCAAAGTAAACCATATCTAGAATATTCTCCTAAACTATCAACTAGAAAAATCTACCAGAAAAAAATATTCCAACATGATTTATACTTGAAACTATCTTAGCACTTTATGATCACTGTTTTCTTATATTCTGGAATTTTGCCAAGAATCAAAACCAATTTAATTGGCAAATAGTCTGCAGTTCCCATCTTCTTCCCTTCATAAAAAATTTTAAAATATATTTGCCCTGGCAAAAAATATTTGATATTTTTCCCCTTCTCCATGATCTTCCAAAGTCTGCTGACAAGTGAGTCAGCAATCAGGTTCTTAACTAGTTCCTTCAGAATTCATGGATTTAGGGTATCTAAGCCTGAACTCATCCAGGGTAGCTTAGAGTTCCCTCACCATTATATCACTTAGGTTTTTTTTAAGTTACTTGTAGTCAACTTACTATTCAGTCAAAAAAATCATTCTATTTATCAGAGAAAAGCAAGAGTTAAGAATCCTTGATTTCTTTTCCTCACATATTATCTTTGACTCAAGGGTAACTAAATGGTGCAGTGGATAGAGCAACAGTGAAGGAGTCAGGAGGACCTGAGTTCAAATCTCACCTCAGACACTTGACACTCACTAGCTGTGTGACCTTGGGCAAGTCGTTTAACCCCAATTGCCTCATCCTGGGCTATCTCCAGTCATCCTGATGACTATCTGGTCACTGGATTCAGATGACTCTTGAGGAGAAGTGAGGCTGGTGACCTGCACAGCCCTCCCTCACTCAAAACAAAGTCAAGTGCAAGTCATGTTGTTATTTCTCTGATGGCATGGTCTTCTTCAGCAACCAAGGACGAACACAACAACAACAATCTTTGACTCAGATATCCCCAGGAGAGGTTTATCCTTTTAGTCTCTCAGAAGTTACAAGTATTACCTTCCCATACAGAAATATAAATGTGTGTGTATTCATCCTTCGTTGTGGAAGAAGACCATGCCATCAGAGAAATAATGACGTGACTTGTACTTGACTTTGTTTTTGAGTGAGGGAGGGCTGTGCAGGTCACCAGTCTCACTTCTCTTCCAGAGCCATCTGAATCCAGTGACCAGACATTCATCAGGATGACTGGAGATGACCCAGGATGAAGCAATTGACTTGTCCAAGGTCACACAGCTAGTGAATATCAAGTGCCAGAGGTGAGATTTGAACTCAGGTCCTCCTGACTCCTGCACTGGTGCTCTATCCACTGCACCACCTAGCTGCACCATAGAAATATAAATAGTTTAACCTTATTGAATCCATTATGATCTATCTTTCCTGTCTACCTTTCTATGCTGCTCTTGACTCTTGTATTTGAAAATCAAATTTTCTGTTCAGCTCTGGTCTTTTCATCAGGAATATTTGAGAATCTTCTATTTCATTAAATATCCAGTTTTTTTCCTTAAGAATTATATTCTAGATATCACTAGATAGGTGATTCTTGGTTGAAATCCTAGCTCTTTACTCTCTGGAATATCAAATTCCAAGCCTTCTGATACTTTAATGAAGAAGCTGCTAAATCTTGTGTCATCCTGATTATAGCTCCACAATATTTGCCTTGTTTCTTTCTGGCTGCTTGCAGTATTTTCTACTTTACTAGGAGCTCTGAAATTTAGCTGTAATATTCCTAGGAGTCTTCATTTGAAAATTTCTTTCAGTAGGTGATTGGTAGATTCTTCCCATTTCTATTTTACCCTCTGGTTCTATGTTATCAGGACAGTTTTCTTTGATAATTTGTTGAAATATGATGTCTAGGCCCTTTTTTTATCATGATGTTCAGATAGTTCAAAATTTCTTAAATTTTCTCTCCTCAATCTATTTTGTAGGTCAGTTGTTTTCCCAATGAGATATTTCACATACTATTCTATTTCTTCCTTCTTTTTATTTTGCTTTATTGCTTCTTGATTGTCTCATGAAGTCATTGATCTTCCATTTGGCCAATTCTAATTTTTAAGGAATTATCTTCTTCAGTAAGTTTTTGCACCTCCTTTTCCATTTGGCTAATTCTACTTTTTAAGCTGCTATTTTCTTCAGTGAATTTTTTTACATCTTTTTCCACTTGTCCAATTCTGCTTTTTAATGGGATCTCTTCAGTAGATTTTTGCATCTCTTTTACCATTTGTTTTGTTCTGTTTTTTAAGGTGTTGTTTTCTTCAGCATTTTTTGTCCCTCTTTTACTAAGTTGTGACTCTTTTTCATGATTTCTTACATCATTGTCATTTTTTCCCAATTTTCTTTTGCCTCTCTGATTTGATTTTTAAGATCCTATTTGAGCTCTTGCAAGAACTGTTTTTGGGCCTAAGACCAATCACATTTTTATTTGAGCCTTTGTATATTTTGATTTAGTCATCCTCTTCTAAGCCGGTGTTTCAGTTTTCCATCAATATAGTAACTTTCTATGGTCAAATGCTTTTTGTTGTTGTTTGCTCATTTTTCCACCTATTTTTTTTACTTTGAACTTTATGTTAAAACTGGGCTCTGCTGCTGGGGTGGAGGGGGCACTGTCCCAAGATTCAAGCATTTCATACTCCTGTTTTCAGAGTTAGATTGGGAACAAGAGGAGGCTTGTAAGTTTTTTAGTTCTTCTAAGGTGGAATGTTCTAAGGAAAGGTGTGGTCACTGCTTTCCTGGCCTGTGCTTTGGTCTGAGAGTGACCACAAGTACTCTTTTCTGCCTTGGATCTGTGACCACGGTTCTTGCTTCCCTGTGGCCACAGGCTAGTGGTGCCAGTTCTCTTCATTGCCCAGAACCACATATGGGCAATACAATGTAGTCCTGCATTCAGTACCAGCATAATGTCCCTTTTAATCTCCTTCTGACCAATTGTTCAACCCATTTACCATCTGTGGCCTAAGAGTTCAGAAACCACCACCCCACTGATTCAGTTGTCCCCAAGACCCTCTGCTGACTTGCCAATATGGTCTGCATAAGACTGCACTCTACTCTCATTCCAGTAAGAAAGACCTTTCCTGCCTACTTTCTAAGTTTTCTTGGACTGGGACATTGTTTTATCCCATCCTTTTGTTGGTTCTGCCACTCCAAAATTTATTTCGAGGCATTATTTTAATGTTGTTTGGAGGGGAATTTGGGAAAGCTCAAGTGAGTCACTGCCTTTACTCCACCATCTTGGCTCACCTATAGTACTCTTAATAATATTTTTATATAACAATGGCACACATTTGTATTTATCTAGTTCTATCTTTTGTCTCATTTACATGTCTTTTGATAATTTAAGTTGGTTAGTAATGTAGTATCCCCTCTTGACTACTCCCCAATTTGTACTCAAACTCAAAAGCTGAATCCCTGGATGATAGCTGCTAGAATCCTACTAGTAACCCTGTGAATCTTCATTCCTATTTCATGAGCTCACCCCAGTTAACAATAGTCAGTAAGACACAATTAGCTCTTTGCAAAAACATTTACTAAAGAGTGCTAATTAAATCTCATGTTACAAAAGACTATGCCCCATTGCTATAAACCTGAGATACAGTCTGCCAAAAATATACATATGATCCATGGGAAGAATGAGCTCAAATTTAGAGCACAAGGAGAATAAGGGAGAGATGTGTGATGTGATAAAGGCAATTCACAGAGAGATCATAAGACTCCCTAACTATGTAAAGTATCTATGCTGGGCAACCTTCCAGGCTGGGACTTCTCCTCATACAACAAAGCATTTTTGCTGAGCAGATGTCCTTTGGACTTCCTGGACTTGATCTTCAAAAGACAGCTCTCAACTCCAATACTTCCAGCTTCAGTCTGAGCTTTACCCCTCAGCGGGAGCTATGCTTTACTCTTTCAGAAAGAGCAGAGATTCTTGGTTTAAGACTAGAAGTTGTTCCAGCTGTAACCACTTTCCCAAAGTCCATTTCATGAGACTCTCCTCATTAGTG
The DNA here is from genome assembly GCA_023548195.1 of Bettongia penicillata ogilbyi. Lineage (NCBI taxonomy): Eukaryota > Metazoa > Chordata > Mammalia > Diprotodontia > Potoroidae > Bettongia > Bettongia penicillata. The sequence continues at coordinate 6,672,118 of JAJHZJ010000525.1, read as the reverse complement.
GAGATAAATGCCTGAACTTTATAAGGGGTGGGGTGGAGCTAGTGAGAGGCAAGAGAGTTTCTATCCTTTTCTGGTCTTCTTTGGGGCTCCTCAAGCTTCATATCTTCTTTGAGCTTCAAGTCTCATTGGGTACTTCTGGCTTCCAGCTTCAAGAGGGAAAATGGAAGAGACTAATCCCACTTCAAGTTGCTGAAAGAACATGAGGGGAGCAATTTCCATCATGTCCCTATTCCCAGCTTGCTACTCTAGAGACATCAGGGAACTTCATCTTGAGTGAGAGCTAGAACTCCCTCTCATAGTTGAGAGTGCCTTCTCTCTTTATTGTCTGGTATATATTCTCCTGTGTTATACATTCTCTGATTTCTAATTTGATATGATATAGAGAAATGGTTTTATTTTCTGTAAACTGTATGTATTCATTTTGGAACTGATATTAGTTGGAAAAGAGGTAAAGTCATGGATATAGAATTTGAAGTTCCCTAAAAAAATAATGACAGCAATCAGAAATTAAATTAAACCAAATTATTCCCTATAGACTAATATTTAAGGGAATAGACTGAAATAATTCTAAACCAGTACCCCCTCTCTCAGACAAGAACAGAGTGACCTCTGACTCCAACTTTCTATTTCTTCCTTTGGCAAGAATAAAAAGTCTTCCTTGAAGAAAGGAGAAGGGGGAAAAGAAGAGTCTAGAGAGGTTGCTTTTTGTCTGGGGAGATAAGGACAGTCAAAGTTTCTAAACAAAGCTTCACCAACCAGCAAACTCATTACAATCAATTCAGAACTTCCCTAATCTTTTCCCCTTTGCATACATAAAAAGTAGCAGCCTGAACAATATTATTAAAGGAATGTATTGCCAGGAAAAGATGGGTCAGCCATGTAAGGTGAATAAGAAATATACAGAAATCTAGAAAAAAATCCCCTGTACATTGAATGGATACCTCTTTCCCTCCGTTTTTCCCACCCTCTTGGACCTGGATAAAAGATACACAAGTTGACAGTAACCAAATGAGTTGTGATAGTCATCATTGAAGGAAACTAATATTGTGCCATAACAAGCTCAATAAAGCTGTGATAAAGAATCAGAAAATATATTCAAGATCATCCAGGTCATTTTATTAAAAAGAAAGAGTGAAAAGATAGAATCATATTACATTACAGAACTCCTTTAAAGCCAATAAAATAGGTGTGGGTTTTGGGAAAGTAATACAGAACCATTGAAGATTTTTGAGCGTTGTCAGATCCATGAATCAGGAAGGTTAATCTTTACAGCAAGATGAGGGCTATACTCAGGGAAGGGACAGATGAGTAAAATAAGGCCCATAAATGTAAATGATTTCCCTGCAGTCCCACAGGTAATAGGTAACCAAGCCAAGATTCAAATCCATATCTTCAGATTCTAAATCCAATGCCCTTTCCACTATAATGTGCAAGATAATCTTTTGCTATTATTACTCTGAAAGAACACAGTTTGGAATACTCAGAGTTTCACTGTGAGTTTATCAATAAGCTCATGTCTAAACTAACATTTTCAGATGGAAAGTTTTACTATTGTTGTTCTAGACCTGAATTTCAAGAATTGAGCCCAGGTCTTCATAATTTATATGACTTAATTCCTTAGCAACCAAAACTTCCTTTTCCTTTTTCCTCCCTCTTCCTGACCCTCCTGAGTCACTTCTCTCAACTTTCTTTTTTATTATAGAGGGTTTAAAAGTTCCAGATTTTCTCTGGTTTAACATGGAAATGAATTTGAGAAAAAAGTAAGCAAAGGAAATATTTAGAAAACCTTATATTAGCAAACAGGTCAAAGGTTTTGAGTTTTGAAATGAAGAAAATAGTGGATTAGTTTCTCCTGCCCACTTCAATTCCTTCATTTGATCACCAATGCATTTCTAAATGGGCAATTATGTGATAATTCTGACACAGTAATGAATAGAAAAGGAAATACACACTTAGATTTATGTCAAAAAAATTTGTTATAAGAGATTCTTTCCACACAACTGAGGACTCAAGAATGATAGAGGTGGAAGTGGGAGGCCTTAGTCCTCCAAATATGCATCTGAATTATGGTGGTGGTGTGGCCACTATAAAGATGGCTTCTAGCTCTCTCTTTTTTTGTATAGGAAAAGTCATGTCTCTGACATGTATTGGAGATATTCTTTCCTTTCCACAGTTTTTAAAACTGATTCCGAGTACTCTAAAATATCTGTGTTTAATATATTTCTTGGTTATTGATGAGAAACAAGATGTTTTCTGTTAACTTCCACTTCCGGAACTTTGTTTTGGTATCTTTGAGTACATTAATTGGTTGAGGTGGATAATAATTCAAAAGAGAGATTAATTAAAACTTGGCTAAAAGAGTGTTATGGAGATGTTTATTTATAATGCCACATACAATGAGGTTATCTGAGACAAGATAGATATTTTATTTTATAAAATTATTACTGAGTAGAAGCCTTCTTGGCCAGATTGAAGGATTAAATCAAAAAGAAGAAGAAAGTAACACAGGATAGATACCAATATTTTGGCAAGTGCCAAGAAAATGACCTTGGTCTAATTCTTTCAATGAGTAATCAAAGATTTTATAAAAATATTTGTTTTCCTCCTTGGAATATTAACTCAGATTCTATATGGGAGGAGTAGTAAACTTCCCATACACAAGAGTCCTAACAAGAAATAGAGGCCTTTATCCTTTCTATAACTTAGCATGATTGTATATATATATACTATAGCAAACAATACTGAATCATCTATATTCTTAAAGTGAGTAAGGATAGTACTTAGTTACAAAATTCTAGAAAATAAAACCCTATCACTTATCAAAAATAAGGTGTATAACTACAAAAACCAGATTTTATGGAAAGCATTGCACAATTTAAAGCTTTATTGGCTCTGACACAGTCCAACTGCTGCAACCCTTGCATAAATACTTTAGCGAACATTCATCAAGTATATACCACTTTCTCTCCACATGATGTTCACAAGAGTTGCCCCACCTTAGGATGGCTGATGATTGGTGAGTCCGTAATTAGAGCTGCCCTATCTTGAGCAGGCTCACCTCAACTTCTGTCTCCACTTTGACTCACCCTCCTTTCTACTCCACCTCCAAACTGGTTAACGGACCCATCTTTAGCCCAACTTTCTACCCTCCTCTTCCTGAATCTCTTTATGTTTTGCCCTCTCCTATTAAAATGAAGATTCTTTGAGAGTGGAGACCATCTGGTTTTCTTGCTTTTGTATCTCTGATACATATCATAGTACCTAGAATGTAGAAAGCCTTTTGTATATGTATGTGTGTATATGTGTGTATGCACACACATAGATAGAGATAGATAGATAGATAGATAGATAGATAGATAGATAGATAGATAGATAGATAGATAGATAGATATGCATGCTCTATTTAGCTCTCTGACAGAATATGAACTCAGGCCATTCCTGGATTCTATGAAAAACTAATATATTAAATATAGACATTTTAGGGTACTCTGAATCAGTCCATGGACAAAAGTTCAACACTGACTTTTGTTTATACTCAATAGCATGTCATCATTTCTCTGATGGCATAATCCTTTTCAGCAACGAAGGACGAACACAACAACAACGGCACCATATCGTAATATCAAGAATATTGAGAAGGAATATGGAATGATATGCACACATTGCTGGTGGAGCTACAAAATTGTACCACCATTTTGGAAAGCAATTTGGAGTTATGAAAATAAAGTAACCGAAGTATCCTTACACTTTGAACCAGAGACTCCATTATTGGGCTTATACAACAAGGAAGCCATCAGTAATAAAAAAAAGTCCCCCATACTCCAAAATATTTATAACATTTTTTGTGGTAACTAAAAACTGGAAACAAAGTAGAAGCCCATTAATTGGGGAATGGATAAACAAATTATGGTCCATGAATGTAATTGAGTACTACTGGGCTGTAAGAAATGATGTGTGTGATAAATATGGAGAAACATAGAAAGTTCTATATGAATTATGAAGTAGTGAACTATGAAGTGACATAAGAAGAACCAAGTAAACAATATTCTCAGTAACCATAGCATTGTGAATGGAAAAAAATGGCACACCAAAACAAAGGTAAATATAAAAAAATTTCAAAAGATCAACACGACTTGAATAAAAAGAAGATACATCTTTCCTTCTCCTTCATAGAGGTCGGAGGTACACAAGTGTTATATTTTGAATTATTCTCTGACTTTTTCGAAGTATCAATCAGTTTTATTCATTTTTTTTCTTTCTAAAAAAATACTGTTGTATGGGATGGTTCTCTAGGATGGGGAGGAGAAGGGATACATGGGGTATGGAAAACAAGATAATAAAAACTTATTTTTAAAAGGGTTCATTTTGCTTTTGGCTGATGCCTCCCTTATTTTACCTTCCCTGTTAATCCTCCATTTTCCCTAACTTCTTTCCTTTCTATTTCCTTCTTGGGTAAAATATATTTCTGTACCCAGTTGTGTGTGTATGTGTACTCTTCCCTCCTATAATCAGTTCAGAGGAAAGTTCAAGTGCTGTCCACTCTCTGCCTCACTACCCCCTCCTTGTTGTATAAACTTCTCTTTTTTCTCCTCCTTTATGTGAGATAATTTTCCCCATTCTTCATTTCCCATTCCTCCCTTTCCTCGTGCATTCTTTTACTCCCACCTATAGATTCTTCATATTCTAATTAGACTCCAGGACACGTGGTACTGACAAAGTTCTAAGGGGGCTTCATGCATCATTTTCCCACATAAGAAAATAAAGAGCTTAAACTTTAGTCCTTTGTGATTTTTCACTCATGTTTACCTTTTTATGCCTGCCTTGGCTCCTGTGTTCCATTTTCTACTCAGCTCTGGTCTTTCCTAGAATGTTTAGGAAGTGCTCTAGTTCATGAGAAGTTCATTTTTTTCTTATAAAATTATACTGTTTTGCTGAATAGATTATTAGTTATGAGCCTAGATCCTTTACCTTCTGGAATATAATATTCTAAGCCCTCCACTTATATTAAAGTGGCTACTAAATCCTGTGTGAGCCTTATTGTGGTCTCCACAGTATTTTAATTGTTTCTGGTTGTTTGCAGTATTTTTTTCCTTCACCTGGGAGCTCTGTATTTTGGCTTTAACCTTCCAGGGAATTTTCATTTGTTTTTTTTTGTTTTTTTTCAGAAAGTTTCTGGTAGATATTACCAATTTCTACCTTGCCATCTGGTTCTAAACTTTCCAGCAATTTTTCTTTTATGATTCCTTGAAATATGATGTCTAGGTTCTTTTTTTCCCCACATGGCTTTCAAGTAATCCAATGATTTTTAAATTAGTTCTTCGACCTGCTTTCCAGATTGGTGTTTTTCCTATATTTCACATTTTTTTCATTTTGTTTCATCTTTGGGCTTTTTAAAAAATTTTCTTAATATCCCATGGAGACTTTAGCTTCCATAGAGCCAATTCTAATTTAACTACTATCCCAAAACCCATTGGTATGGGATTCTCTCCTTGTCAGTAGAGCTGAATTTCTTGCTCTGTGTGAGGGGCAGAATGGAGTTTGTGACCAGGAGAGTTCCAGCCTTCTGAGGAACTTTTCAAGACTCTTCTGGCCTCCAACTTTGACAGGGAAGATGGAAGAGACCAACTTAAAGCTGCTAAAGCAAAGATTCTGGGAAAAAATAAAAGGATCTGACAGTTGCAGGTAGCCAAGAAAATGAAAGCAATTCCATTTTGTCTATAATTTTCCTATCTCCTCTCTCTGACTTCATCTGTGAGGCAAACCCCAACCCCACCCAATACAACCTTCTTTTCTGCTGAAACAGGAAAGACAGTCTTATCTGGACAGGGTAACAAGAGATAACAGGCAGGTAGGTGTTTCAGAGGATAGAGGGCTGGTCCTGGAGTCATGAACACCTGAATTCAAATCTGACCTCAGACACTTACTAGCTGTGTGACCCTGGGCAAGTCACTTAACTCTGTTTGCCTCAGTATCTTCATCTGTAAAATAAGGTGGAGAAGGAAATGGCAAACCACTCCAGTATCTTTGCAAAAAAAAAAGTCCCAAATGGGGTCATGAAGAGTCAGATATGATTAATCAGCTAAACCACAAGAGATACCTCACCTGACAAAAGAGCCTTTCCTGTTACTAAGCCCAGTAATAGGCCCTGTTTAATCCAGAGATACCCCATACCCAATTTGCCTCCTGCCTAAATTAAAATCTATACAAGTTTTGCTACTTCAGGGAGTCTCTGCCTAAGCAGCTGGGGCTCCCCAGCTAGTGCACTCAATAAAACCTTGATATCTGTAGGTAGCAAAGCAACCAGTATATTAGTAATCAAAGTAAACAAACCATCTTGTAAAGTTCCTCCATCTTGTCCTCCTGCTTGTCTACCTCCAGATCCTTCCCCTTTTAAAGAGTAAGCACTTACTAACAGACATTGCTTCTTCCCAAACTCTGTGTTTTAATTGTGTGCCTTTCAAATAAACATGAGACAACCTGGAGCCACGTGGCAAGTCTCTCATTTTTTTTACTCTTATGTATAAAAACCCATCTTCTCCTTGATCATAATGAAAATCATAGAACCATCCTGATGACCTATACACAGCAATCTGAGTAATTATAATTTATTAACCTCATAATAAATCTGTTCTAATTTTCCTCCAACTTTGGTATCTGGATATGACCCAGCACAGTCTTCATCACATCTGTTACTCTCTAGATTTTATTCAAAGTTATGTTGACTTACTTGTCGATCAGTGTTGGGGTGGGCTGTGTTGGGAAGACAAAGCCAAATCTGCAGCTGGTTGCATTGTCTGCTCTTTGTCCTACTTGTGAATTACAGTGTACTTTCTTCCTTGGGGAGGAACTGGGATGTAATTGTCTTTGTACCATTAAGAAAGTTAAACATTAAAGCTGGCCCCACCTTGAAGTCATTGCTGATCTCCAGTGATGGGAATGGGAAACTGCTGGACATACATGAAAGAGGGTGAGAGCTATTTCATAAACAGAAAGGGAATTCATCAGGCTCTTGCATGTTCTGAAATAACAGGAAAACACTGTAATAAGCTGTGGATTGCAGTAATGCATCTTTAAAAATGAGTTCATATTGATCATAATAGGCTCTCTTTTTTTGAAGCATTAACAGTGTCAACTGGACAGGAACTAGTCCCTAACCTGCAAGTGGCCAGAGCCGAAAATAGCAGACCAGACACAAGTGAGTCAGGAATCAAACAGAAGTTTAATTTCAAAGTGAGGCAGAACTTGCAAACAAGGACACATGGCCAGAGCCCAGCCTCTAGTGGGGGGAGCCTGAGGCAATATGGGGAGATCTCAGTACTCATACCAATGACTGTTCAGTGAGCTGTAGCCCTGACAATGAGGGGTGACAGCAACGATGTGACAAGTCTGACTCATAGCAGGACTTTATAATCAGGACATGGACACTGCAGATGCTTGTCCAAGATCAGAGACCACCTGATGCTGATATGAAACAATTCTGTGATTTTGCTGGGCGTGAGATCATGCAAGTTCTGGGCACAGCTTGCCTGCTGGCCCTTGGCTCTGGAAAACAGGGTGTCTCTTAATATCTTGAGAACAGAAAAGACCCTTAGATAAATTGAGATTTAAATAATTAGTGATTATTCAAAATCTGGATTTGGTTTGATTGAAGTCTGTCCTGTGATCTAAGTGTGAACGCCTATTAGGATTATTGTGGAAAGTCAGAACTTAATGTAAAACTACATTTATTATTTGGCGTTAAAGCCTGACATCGTTGGGAAATGCATGCATCAGAGAAACCAGAGTTAAAATTCAATCTAAGAAATTCATTTTGTGTGACCTGTTATCAGCCCTAAAGCTTTCTCAAATGCTTGCTTCAGCAGAGAGCATAGCAAGTGAAGGTTTAAATTCAAACACCTTTGTGTTCTTTTTGTCATGTCATCTATATTCATTTAAAATCAAATTAGTCTTTTTCTGAAGTCATTATCCCACACCTGTGAATGTTTCCTGTTTGTCCATTAACCTGTGGGTCTGTTTGTGTTTCTCTGTTCTGAAGCCTTTGTCAGTGTTTTTGTACACATTCGTTAACCCCTTTTTTCCCCTTTACTCCCCAGAACTGGTCTAGTTTGGGGATTAGTTTAACACTTAGAATCAAGGAAGATAAGAATGACATTTCCCCAGAAAAAAAAAGTTCCTGATTTTACTGAGAAGTGGGCTAGTGACAAGACAAAGGTAAGCTTGTAAGGAAATGTTGGGAATTTTAATTGCATGTTTGGGAGTTTTGCAAATTGAAATGAAGTAGGAAATAATTGAATTGGTGTGCATTTTGAACTTAGAAATGTTGCTATAAATCATGAGAGTTCTCATTTTTATAGCAGATTCAGATTTATTATTTTATAACTAAAAAGAAGACCACCAGATCTCCCTGTTCTTGTGTCCTGTACCTTTAATTTTCAGTTTCGATTGAAATTAATTGATAGCCTTCCTGTCCTAAGCCACATGGCCCCTCAGGAAGGGCCCCTCACACAGGCCCCTCAACTAAATTTAAATGAAAATGAAAATTTACTAAAACTTTTCTCTTTGTCTAATCAGGCTAATGTGCTTTTTATTAGGTGGTACAAACTTTTTCCCCCTTCTAATCTCTCCACATGGAAAAGTAAGAAAATTTCAGGAAAAAGTATAACAGGAGGGAGAGAATTCCAATCATTTTATAATAGGTTATGCAAAAGTGCTAACCTATATGTAAGGCTAGACTCCTTTAGTTTACCCCTTTGTTAAAAAACATTTTACCCTCCAGAGAAAGCAAGTAGTTAAATTCTGAAGTCTGCTGACAGCCCGCAGTAAGACCCAGAGCTTCAGCACAAAAAGCTTAGGACAGTGCAAGAACAGAACCCAACTCTCACATAAAAAAAAAAAAACTAAGTCAACAAAAAAGGTAGAAAAATTAGTGGTTATAAAAAAGAGCTTGATTATAGAAAGTTGCCATAGTAATAGAAAAGATCAAGGCATAAATATAGAAGAGAACAAAAGTATCAAAATGGCTATATGTGAAGCCTCAAGGAAAAATGTAGTTTAGTCTCAGGCCCAAAAAGAATTCCTGGTAGAATTTAGAAAGGTTTTAAAAAGTGAATTAGAGAAATAGAAGAAAAATTGGGAAAAGAAGTGAGAGTAATGCAAGAGAATCATGAGAAAAAAAAAGAATCCATAGCATGGGAAAAGATATACAAAAATTTACCAGGAAAATAACTCCCTAAAAATAGAATTGGCCAAATGGAAAAGAAAATATAAAAGTTCACTGAAGAAAATAATTTTTTTAAAAATTAGAATTGAGCAAGTAGCAACTAATGAGACGTCAAGGTACAATAAAACAAAATCAAAAAAGTAAAAATTTAGAAGAAAATGTGAGATTTCTCATTGGAAAGAACAACTTACCTAGAAAATGGATCCCAGAGAGGTAATATATTACTGGAATACAGTAATATATTACTGGACTACCTGAAAACCATGATCAAAATTTAAAAAAAAAAGACTTGGACATCTTCCAAGAAAATACCAAAGAAAACTGTCCTGATATATGAGAACCAGGTGGCAAAATAGAAATTGAAAGAATCCAGCGATCACCACCCAAAAGATATACCTAAATTAAAACTCCCAGAAACATTATAGTCAAATTCCAGAGCTCACAGATAAATGAGAAAGTATTGCAAACAGCCAAAAAGAGTTCAAATATCATGGAGCTAGAATCAAGATTACACAGGATTTGGCAGTCCACAGGGGATTTGGAATACATTATACCAGAAGGCAAAGGAGTTAGGATTACAACCAAGAATTACCTACCCAGCAAAACTAAATATAATCTTTCTGGGGGGAAATGGATATTTAACAAAATAGAGGACTTAAAGCATTTCTAATTAAAAGATCCGAGCCGAATAAAAAATTGACCTTCACATGCAAGATTCAAGGGGAACATAAGAAGGGAGAGAGAGAGAGACAGAGACAGAGAGACAGAGACAGAAAGACACAGAGACACACAGAGAGAGAGACAGAGGGAGAGAGAACATAGTAAGGTCATACTGTTTATATTTCTATATGGCAAGACAATATTTGTAACTCTCAATAACTTTATTGCTATAAGAGCAATTAGGAGTATTTGTGGACAGAGGGTATGGATTTAAGGTGACTCTGATGGGATGATTCCCCCCCCCAAAAAAAATAAAGGGTTGAGAAAGAAAATTACTCTGAAAGAAGGAGAGGGAAGATTGAATGGGGGACATTATTCTACATAGAAGAGGCATGGAAGAGCTATTATGATGGAGGGGAACATGAGAGATGGAGGATGGCAGACAAAGCTTAAATCTTACTCTTATCAAATTGGCTTAAAGAAAGAATAACATACACACTCAGGTGGATATAGAAATCTATCTTATCCTATAAGGAAATAAAAAAGGATGGAGATAATAGAAGGGGGCTATATAAGGGAAGTTACATTGGGGAGAGCAGTGATCAGAAGCAAAAACTTGTGAAGAGGAAAACTATTGGGGGTAAAAGAGAGAGAGGAGTAAACAAGCAAAAAATAGTATGGAGAGAAATACACAGTTGGCTAATATAATTATAAATGTGAATAGGATGAACTCACCCACAAAACAGAAGCAGAGAGCAGAATCCTACAACATGTTGTTTACAAGAAACACATTTGAAGTAGAGAGATACACACATGGTAAATGTAAGGGGTTGGAGCAGAATCTATTGAAGCAAAGAAAACAGGAGGAGCAATCCTGGTCTCAAACAAATCAAAATCAAAAATTGATATAATCAAAAGAGATAAAGAAACTATATACCATAAACAATGAGGTAATATCGATACTAAACATATATGCACCAAATGGTATAGCATCTAAATTTTTGAAGAAGTTGAATGAGTTACAGGAGGAAATAGATGATGGCATAGGGGCCTCAACTTTCCTCCCTCAGAACCAGATAAATCTAATTTAAAAACCAGAAAGGAATTAAGGAGGTGAATAAAATTCTGGAAAAGTTAGATATGATAGATCCCTGGAGGAAACTGAATGGGAAGAGAAGGGAATATATACCTTTTTTCAGCAGTCCATGGAATCTACACAAAAATTGACTATGTATTAGGATATAAAAACCTCACAAGCAAATTCGGAAAAATAGAAATAGCAAACACAGCTTTTTCAGATAATAATGCAAAATAAAAATTACATTCAATAATGAGAAATGGAAAGAGAAATTTAAAATTAATTAGAAATTAAATAGTCTAATCCTAAAAAACAAGTGAATCAAAGAACAAATCATAGAAATAATCAATAATTTAATTAAAGAAAATGATAATAGTAAGACAACATACCAAAATTTATGGAGTGCAGCTAAAGTGGTACTTATGGTACTTACATCTCTAATTGCTTACACCAGTAAAATAGAGAAAAAGCTGATCAATGAACTGGGCATGCAATTAAAATAACTAGAAAAAGAACCAATTAAAAATCCCCAATCCAAATTGGAAATCCTGAAAATAAAAGGTGAGATTAATAAAATTAAAAGTAAGGAAACAATTAAACTAATAAAACTAGAAGGTGGTTTTATGAAAAAAAGCAATAAAACATAACCATTAGTTCATTTGATTTTTAAAAAGGAAAGAGGAAAACCAAATTACTAGTATCAAAAATTAAAGGGATGAATTCACCAGCAATGAAGAGAAAATTAAGACTATTGTTAGGAGCTATTTTGTCCAATTATATGCCAATGAATTTGACAATCTAAATGAAATGAATGAATATCCTAAAAAATGCAAATTACCCTGATTAACAGAAGAAATAAATGATTAAATAACCCAATCTTTGAAAAAGAAATTGAATAAATCATTAATGAACTTCCTAAGGAAAAAATCAAGACCAGATGGATTCATAAGCAAATTCTAACAAACATTTAAAGAACAAGTAATCCCAATACTACATAAACTATTTGGAAAAAGAGGTGAAGACGGAGTTCTACAAAATTCCTTTTACAACACAAATATGAGGCTGATACCCAAACTACGAAAAGCCAAAACAGAGAAAGGAAATTATAGACCAATTTCCTTAATGAATATTAATGCAAAAATTATAAATCAAGCAACAAATCTCTTCTTTGAGAAATCACAGTACATCTTCCATGTGGCCTCAATCTGTTCCTTCCAAGAGGAATCACAATCTCCTTTGGAAAGAGTGGACAAGATTTCAGAGATAATATATCCTTTCAAGTCACAATTATATAATTTAGATGCCTACATACATACAACCTATACAGGTAATAGACATGCCCTATAGTTTTTAATATGATTAATTCTTGAAAAATGTTTGTTCTTATAGTTTTTGACCTCTTAAACTACTGGGAAAACCAAACATTGACATTACCATTGCTATGAAAGAAAACTATTAGGTAATTCAATTGCTTAGACTTTTGTGGTCACAAGATTCAATCAGTTATCCCAACAGGATGACTTTAAAGGATGACACACACTCTAAATAAAGGATGAAAGTGGAAAACATGCAACAAACAAGAAAAATGGGAAAGTTCCGTAAAGAGTTTTATAACAATCTGTTGCTAAAGTCAAGTACAGTAACACTGCCATACTTGGACACTAACATCATATGATGGCACTTAAAAAAAGAAGACAGAACTCAAAGCACTAACTTGCAGTATTATCTAAGTTAAACAAATAGTTAAGTTTATTATAGGGAGATGTTTTCTTGGATAGTACAAAATGAATCAATTAAAATTCAATATTTTATTAATTTTTTTTATTTTACTTCAAAGACATTTCTCTCTCCAGTTCTTAACCACTCCTCCCAAATTATACCTCTTTACAAAGAAAAATTGCCCTTTAAAACCAATTGATGAGAGGGGCAGAGCCAAGATGGTGGAGTAGAAAGACACACATACACTAGCTCTTACCCCACAGCTCATAAAATACTAGTAAAGAAGAACTCTCAACAAATTCTAGAGCAGCAGAAGCCACAGAACAATGGAGTAGAGGAGATATCTATCCCATAGTGACCTGAAAGACCGATGGGAAAGGTCTGTCCCACCAGACTCGGAGCAGAGCCCAGCTCTCCTTGGCCACACAGCACTGGGAGGAGCAGGACCAACCAGGTTTCAGGGACAGAATCTCCAGCAGCAATGCAGATCTCTAAACTCACAGGTGCCAAAGGTCAGTGAGAGGGTCTTCTTGGCTGACCAAGGAGGGAGCAGGGTATCCCCATATCTCAGGCCTCCTCAGGTGGCAGCAGTAGAGACAGCAGTGGACAGAGCTCCCAAAGCAGGCAGTAGCCTGCAGCCATTGTTGAAAGTCTCATTGTAAACCCCCTGAAAGAACTGAGCCCTGTGTGGTGGCCCTGCCCTCACCTGAACAGTCGATCTTAATCTCACACTGAATAGCAGCCCTGCCCCTGTCTAAAGCCCCTGAGGGTTTGGAGCAGCTCATCTGAATCTCAGCCCCCAGTGCTGGCTTGGCAGAACTGGAGGCACAGTGGTTGTGGAGAGGAAACTCAGAAGTCAAGTAACTGGCTGGGAAAATGCCCAAAAAAGGGAAAAAAAATAAGACCATAGAAAGTTACTTCCTTGGTGAACAGGGGTCTTCTCCCATCCTTTTGGATGAGGAAGAGCAAGGCATCTTGTAAGGAAGTAAAGGCCTCTGCCTCCAAAGGGAACTTAAACCGGACTCAGGCAATAGAAGGCCTTAAAAAACAAATTAGCAGCTTACTAAAGGACAACTAAAAAAATACTGAGGAAAATAACAGCTTTAAAAAGAGGTTAACTCAATTGGAAAAAGAAGTCCACAAAACCAATGAAGAGAAGGAGGTTTTAAAAAGCAGAATTAGCCAAATGGAGAAGAAGGTTCAAAAGCTCACTGAACAAAATAATTCATTGAAAGAGAGAATTGAGTCCAGGGAAATGAATGACTATGAGTTAAACCAAGCAGTTAGCAAACAAAACCAAAAATTTGAAAAAATAGAAGATAATGTGAAACATCTCATTGGAAAAACAACTGACCTGAAAAATAGATCCAGGAGAAACAATTTTACAATTATGGGACTACCTGAAAGCCATGATCAAAAAAAGAACCTAGACATTATCTTCCATGAAATTATCAATGAAAACTTCCTTGATGTTCTAGAATCAGAGGGCAAAATAAATATTGAAAGAATCCACCAATCACCTCCTGAAAGAGACCTGAACAGAGAAACTCCTAGAAATATTGGGGTCAAATTTCAGAGTTCCCAGATCAAGGAGAAAATACTGTAAGCAGCTAGAAGGAAACAATTTGAGTATTGTAGAAATACAATCAGGATAACACAGGATCTAGCAGCTTCAACATTAAGGGATCAAAGGGCTTGGAATGAGATATTTCAGAGGTCAAAGGAACTGGAATTGAAACAAAGAATCACCTACCTGGCAAATCTGAGTATAATACTTCAAGGGAATAAATGATCATTCAATGATATAGAGGACTTTCAATCATTCATATTGAGGAAAAGACCAGATCTGTATGGAAAATTTGACTTCCCAAGACAAGAATCAAGAGAAGCATGAAAAGGTAAACAGGAAAGAAAAATCATAAAAGACTCTCTAAAACCAATTGGCCTAACACATCTGAGATTGTATGCAGACTTTGGCACCCAGAGTTTAATACCTTACTAAGGAGAGGTATACTTAATCGTTTTCTCTAGATCCAATATTGTTCATTACCATTAATCTGATTAGAGCTGCCCCATCACTTCAACCGCTTTTTCTCCTTGACTTCCTTCAAGATGCAATTCAAATGTCCCCCACATGAAAAGATCTTTCTGATCTCTCCAAGTTGTTAATGCAGTTCTTTCCATCTGCTCTGCATATATTGTGTAAGTACCCAATTATATATATATATATATAATATATATATATTATATATATATATATATATTATCCCCCTCCATTAAAATCTAAGCTCCTTGAAGGCAAGAATGGTTTTTTGCCTCTATTTTTATCCCCCAAACTTAGCATAGGGCCTGGCAGATGATAATCACTTAATGTTTATTGACTTAACTAAATATATTTGCCTAATATAATAACATGTCTATTGAATCAATGAGCAACATTTTGTTTATAGTCATTTATACTGCATGTGTCTATTTACTGAGTTAACTAACAATTTTTAAGTTAATGTTTTCATAAAAGAATTGATAACAGAATGCATAAAACTCACATTTTCCCTCATTGATCATAAAGCTGGAGATTTCTAATGGCTAATATAAAAATCAACTGGGTTTTCTGTGCCCATTTTAATACAGAAAACCTTTGTTGCAGGAATTATACTTTCAGATGTGATGTAGCTGAGAACCACTTCACTTATGGCAGTTCTGTTTCCAAGGTTACCAAGATCCCCATCCACAATCAATTACTACATAACATTACTGAAAAATGTTCTAAAAATAATAATAATAAATTTCCCAGCACCATGTAGTACTTTAAAATATGCAAAAAAGTTGTAAATGAGGGAAAAATGGGAGCATCCATTTTATCATCAATTACAAGCGTGTGTAGGTCAGAAAATTAAGCAAAACATTTGTGCGACTGAAATGGTTCCTTTTTCATGCCAGTATATCAATATCTTATGAATGGGGTGTCTTACATTTGTCACATTCACAGGATCACAATATTAAGGCTAGAGAGAAACTAATATCTTTTAATCTAATTCCTTCCTTTTACAAACTGAAGCTCAGCTAGATTGTGCCCTGTTCAAGGTTATATGAATTCAATTATTCAGTTGAATTGAAAACCAAGATAGCACCCCGATGTCAGAAATTTGTGTTACTGTAGTTACACAAATCTGTAATAATAGAAGTTCTTACTTATAAAACACTTGTTTTGCAAAACACATATATTATCTCACATCAGTGCTATGAGGGATTACTTACATAGAACCAGGGCCAAGAGTGAAGAAGACCTGAGTTCAAATCTGGTCTCAGATACTTTCTAGCTGTGTGACACTGGGAAAGTCACTTAACTTCTGTTTACTTCAAGATCTTCATCTACAAAATTTAAAATATTAGCACCCACTTCATAGAGTGGTTATGAGGTTACAAATGATTTGTAAAATGCTTAGCACAATGACTGATACATGGTTAAGTTCTATGTAAATGTTGATTATTACAATAAAAACACTTATGATCATCTCTATTTTACAAATGAAGAAATTGTGGCTCAGAGAAATTTTGATTTGCGTAAAAGTGAAAGTGGGATTAGGACCTAGGTTTCTCTTGTCTCCTTATATTGCAGTTTTCTAATGTGAGATATCATCATCATCATTATAATCACCATGAACATTTATATCCTTCAGAATTCACATTCAGATCTTCTTAACTTCAAGAACAACATTATATTCACTATACCACCTAGCTGCTGTCTAATATTGTGCTCCATATTTATTTATATTTATTTCAATTCTTCTTAACTTTTGGTAGTCTGGTGAATCCTGTAGACTCCTCAAAATGTTTTTTATAGTGTTTGTCTAATCACAATATTTAATTAATAATTAAAGGAAATGTTCAAGTTCAGTTACAGGTTATTAAAAAAAAAATGTTTTCTCAAAAGTAAAGATATGATATTTTCCCACCCAAGTTCACAAATCCTCTGAAATCTGTTCATGGATTCTAGGTTAAGAACCCTTACTGTGTTATAAGCTCCATTAGAGCAATGTGCTTGTCTTATCCAAACTTTTTATTTCTCCCAATGCTCCATAAGCACTTAATCAATGATTGTTGAGTGATTAAATGAATTAATATAATATTAAAAGGAAAATTCTACATTTGAACCTTTTCCTTGGTTAAAGAAGCAATTCTCAGGAAAAGAAAGTTTAAAAGAAGTTTATTAAAAACAAAGCAGAAAAACTTTAGTGGGCTGGACACTGGGACCAACTTGGGCCTACTTTTATAGATAATTTTTCAGTAGAGTATAACAATCCCGGTAGGCACAAGTTTCTAAAAAGAAATGGATTGTTGAGTCTCATCTCTTCCACCATTGCTGCATCGTAGGGCAATAAGATTAGTGGTAAGGGAGATGGAATCAAAGTACAAAGACTGGCTGATGGCTCTCCCAACAGAATGATAGTATTTACAGGTAGATAAGCAAATTTAGAAACAGTGGAATCACTAGGACTGAGTTAGTACAAATTTCAATACACAAAGCACAAAGTGAAAAACAATAAAACCCTACTAAACATTAACATGATGTACTCACCTGTGACAAAGTCTAATTTTAGCCTAAAGTAAAACTAAGGTTTTAACAAAAATAAAAAGTTGGATTGCTAGGCACCTTTGAAAGGTTTTACTTGTGAATTCAAAGTTGGATGGAATGAAAAAAACATTTTCAGAGGATTAAAAATCTTTATATTTTCTCAAATATTCTCATATATTCAATTGCTTGATAATTTTCTTAAAAGGTTTTGTTGCTTTACCACACTAACATCTTTTATTGCCTTTATTGATACACACATCAAAGAGGTGTATTTAGGGAAAATGAGAATTATGTGATATTTACTTCACTTAAGTCTTCTACTGTGAACATTCCTCTCTGCACAACAGAATTCTTGATGCCAGAATACAATTTTTACCATCTTCGTCTCCCCAATTTCAAAATAAGAACATTTGACTAAAAGGAAATTCCTTCATGTATATTATTAATGGTGTGTAAGTTGATATACTACTGCCAACAGTCCTTAAAAAGGTCTAGAAGGGTGATCTTTACAGAGAAATTTTTGAATTAATGAAAAGGCACAGTCCCTACCCTTCAGAAGATTACATTATAATGGAAAAGCCAACCTGTATAGGGAAATGCTGAAAAAAGCACCAAGGAGTGCTTTCTTCCTGAACATGACAAGTGAGTTAGGGGGGGAGTCTTGCAGCAAACTATAAAGATGGTCTGAGTGGATGACTTGTAAGGATGTAAAAATGAAGCAGGATCTGGTATCTATGGCCAGTCAGTAGATGTGGTCAGCTAATTGAGCTGGTTTGTACACCTCTGGTCATCAATCAGTTGGGTTGGACCCTACATGGGGATCACCAAATATGAGTGGCTAAACTTTCCAAAGGGCTGGGGCCTAGACTCCAGAAGATCTAGGTGTGGAGGTCACATGACCAACATGATACCAAACTAGACATTTTCTGCAATCCTCACAACCTTGTGTTGTTTACCATTTTCTGTTCTAAGTTTCTTTCCATTAGAGCTTTTAGATAACTTTTTACCTCTTGCTTCACTTCTTCTAGGTATTCATACAGTCCTTGCCCATCTTGCCTTTGTGTCTATATGGGGATAGTTACAGAATTACTCTGTCTGTCTAATGTGGATTTAGAGGCACCTCTAGATCTATAGTATTTCTTTATGATGATGAGTGTTTTCTTCAGTCTACTCAGTTTACCTGGGGTAGGTATATAGTAAACAAGAGCTTTGTAGATTTTGGGTAGGGATTATTTAGGTTATTGCACTGCTTTCCACCTTCTGGTTTTAGGTGCCCCTGAATCTTTGAGGTTCAGAGTCCTTGATCTTTAGGTTTCTCTTTGGCTTCTCAGGACAGAGTGCTAGGGACTTCAGGACCCTGGGGTGTCTCTGTGAACATGTAATTCCTAAACTGCCCTTCTTCACTCAAATCAAAGTCAACTGCAAGTCATGTCATCTTCTTGATGTCATGGCGCTCTTTGAGACAAAGGACAAACACACAACTTTGTTAGAGCCCTCCCCTCCTTTCGCTTCTGGACACAAAGTCTTGCAAATTACGTGTCTCTGCCCCACCTCTGGTCTTGCAGAAAGGCTACTAACTTGTTTGCACTGACTCTGGCTTGCTAGCTCTTTCCTATTTCTTGAGGGCTTCAGGTTGACTTTTTGTGCACTGCTGGCATTAAAGAATTTATTTACCATTGTTCCTTGCTGGACTTCTTGACCAATATTCAGTCTGGTACAACTTTCAGATTTTTGTTGGAGTGGGTATATAGGAACAGTGCTCTCTGCCTCCAGTCTAGTAACCATATTGGCCTGAAGTTGCTCACTTTTTGTTTCTAATGCCCCACATCAGGATCTCCCATTAAATACTGACCTATCTCTAACAAGATATGAAATTCAAACTGTCCAATAGTCTTTAAATAATCATTCCATATTTTCCAAATTCCCCAGTTATTTTATTTATAATTTCCCAATTATGATGATTAAAATTCTAAAGATAGTAATATATAAATTATATGATGTACTGTAATGTCCTGCAGCCATCTTTAAGTCCAACAAACAAGTCTCCATGCATTCGTCTGAAGGGCAGTTTTTCCTGAGGGCTTCATAAGTCTTTGTCTTTCCTCAAACATGTTTATCTGAGGGTCTATGTTTTTTCTTCAAGCTCCTTTTAGTAACTAACATGTCTATATAAGGAAAAGACTTTCCAGTGTCCCCCAAGTGTAATAATCAACATATGTACATAATGTATATAATCAACATAATTTAAATTAAATCAGCACAAAATAAGATTATCTTATTCAAGAACATATATATATGTGTGTGTGTGTGTGTGTGTGTAAAATGAAATTCATGGCAACATATACATTGTTCCAAAAGTCTTTTTAAGGCATTCTTGTCCTCATTGGCTTTTTGGACCACTTTTGTCAATTGAGTTAGCCTATTTTTAAAGGTGTTATTTTCTTCACCGTTTTTTGGGTCTCCTTCAGCAAGTTGTTGACTCACTTTTCAAGCTCTTCCATGGTCTGTGATCATTGCATATTTATTTTGGAGACACTGGATGCAGAAGCCTTGACATCTTCTGACAGTATGCATCTGAAAGGATGGAGGAAAATACCTGTTCACCCAAAAAGAAGCTTTCTATAGTTTTATTTTGTTCCCCTTTTTGGGCATTTTCCCAGTCAGTTATTTTTTAATCCTTTGTCAAGAGGAGAGTATACTTTGGGGACCTGTAAGTCCTCAGTTCCTCCAAGGTGGCACAATCAAGGGAGAGGAGTTTACTCCTCTTCTGGCCTGCACATTGCTCTGGGAGCAACCAAAAACTTTTCTACCCAGAATCTGAGTAGTAGAATTCTCTCTCCACAACTGTCTCCAGCTCTGCCAGCTCTGCCATGTTCCAGGACCATACTCAGGGCTGAGATTCAGATTAGAGGCTCAATTCCTCAGAGGCTTTAGGTGGAGGGCTCCAAAAGTGGATGCTGCTGTGGCTACAGTGGCTGTTGTGAGCAGGGTCAGACTATGTTCTCTTCTCATCCAAATAAAAAAGCTTTCTCATGGCCTTTGAAGCTTTCTTTGGCACTTGTGGGTTGAGGGATCTGAAAACTGCCACTACTGCTGGGGATTCTGCCCCCGAGGTCCTATTCTGGTCCTGTCTCTGCTGCACCATGCAGCCAAGACTGGGCTGGGCTCCTATAGGCTCCTTGCCCATGCAATAGACCTTTCCTGTAAGCTTTCCAGGCTACCTTGGGCTGGAAATCTCTTTCATGCTGTCATTTTGTGGCTTCTGCTGCTCTAGAATTTGTTTAGAGTCATTTTTTACAGATATTGTATGGGCTGTGAGGGAAGAGCTAGAGTAGGTGTGTCTTTCTACTCTGCCACCTTGGCTCCACCCCCCCCCAAAAGTCTTCATGTAGTTATAAGCTTTAAAACCTTCAGAAACTTAGAGACTATAAATTCAGAAAAATACAATTTGAAAGTTTAATTACTTAAATTTTTTCTAGGCTTACTTAAATTTGTAAATTTTGAACAATAAATTTTAACAAGATGAGGCCCCCTACATTTTGCATTTCATGTTCTTAAATAACATTTTCTCAAGAGGATCAGTACAGAAGGTCTTCTTGCTTGGCTACCTCAGTAACCTGATCTATCTCTATTAGACTTTTCTCATGTAGTCACATCAAAATTGTCATGTATACATCAAAACCTCATCCTTTGGATAACATTAAGATTAGTATTACAAATGCAATCCTTTCAGTCATTGAGCAGCAGTTGTATGGTTTTACAAATTTAGTTATTCATAATAGCTATTGTACATATTGCAAAAATTTAAAATAAATTTTACAAATTTAATGATTAACTAGAGATACATATAGCACAAGATGGTTATTTTGAATTTTAACAAGAAACATGTAAATATTTTAAAATTTTAAATAATGTACCTATAAAATGTTTTTGTAAGTTTGTAGTATTAAAGCTTCTGAAGTTATTAAAACTTAAAACTGTATTAAGACTCTTGGGGCACCCTGTCTACACAATTATATAGCACAAAATCAACCAAATGTATATAGTTCATATGTAACAATTCTATACATGCAAATAAAGCAATAATGTAGGTTAACATTATACATGAGCAATACAGGAAGAGGATTCAATAAATTAATAAAGTAGTCTTTATTAAGTATATACCATGATATGAAGGTGAGGAGGAAGAGCATTCCCCAACAGACAGTACAAAGGAGTGGAGACAAGTGATGTATTGCTGTGTATGAGGAACAGAAAAGTAACCAGTCTGGCCATATCATAGAACACAAAACAAGAAACGTTAGTCTATAGTTTTCTTTTCCATTTTGATTATTCTTGGTTTATGAATATGTGTTTGAAAAGATAAGATGGGAACAAGTTGTGAAGGGCTTTATAGTTTACATTACTTTAGAGGTAACAGGGAGACACTGAAGTGTTTGAACTTGAGTAACATGATCAGGTTTGTTCTTAAAGAAAATACTTTGGTAGCCATGTGGAGGATAGACTAAAGTAAGAAGCTTGAAGTAGGGAGACCATTTAGGAGCTGTCACAATGATCTGTGAACTAACAGCATGAACTAAGATAATGTCATGGTTAGTAGAGAGAAGAGGTCAGACCTAAGAAATATGAAAAGGAAAGCCAGGGCTTGACTTCCATCTGCACTATGTGCCTTCCACTTTCTGATACACTTTCTCATCGACAACCTATTGCGAAGTGGTTCAACCTCGCATCTGACCAAGGGCTTTCCATTTGACTTGTAGACCTTCCATCTTCTTATGTTCCTGCTCTGAAGGATGGAAAAGAGTATAATCATTGAGTAGTCAGACTTTCACCTCCTATTACAAGGATTCAATTTCAGTCTCCTAATGTGCCATCTGCTGTTTGATTTCCAGCTTTCAGAAGGAAGAGGAGGAGTGGAAAAGTTTTCCATCAACCTCTCCCCTTCCAGTTCATGTGGTGCTTGTCTTATGTCTGATCTTAAGCCTCTTCTAGGAAGAGGAAAAAAAGGTCTTCTACCTAATGATTAGCATATGCACACATGGTCATACCCTCCAAATCCCAGTGATTCTGAAGTCATCATCCAAACTTCATTTCTCATCCGCTACTCACAATCCCCTATTTCTATCCTTCTTAATCCTCCTACCCCAAAATCCCAACTCATCCCTTCCACTGTGCTCTACATAATGCCTGTTTCATAAGCTATCTCATGAAAATTTAGAAGTTACTGATAAGTTATTGTATTTTAAGCACTGAAATTGTAGCTGCAAAGAAAGTTTAATTGAGTATACTGGGAGGAGGAGGTTGATTATAATATTTCCCATGGAAGAGATTGGGGATCTTGTTCTCAGAAAGACATAATAGGTAATAGAAGTACCTTGTGGAGAAGGTGCTCCCAAAATTGGAGTCTGTAATTGATTCCAGATTCCTACATGTGATAAGGACATAGAGTGTTGATTTGTCTGTGTATCTAGAACCAAGTACAGTCAAAAGGCACTAGTCTGATGGGCCTGGCCTTTGGTCGACCTTTTTTGTTTCCTGACTAGCAAAAAAGATAATGCTGTAATGAAACAAACCTTAGGAATTCTCTATCTGAGGTCAACATATAGCCCACCAACATGGGTCTCTGGTCTTTGCCACTTTGTGTTAATTCTTTCCTATTTAAGGCAAAGGAGATTAAAAATGGCTATGACCCTATGAAGTTCCACAGGTCAGTACAATAAGCCACTGGAGTCTGAGAGCTAGAGTTCCCAGCAGGATTTGCTAGAAGCCAGACAGTCAAGAATAAAGTTCTGAGAAAGCCACTGAGCCCAATCCAACAGCAGAGGTGTGCATTTGGGAGTGAACTGGTAGGATGAATGCTATAGTAGAAAGTTGCATCAAGTTTAAGCTCACTCCTCCCAGGACCTGAGGTGATATAGGGGAAAATATGCCCCACTTTGGTATTTGGAGTAAGGGGAACAGTGCATGTTATCTCTCTGCAATAAATATCCTTTTATAAAAATTGACTTTCAATGGAACTGAGACACTTAATAGTGAAGGGAAATAGTAAAGGAACACACTAGAATGGAGGCTTGAGCCTGTAGAATTGAAGAGTTATCCACAATCCCTCAAGGTACCCTAGAACCATGAAGGGGGATATGTAGCAGGACTTTCTCTGAAAGAATGAAACCAGGGTATTACTAAAAATGTTTGGCATTACTGCATTCTCTTAATAGGAAACTAATTTAGAGGTTGTTTATACTGGGGCAAATCAAGAAAAATATCTTGCAAAGGTAGCAAAATCGGATTAGAACAAGTCAGAGTGGAAATGGATAGTTGAGTGTCATGAAATATTCTAAAATGTCTGAGAGTCTGGGAGTGAGCATAACCACCCCCACTACCCCCAAAGGACATGCCCATATTAGAAGAGACAAATAAGAATTACTTATAGTAATTAATAGTAATAGTAACTCTGTGACCTGAAACTTTGCTCTTAGCAGTCTTACAACAACAATTACTCAGTGATTGTAGCTATACTTATATTTGGATCTTTTCAAAATTCAAAAATTTCAAATAAATTTACAAGGGATTTCAGATCTGTAAAATAGATCCTTCTTTACTTTTAAATGAATCTTGGAGTAAGCTATAGAATGTCAGAATTGAAGAGATCATCTATTCCAACCTCCTAATTTTTTTTCACATTCTCTCATTTCATCTCAGGTTAGACACACCCTCCACTGATGAATATTAGCAACTTATTGAAATTTATGTCTTTAAGAGTTGCCCAGGGGCCACTTCAAGATCAAATGATCTGCCTATGTTTAAACAACTAGTTTGTGTCAGAGGAAGGACCTGAAATGTGGCACTGTTAACCCTCTCTATATTTTCATGACTCTGCTCTCCTAGTTCTCCTGTCTGACTGTTCCTTCTCTGTATTCTTTGCTGGGTTATCAATCATAGCATGCAATTAATAGTGGATATGACACTCAGTGTTCTTTCCTAGGGCCTTTTCTTTTTTTCTTTTTATGCTCTCTCACTTGGTGACCCCACCAGTTCTCTTGGGTCCAGTTATCATCTCTATGCAAATGACTTCAGTGAGTAAATAGCTCTAATTTCCCTCCTTAGGTCTAATCACACATCATGAACTGACTGTTGGATGTTTCAAACTAAATATACTGCAGACATCTCAGTTTCACATTTCCAAAACAGGACTCATTGGTGTCTCCCTACTCCCAAATCTACCCCTTTACAAAACTTCCCTCTTACTGTCAAGGGTACCATGATCCTTCAAATATCTAGGGTCACACCTTTGCTATAATTCTTGACTCCTCATTCTCAATAGCTCCATGTATCTAATAAGTTGTCATATCTTGTAATTTCTTTCTCCACAGCATCTCTTGTATACATACCCTTTTCTCTACTCACATGCCACAGCCCTCATTCTGGTCTTCATCACTTTTTTGTCCAGTTTATAACAATAGCCCTCTAATTGGTCTCCCTGCCTTCAATCTCTCTCTATTATAATTCATCCTTCATAGAATTACCAAAGTGACTTAGTAAAGAATAGGTCTAAAAACAAATCAACTAATATTCATTAAGCCACAGTGATCCCCCGGTACTTGTAGGATCAAACATAGACTTCTGCTTAGCATTTAAAGCTCTTCTCAACTTTTCCTATTTTTCCAGTCTTTTTACACATTCCTATCCTTCATGTACTCTTAGGATCCAGTGATACTGGGTCTACATGCCTTTCCTCATGCTGAAACTTTGTCTTCCATCTCCATGCCTTTATATGCCTGCCTCTGATGTCTGGAATTCACTACCACTTCCCTTCTACCTCAGGGATTCCTGGAATCCTTCAGCACTCAACTGCTGCCATCTGCATGAAATCTTCCTGATTTTCTAACTCTTAATGCCCTCCTTCTTAAAACTACCTTGTGTTGTATATATTTATATGTATATATATACATATATATATAAAATTTTAATCAGCTAAAATCTACTTCTCACTTTTACATTCCAACTTCCCTCTCCCCACTTGAGAACATTAAATAAACATGTGTAGTCAATCAAAACAAATTTTACATCGGCCTTGTCCAAAAAAAATTAGTCTCATTCTCCATTCTGAGTTCTTCACCTCTTTATCAAGACAGCTTGTTTCATCATTAGTTCTCCAGATTTGTGGTTAGTCATTAAACTAAGAATTTAGCACAATTGTATTCTATTTTTCTTTTGCTTTGACTAAGATAATGATTGCCACACCTGCATCTTTACTTCAGCTGAAGTGCAATAGACTCTCTTCCAACTTATTATTTTAACCATACGTGAATCTTTCTCTTTCAAGTATTTCTTGTGGATTCAAATTTCTATTCCATTCTGATATCATCTTCTGTTTTATGTTTTATTATACTTATCCTCTTTTTTACCCTATTCCCTCTTTAAAATTATATTATGATCAGAAAAAAGGTACATTTAATATTTCTGCTTTTTTGTACTTATTTATGAGAATTTTATGACCTAATGCAAAATCTATTTTTGTTGGGTCATGAACAACTGAGAAATAGGTATACTCCTTTAAATTTGGCAAGAAGGAACAATACAACCCTGTGAGTAGACACAGCGGGCTAAATGGAGATCCAGCTAGCTAGTTAACTCAGCTCCTCCTCTCCTGTCTGCCTCCCCCTCCCCTTCCTTCTCCTCTCCAAAGGAAGGTAAATTTGGATGACCAAAAGATGCCCAGTTGACTTGGGTTTTACTGGCTCCTTTCCTTTCCTTTTCTTCCCTTTCCTTTCCTTCCCTTTCCTTTCCTTTCCCAAAACCTTAAAACTACTGCACTCTGAAGCTGGCACAGGAGCGGGCCCCTGCCTAAAGGCTCTTCTGAACCCTCCTAACTTTAAAGTGATTATCAATAGTAACTGTTGCTGTTTCCCTCCCAGCCTGATGTTTTTACATTTCTTGGCCTCATTAAAGGGATCATGCCCTGACTACTTCTTTAACAGGCCTATTCAAAGAATGGGCATTACCTCACCCTCTGTGAGTGCCTGCAAAGACCTTGGTCTAAAGGGGCCAAAGTCTCCCATGCATCCTGAGTCATAGCCAGTCATCCTGATGAATATCTAGTCACTGGATTCAGATGGCTCTGGAGAAGTGAGGTTGCTGACCTGCACAGCCCTCCCTCACTCAAAACAAAATCAAGTGCAAGTCATGTCATCATTTCTCTGATGGTATAGTCTTCTTCAGCAATGAAGGAAGAACACAATTATCCAGAGGTTAGCAATATCTAATTTTTTTCATTGTTTTAAATGTTTATTTATTTATTTTTAGTTTCCAACATTCATTTCCACAAAATTTTATGTTCCAAATTTTCTCCCCATCTCTCCCTTCCCCACAAAACACCATGCATTCTGATTGCCCCTTCCCTCAATCTGTCTCCCTTATATCACACAAATCTCCTTATCCCCATCTTCTCTCTTTTCTTGTAGGGAAAGATAGATTTCTATACCCCATAACCTGTATTTCTTATTTCCCAGTTGCATGCAAGAACAATTCTCAACATTCGTTCCTAAAACTTTGAGCTCCAAGTTTTCTCCCTTCCTCCCTCTCCACCCATCCCCACTGAGAAGGCAAGCAATTCAATATAGGCTATATATGTGTAGGTTTGCAAATGACTTCCATAAATCATGTTGTGTAAACTATATTTCCCTCCATCCTATCTTGCCCCCCATTAATTCTATTCTCTCTTTTGACCTTGTCCCTTCCCAAAAGTGTTTACTTCTAATAACCCTTCTTCCCATTTGCCCTCCCTTCTATCATCCCCACACCCCATTTATCCCCTTCTCCCCTACTTTCCTGTAGTGTAAGATAGATTTTCATATCAAATTGATGTGATGAGAGTAAACTTCACTTTTTCCCTCTCACCTCCTCCCTTTTCCCCTCCAATGAAAAAGTTTTTTCTTGCCTCTTTTATAAGACTTTGCCCCATTCAATTTCTCCCTTTCTCCTTCCAATATATTCCTCTCTCACCACTTATTTTTATTTTTTTAGATATCATCCCTTCCCATTCAACTCACCCTGTGTACTCTGCCTATATGTGTGTGTGTCTGTGTGTGTGTGTGTGTGTGTGTGTATAATCCTTCCAACTACCCAAATAGTGAGAAAACATTCAAGAGTTACAAATATGATCTTTCCATGTAGGAATGTAAACAGTTCAAGTAAGTCCCTTATGATTTCTCTTTTCTGTTTACCTTTTCATGTTTCTCTTGACTCTTGTGTTTGAAAGTCAAATTTTCTATTCAGTTCTGGTCCTTTCACCAAGAATGCTTGAAAGCCCTCTATTTCATTGAATGACCATTTTTCCCCCTGAAGTATTATACTCAGTTTTGCTGGGTAGGTGATTCTTGGTTTTAATTCTATTTCCTTTGACTTCTGGAATATCATATTCCAAGTCCTTCAATCCTTTAATGTAGAAGCTGTTAAATCTTTTGTTATCCTGATTGTATTTTCACAATACTTGAATTGTATCTTTCTAGCTGCTTGCAATGTTTTCTCCTTGACCTGGGAACTCTGGCATTTGGCTACAATGTTCCTAAGAGCTTCTCTTTTCAGATACTTTTCAAGAGGTGATCGGTAGACTCTTTCAATATTTATTTTCCTTTCTGGTTCTACAATATCAGGGCAATTTTCCTTGACCATTTCATGAAAGATGATTTCTAGGCACTTTTATATCATAGCTTTCATGATAATTTTTTATTATGATTTTTAAATTGTCTCTCCTGGATCTGTTTTCCAGGTCAGTTGTTTTTCCCCTGAGATATTTCACATTGTCTTCTATTTTTTCATTCTTTGGGTTTTGTTTTGTGATGTGTTGGTTTCTCATAAAGTCATTAGCTTCTATCTGCTACATTCTAAAATTTTTAAAGAACTATTTTCTTCAGTGAGCTTTGAACCTCCTTTTCCGTTTGACTAATTCTGCTTTTTAAAGCATTCTTCTCCCCATTGGCTTTTTGGACCTCTTTTGCCAATTGAGTTCGTCTATTTTTAAAGTTGTTATTTTCTTCAGCATTTTTTGGGTCTCCTTTAGCAAGCTGTTGACTCGTTTTTCTTGATTTTCTTGCATTGCTCTCATTTCTCTTCCCAACTTTTCCTCTGCCTTTCATACTTGATTTTCAAAATCCTTTTTGAGTTCTTCCATGGCCTGAGACCATTGCATATTTATTTTGGAAGTTTTGGATGCAGAAGCCTTGACTTTTATGTCTTCCTCTAATGGTAGGCATTGTTCTTCCTGTTAACCAAGAAAGTAACCTTTTATACTCTTATTTTTCCCCTTTTTTGGGCATTTCCAAGTCACTTACTTGACATTTGAGTCCTTTATAGGTATACTCTAGGGACCCGTAAGTTCTCAGTTCCTCTTAGGTGGCACAATCAAGGGTTTACTCCTCTCCTGGCCTTTGCTCTAGTCTGGGAGCTACAGCAAACTTTTCTGTCCAGGATCTGAGAGTAGAATTCCCTCTCCCAAGCCTCCACCAGCTCTATCACATCAGCACTCTTCCTCATCCCAGGACCACCACTCAGGGCTGAGATCCATATCAGTGGCTTAATTCCCCCAGGGTCTTTAGGTGGAGAACTCCAGAAATGGACACTGCCACTTCCAACAGCTGCTGCTGGTGGGGACAGACCACATTCCCTTCTAACCCAGGTGAAAGAGCTTTCTCACTGACCTCTGAAGCTGTCTTTGGTGTTTGTGGGTTGAGCAATCTGGGAAACGCTGGGGATTCCACCCCCTAAGGCCTCCTCTGGTCCTGTCCCTGCCACACAGCCAAGGTTAGGCTGCACTCTGTTCCACACCTGGTGTGAGAGACCTTTCCTGTCAGCCTTTCAGTCGGTCTTGGGCTGGAAATCTCTTTCACTCTGTCATTTTGTGGTGTCTGCTGCTCTAGAATTGGTTTAGAGTCATTTTTTGCAGGTATTTCATGGGCTATGGGGGAGAGGTTTATTAGGTTCGTCCTTCTACTCCACCATCTTGGCTCTGCCCCAGTAATACCTAATTCTTCTAGCATTCTATCTCCTTAGCTTCTTTTTTGTTTATTTTATGGTTAGATTTATCGAAGTATGAGAGAAATAAATTCAGGCCCTCCACTGTTATAGTTTTGCTATCTCCTCCTGTAACTCATTTAATTTTTCCTTTAAGAATTTAGTTGCTATATCGTTTGGGACACATATGTTCAGTATTGATATTAATTCATTATCTATGATAACTTTTAGTAAAATATAGCTTCTCTATTTATCTTTTCTAATTAGTTCTATTTTTCACAATAGTATTCTCTATATCATAATTTGTTCAGTCATCCCTTGATTTATGACCACTCTTTCATATTACCATTCCTTGTCATCTGAAGAGGAATAAATATTTTTGTACATCTTTTGAGTTTTTTTACTTAGGACTGATGCCTCCCTTAATCTACCTTCTTCCTAACTCCCTGATTCTTTCCTTTCTCTATTTTCCTGGTGAGTGAAAGATATTTCTCTGCCCAACTGTGTGTGCATTCTTCCTTCTTTTGACCAATTCAGATGACAGTGAGATTTGTCAGACACACACCCCCACCTCATCTCTTTGTTTGTATATATGTCTATTTGTGCGCTCTGATTGTGAAAGAGAATTTTCCCTAACCTTCCTTTTCCCCCCAACTCCTGCTTCCCGATTTATTTCTCTCCCTTTCTCTTTTCATTCTTCTCTTGAGAGTATCAAGATATAACAGAACTTCTTCCAGGCCTTGTCTAAATGGACTTCTAGAGACTCTTGATGATGATAGGCTTCAGAGGGAACACATATATCATCTTCCCATCTTTAAATGTAAACAATTTATCCCTAGTTAGTCCATTATCATTGTTCATTCATATTCATCTGTTTGTTTCTCTTCCTTTATTTGAACATCAAAATTTCTCCATAATTCTGATCTTTCCATTAGGAATGCTTAGAAGTCTTTCATTTTATTAAAGATTCATTTTTTCTCCTAAAATATTATACTCAGTTTTGCAAGATAAGTTGTTCTTGACTATAAATTCATATCCATTGCCTTCTGAAACATCATATTCCAAGTTCTCTGATCTGTGATCCTTGATAGTGGTGACTGCTAAACCATATGTGATCCTGACTGACTCCTCAGAACTGTCTGCATGCAGTATTTTTTTCCTTTGGCCTGAAAACTCTGAATTTTTGACTATATTGTACCTGGGAGTTTCCTTTTTAGTATTTCTGTTAGGAAGTGATTGGTAAATTTTTCTCTTTTCATTTTATTCTTTGGTTCTAAGAAATCTGACCATTTTTCTTTTAATATTTCTTGAAATAAAATGGCATTCAGACAGACTAATGATTCTTAATATTTTTTCTCCTCAATATGTTTTCCAAGTCAACTTTTTTCACATTTTGATTTTATTTTAATATTTCTTGTTGCCTCATGAATTCACCAGTTTATATTTGATCCATTCAAATTTTTTAACAAATTTGTTCCTTGTGTAAGTTTTTATGCCTTTGCCATTTCAAATTCTTTTTCTATGTAATTCCATTGCATAGATCTCATCTCTTTTTTTTAATTTTTCTCTCAAGTGCTCTTATTCCATTTATAAAAATTAATTTAAAATTATGTTTCACCTCTTTCAGGAATTCTACTTGAATCTATGCCCAACCTGCTTTTCTCTGTATTCCTTTTAGATGTTTTGGAGTCATTTTCCTCTGCTTCTGTGTCTTATGCATCCCTGTCTCTATAAATAGTAAGGTTCTTTTTTTTGTTTGTTTGTTTGCCTATTTCTCCATTCTACTTCCCTGTCTTCAGATCTAATTTTAGGAATTGAGTTTGTCACTCTTGTGGAAGTTCTGGGCTGATCTTCTTGCTCCATTCTTGGGGACTTGAGTGTTATTTTATTTCAGGATCTCAAGGACAACTTGGGAATCTGAATGCTTTCAGTGGTATCCAAGTTGACTGATTACTGCCCCCTTGTCTAAGCTTTGCGAGGTCCTGACCTTGGTTTGTATCTGGGCAAGAATAAATTACTCCTGGGCTTTATATACAGTTCAGAGAGTGCCTACCAAGCGATGCCGTTCTCCTACACAAATTTCTTCTCACTTCACCCTAGATCTATGACACAAAACTGAGTAGTGGGTGAAAAAGCTGTCAGTTTGTACCTGTCCTTATTGTAGTGACCTGGTATGGGACTGACTGGTAGTGCCTTAGTAAGGATCTGGAACTCCCTCTTGCCTTGGTACACAGCATCTGTCAGGGCACCAGAATGCTCCACAGTCAGCATGAATAAGGCCCAACCCTGTCCCCAGTATCCACAGACCTCCTTCTCTATCTTCCTATGCTGAGCTGGGTTAAACAAATAACTCATTGTGACTTTTTCTGGATTTTGCTGCCTGAAATCAATCTGGTGCATTTTCTAGATCTGTTTAAAAGAATTTTGTGGAGGAGAGCTCAGCTGTCCTGTTTCCTACCACTTCACCATGCATAGAGGCACCACTCAGCTGGAATTCACAAGGCCTGATGACCTGTACCACTCCTTGTCTTATCCCAGCCCTTGGAGTTGGTCTAGGTTCAGTTCTGGGAAATCCTGACTTTTACTGAGGGGATTAGGCAACCTGTTCTCTTGCTCATTGTTTCTCTAATGAATCCCCAACCCAGTATCCTGCAGACAGAGCTAATTATCTGGAGGGAGTGAATCTCATCAAAATATTCTACTTTTCACCTTAGCACCAAATACTTTCCAATCAAAAAACCAAACTTGAGTTTTCTAGGACCCTCTCTCAGAGGAGAAAAGCTTTCTGACATAGGAGTTTCATCTTAATGTTAGTTACAGCCACTTCATTGGATGCCATGGCTATCATTATGCTAGTGGCTCCTGCTGCCATAACTACAGATGTAAAAACTTTGCAAAACTCCCTTGGATACTTTGATGTCTGTATACTTGTTCACTCAAAATCAGGAAAGAACAAAGAGTCAAAGTCTCAGTGTAATCTTGTCTGATTAAGTTCCTCTGCACTGGATACCTATTGGAACAGATCACAATTACACTAGGACAGAAGATTGTGTCCTCCACCATTCACTAGAAACACATATTTCTACCTGGAGATTTCTGATCAAGATGCCCCAGTTGGGAGCTGTCTCTATTAAAGAATCCCTTGAGTCATCAGTTTTTCTAGCCCAATAGCCAATGAAGGTACATTTCTTCAGCACATAGTGCCAGACCTCCCACATATCAGCAAGTTGAACCCCTGAAGCTTCCACATGATAGATCAGAAACAAATAGAGAATATCTATGCATTTAACATCCCTTAATAGATCAATTCACTCATGTTACATACATATATGTGTGTGTATGCACATCTCCCTCAGTTAGAATATAAGCTTTTTGAAGATAGAGACTGTATTCTCTCTCTCTCTCTCTCTCCTCTCTCTCTCTCTCTCCTCTCTCTCTCTCTCTCTCTCTCTCTCTCTCTCTCTCTCTCTCTCTCTCTCTCTCTCTTCTCTTTTTTTTGTATCCCCAACACTTACTTCAATGTCTGGAACGTGACAGAAGCTAATAATGCTTAATTGATTGGTAGATTCCTGATTCCCAGGTTGGCTATCTTGCCAGCCTAATTCTTTTAACAGATGAGGAAACATGGGTATAGAAAGGTCAAGTGAGTTTCCTAAGGTTACAGAGCTAGCAACCAGAAGAGCTAGGACTTGAGACTGAGTCTCTAAACTCCCAGTCTAATTACTTTACCTCTCTATACAATTATTTTTGTCTTTATATTACATTCATTTAAAAATATACCGCTCCACCCTCACCACCTTGCCAATGAGGTTTTTTTTCCTAACAAACATTTATAAAGGAAGAAAACATAGTTAAGGAAAGACAATCATCAACCACAGCTGATATGTGCAGTATTTCACACTAGTAGTTCCCATCCAATGAAGGAAGGGAGACACTTTTTCTCAAC
Organism: Bettongia penicillata ogilbyi; assembly: GCA_023548195.1. Lineage (NCBI taxonomy): Eukaryota > Metazoa > Chordata > Mammalia > Diprotodontia > Potoroidae > Bettongia > Bettongia penicillata. The sequence continues at coordinate 6,638,910 of JAJHZJ010000525.1, read as the reverse complement.
TCTTTCTGGGGCCAAGCTTGGACATTATAATTATGCAGTGTACAGTTTAATTTTACTGTTCTCTCCTTTTAAATTGCTGTGTTCATTGTATACATTGCTTTCCTGGTTCTTTTTACTTTGCATCAGTTCATAATAAGTCTTTCCATGCTTCTGAATTCTTCATCAATTCTTACAATGAAGTAGTATTGCATTATACTCATATACCATGGTTTAGACAATCTGTAGTCAAAGAGTACCTATACTTGTTCTTTGCTAGGAAACAATGAACACTTTCACACACACACACACACACACACACACACACACACACACATACGCACATGAAACTTCCGTGCTTGAGCTTTTTGGAGGTTTATACTTAGCAATGAATCCTCTGTGACTGCCTCCCTTTTAAAAGATATCATTTTGCAACTCTGATTCAAATATCTAGGGTACTTTTTTCTAATTATACAACACCATCTACACACACTCTCATCTTGCATTCATTCTACATATAATTTGTACGTACTTATGTAAATACATATTATCTCTCTGATAGAATATAAGTTCCTTTAACTTATGAACTGTTTTATTTTTGTATCCTCAGCAACTATTGCAGAGCGTAGAACATTACAGGAATTTATTTGAAGCTTGTAGATTGATTCCAAGTGTCTTTCTAAAACAAGAGGAATTGTAAAAGACATTTACTTCATTTTTGGTATAAAGGGAAATGTCCTAGTCATCTATGAAAGGGATGATAGAGCAGGATCCTTAACAGAGTCAATAAGTAAGGTAACAAAGAATTCACAGATCTGATGATTTCATTTAACGAATTTGTTTGTCTCAAAAATGTTGGGATTGCCTCCCCAAAATCTGAACATTGGTAGTGGTATTTTAATGCAGGTGAGGGGCAGGTAAAAATCCTTTTTTTTTATTATTATTATTCTGTTATCTGCTCATGAAGTTAAGAAGGAGTTTATGTTTTTGTTTTTCCCCCCAGGACACAACATCTCTGCTCATATGTCCTGATATTAGGACTAAAAACTAAGATCATGGAAAAATAATTAACCATTTCATAAATTAGGTTCATTTTGCCCTTTTCTATTGCGAAAGATAATTTATAGGTTTAAGTAATCTTTGTTGAAATTACAAGTTGACTGATTCTAGGCCTTGTATTTGTTGGGGCTTAGCATAGTACCTAGAACATGTAAGTGTTTAATAAATGCTTTTGATTTGCTGAGTAATGCTACAGTTAAAGCCTCCATTCTAATGTTTCTCCCTAATATCAGTTGTATGATTAGCACCCTAGTATCACCCAATATAAATTTTTATAAAGGGATATTTTCTGAGAGTCATAGATAAAGCAGAAATACAAACCATTTCCTCCCAAACTTGGGTGTACACCCTTTCCCCTCTACCATCTCCTTCCTTAGATAGAATAGATTCAATCTTAAATGGTATAAAAAACATTCACTCCCACCTAGTTCACTTCTAAATGCAGTATGACCAATGAACAGAGCCATTCCTTTACTTGTAGAATGTCATCTTTGTTGTGGGGGTCAATCCACTGTGGACTGGATACCTTGGGATAATGCTAATGAACCAAGATAAAGTGTCACAAACTGATTCACAGACCTCTGGTGGATCTATCAACTTTTCAAAGTTCATAAGTGTAAGATTAATTTAAGGTTAATGGTGGGTGGGGGAAAGAGTTAAAGATTTTTCCCACCCATTAATAGGCCTCAGACACCTTTTATTAATTTCTAATAAGGCACAGGGTCATGAGGGTCATTCCTTCCTGCCCTGAAAAGAGTATGTATACTCTGAGGTGAGATTTTGCTTTTGGGATTATTTTTTGGAAGAATGTTCATGTGCCAGATGAGACTCTGGGCAGAAGTTTTAAGAAGCCCGTTGGCTTTGAAAACACAGATGTTGGTGCTTCTCTCTCTGGCAATAATGTGTATATTGTCTATGATCAGATAGTCAAAAGCCCTGTCTGTTGGTCTTTATGTTTGTAATTTCTGTTTGTGTTTTCTCTGAAGTTCAGGGTGCTGACTTTTTCCCCTGAACTAAGTGAATGATATACGTACTTGATTAAAGTAAATTGTTGACCCCTCAAAAGTTGTTTTCCTTTTAGAAAAGCAGATCTAAGAATCTGTACAGCAGATGCTCTTGTGTATGCTGGGGTCCTAACTGATACAATGAGATCACAATCTAGTTGATTCCACCTCATACTCCTGTAAGAAAGAATCATATATATATATATATGTGTGTGTGTGTGTGTGTGTGTGTGTGTGTGTGTGTGTATGTATGTATGCATATATGTATATATATATACATATACATATATATATATATGTATCTATACAACAAGGAGAAAGGCAACAAGAGGACGATGTACTTATGGCTTCATGATGACTTGGAAAGGGAAAGAAAGTAGGTGGATGGTGCTGGTGTTACCCCTAAGGAAAAGCAGGGTCATACACTCGAAGTATTATGCCAGCTCAAGGTTCATTCCATTCTTGGAGTCCACAGCAACTTATTTTCCTTGATAGATACCAGAGAAGGGTTATCCAGTTGCTCCTATGATAATCTTTTGTATGATATACCAGGTCTGGCTCAACATCCAGTCAATCAAAACTCCATTTCTTCATCAAGTGGTTTATGGACTAGAAACAGTCATGCCTATATTTACAGCTTTTTGAATAATTTTTATTTTGGAAAGATACTTGTAGAAATAGCCATGCCTGCACTTACTCCAAAGTCCCCATGGAGTACTGCATTAGAAAGACTTCGTGTGAATACTCATAAGGACTGGGCTCTCATTAGCCAGACTTACTCCTCAGCACCACCACCACCACCCCATTTCATTACACATTCACGTACTGATAAAACTTATTTAAGGTGCAATTCAAAAATCCACTCTATCATCATAAATCATTTATCCTTATACCAAATGGATATTTCCACCTGAAGAACCATTTTCAAAATACTTCAGAGAGTCAAGGACATTGGAGAAATAAATATTTATTTTCTTTCATCTATAGGGATTTAGGATGTATTTGAATGAAGGCTAAAGAAAAATACACAGGAATAGTTTATTTTGTTTTTAAAGAAATTAAATAGATTTTGAACCCTCAAATACTTAGAAATCAAATTCAATGTTTTGCTCCATATCTGTTGCTTTGATGATATTTCCTTCCCCTAATTATCCTACCATTGTATTACTTTTCTTATTATTATTTTAGACATTTTATTTACATTGGAACTTTTATTCTGAAAAATTTTTCTCAAATAACTCTTCTGTTTAATAACCTCTAGAGCACTTTTATAACAATAAAACCTTCAACTTCTTTTTATAACATTACACAAACCAAGTTTAAAAATGAATCTATAACTTTTGTGCTGGTTCCAGTTTCAAGTAGAAGCAATAACCATAGGAGAAACAAACAGTTTAAAAATTGAGGGGGTTAAATTCCCAGGGCTAAATCATATTTTTTCAATGAATGAATGAAGACATTAAGCACTTCCTATCTGTAAAGCATCATAAGCACTGGAGACGCCAAAAGAAAAGCTCTGCTCCCATGGAATTCCCAATCTAATGGAGAAGATAGTCAATCAAGGAACACTTATTTAGCACCTACTATGTGCCAGCACAGTGCTAAGCATTGGGGATACAAAAAGAGGAAAATGTCAGTCCCTGTCCTCAAGGAGCTGACATATAGATTTCAGTTGCCAGTCAGATGAAAAGGTTCAGCGGTTCTTCAGGTACAGCAGCAAAGCAGATTGTAATGCATATTCTTTCAACTTATTTTCACTTATAAAATCATCTATTTCTAATTTTAAACTATTTGTCAGTGCCAAGGACTTGGATGTTAAGAATTTCTTTTCCTGGTCTTTAGTATGTCTGCTTACTGAGAAATTGGAGGCTTTAGGATATGCAGAAGCAGTTGCCAGGTCACAGTTTCTTAGGAGGTTGTTTCCCAGGGTGATGGCCATGTCCTGGAAATAGGATCAGTGATCTAGGAGACACTGGTATTCCCAAGGTTTTAGGATTATCTGCCACCAGTAGCAGGTGGTGGCAAAGAAGGCAAGCCTCTTTTCCACAAAGACGGATCCTTTTAACGATAACTGTGGGTGTCAGGCTAGATGGTGTTCTGGAAAGCACCACTATTCCTGGGGTTACTGGTTATTCTGAACTGTTGCAGGGTTAATGAAATATGAATATCTTTTCTGTACATTTATAGGCCTCCATGAGTCAACATACATTGTGTTTTCTCCTTGGAACAGAGGCTGCATCCCAGGACTGAAAGGTTAGCTTATTTATACGAGAAAGAGTTGGCCACCCTTCTGGGAATATATGGAATCAATTCTATGTCCTTTTGAACACAAACATTGTGCCATATCAATCACAGATATCTTGCTGCTTTGAACTCTGGCCCAGTCCACAGCCACAACACATCCTGTGCAGCCACAAAGAGCCCTGACACTGAATCAAAGATTATTTAGGCTCTGGTGCTAAGCCAATCAGGTTCTAAGTCATGTAGGTAATTTCTGGCAATAAGCCTATCAGTTGTTGAATCATGGCCACACCACCAATTTCTTCTTTGTTTGAAACTGGTTATAATCTGGAAAAATTGCTATAGCCTTTGGAGTCCCACCAAGGATTTTTCCCAGTCAGGACTCTGAAACGAAGGGACTCCCTTTGTGAACCCAGATGTTGGTGTTTCCTCAGTTTGGTGATATATGTAAATATTTCTATTACTCTGTTGTGCTTTATCTTTATCTGTTTCTTTAACATTGCTTTATATTGTCCTTATGTGCAAAATAAATGTTATGTTGTTTGCAATTCAAAGTAGAGAGTTATTATACTGTGCAATCTGATCCTAAAAAAATTAATTAAAGCAGCTGCCTGTATCTCCTTAATGATACAACTGTCTTTATCAAGATGTAAGAGTGAAGTAAGGTGGCAGCAGTGTTAAAACTGGCCTGGAATATGTTACCTCCTGTCCCTTTCTTTGTGTTGTTGCTTTAGCTACCATGACTTGCCTTCCTTTTAAGTGGTAGTTGGTTGGAAGCTACTGTTGTTTAAAGTGCTAGGAATGACATCTCTAATATTCACTTTAAAACATTTCTCCTGTGGTTTAGAAATTCAAAAAGTATTTTATGCAATGCTATTGATTGTTACAGGAATTACATTTTAAAAATTAGAATTGTCTGTTTCATTCATTTTTATTTTTATATTAAGTATGCCCAGACTTAAATTTATTTGTATTTTAAGACTACTTACTTTTTTATTTTAATTTTAACTTAATTTAATTAATTTTTAATTTCAGATTAAATTAAATTCCACCTAATTTAATTAATTAATTCAGTTAATTAAATTAAATTAATTAATTTTTTAATTTCAATTTTAGCTTAAGCACAGGTGTCCAGGGCAGGTAAGTAGTGCAGTGGATAGAGTATTGAGCCTAGAGTCAGGAAGACTCATCTTCATGAGTTCAAATCTGGCCTCAGACACTTACTAGCTATGTGACCTTGGGAAGTCATTTAACCCTGTTTGCCTCTATTTCTTCATCTGTAAAATGAGCTGGAGAAATAAATGGCAAACCATAAAGCCAAGAAAATGCCAAAGGCAGTCACAAAGAATGGGACACAACTGGAACGACTCTACAACAAGAAGAAGCATCCATAGAGTATGGGCCAAGCATGCAAGCAGATTTCTGAAGCCCATACTGTATGCATACCTATGAGCTTCAAATAACAGCAAACATGCTTTTCCAGGTTACAAACATATAGTATCAACACATAAAGACAAAGCATTACACTGCTAGGGATGACAGGGAGAAGGGGCAAACCAGGGTTGATTACATGTACATGACATTACATGTATTTTATAGATATTGTAGAAGTTTCACAAATACTTTGCCATTTAATTTTGTTGACAGTGGAATTCAGCAGACTACATTCAGAAGTTTATATTTTTACAGGTTCATCTTTAAAAACAGATGCACAAAAGAGTGCAGAATTATTAGAGATAAAGTATATTTTAGTAACATTAAGGAATTTCAGTTCAAAGATGAAAGCACATAATACTGTGTTCAGCAAAATAAGGATTAGCTCAATCATTTAGCTAATCACCCGATGGACTTAAATTGAACAGGCTTGGATAATAAATTCCACATTCCACAACTCTGCTCTGAAGAGAGAAATAAAAACACCACCACCATTCTGTGAAAACATGAGCCATGAGCATATCTATCACAAAAGAGGAAAAAAATAAAATCAGTACGGAATTTAAGAGGATTTCTGTATTCCAGAATCTCTATCTTTGTAAACTCATAGGAGGAAAAAGAGAGAGAATGAAAAAAAAGAGTATTCTTAAGGCATAAAAAAGGCTGCAACTAGTTCAGTTTTTTCATTCGAAATTTAACAATCTATGATGCATTGGATGTCCTGTAGTTATTCTGAACTCAACATATCCAAAACAGAATTCATTATCTTTTTCTCCAAACCCTCCCTTTTCTATCCCTGCTATATCATCCTATATCTCTCCTTCTTTTCATGGTCAAACTCCTTGAGAAATCCATCTACAATCAGTGTTTCCTCTCCTTTCACTCTCTTCTAAACCCTCAGTAGTCTTGTTTCCAGCCTTCTCATCCAATTGAATCTGCACTGTCTGAAGTTACCGACAATCTCTTGGTTAGGCAAAATCTAATAGTCCTTTCTCAGTCCTCATCCTTCCTGACTTCTGTGTACCTGTTAAATAACACTGTCAATCTTTGACACTTCTCCTCTCTAGGTTTTTGTGATACTAACCTCCTTGCGTTCATTTCTTACTCCTATCTCCACTCTACCTCAGCTACATAGATGATTATATCCTTATCTGTCCATAATCTTTCATCCTTCCATCTTTCCCTATGCCTTGTCACCCCTAACCATGTTCTTCAACCTCAACATGACTTCTAATTTCTCCACTCCTCAGTTTTTCCCAGGCCATCAATTGCAAGCTGGCTACACTCTCCTCCTTTCCTTCTCTCAGCCTCTTCTGCATTAAAGTCCCTTGCTGATAACACTTTGCCAAGACTCAACCTCGTATAACTTCCACCACTTGCAACTTCATTTATATTCACTTGAAGAAAGTCCAAACCATGCTGATGAGATCTCCTACAAATTAAGATCACATCTCAACTGGGTCCAAACTACAACAAGGCAATCAATTTATGCCTCCCACTGTCTACAACTATTTCAAACTTTTTCATCCCTTCTCAAACGACTCATGGAAAGTACCCTCCCTCCTCCTATCTTCTCAGCTGAAAACCTTGCTTCATATTTTACTAAAAAGATTGAAGCCATTCACTAAGAACTCATTCTTTTTATCATCTGTCATCCCTCAGATGACTTCCCTACTATCTCCTTCACCTCTGCCTCACATACAGAGTTGACCCTTTGCCTTGAAAAAGCAAAACCATTCACATGCACAAGTGCTCCCATTCTATTCAGCCTTCTCTAACAGATTTCCCTATCATCTTCATTCTCTCACTAATCTTCAATTTCTCCTTATCTTCTAGTTTTTTCTTTGATGCTTATAAAAATGACCACGTCACTCCCATCCTTAAAAAAACTTAACTGACCAACACCATCAGCTGTCTTTATATATCTTTCCTGTCTTTCATGGCCAAAATCTTTAAGAATCCTAATTACAATCAATGCCAACACATCGTCTCCTCTAACTCACTATAGTCTAGCTTCCAGTCTCATCATTCAACTAAAACTGAAGGGTCTCTTAATTGTCAAATCTAATACCCTTTCCCAATCGTTTAGCCCTTGACACTGTCTTCTTCAAACTTTCTACTTTCTTGTTTTTTGGGATACTGTTCTCTAGTTCTCCTTGTTGTCTGATAATTCTTTATCAACCTTCTTTGCTGGATCTTCCTTCATGTTATGCCCACTAACTATGGGTATCCCTCAGTGCTCTGTTCTGGATCTTCTTTTCCTCCTCTATAGTAGTCACTTGATTATCTCATCAACTCTCACTGGATTCAATGATCATATCTATGTTGATTTTCCAATCTACTTACTTACCCAATTCTAACCTCTCTCCAGACCTCCAGTCTCAAATCACCAAATACCTGCTGAACATCTCAAACTGGAGGTCTCACAAACATGATCAAACTCAGATAGAATTCATTATTTTACTTCCCAAGCTTTCTCATCTTTCTAGTTACTGTCTAAGGTACCACCATCCTCCCACTCATATATGTTCATTGTTATCCATGATTTGATACGTGTTCTCATCCCATACATCCAATGTGTTGCCAAGTTTTGTCATTTCTATCTTCACTCACACAGCCACCATCTTGGGGCAGACTGTCATTATCTCACACCTTGTCCATTACAAGGGTGTGCTGGCCAGACTCTCTACTTCAGGTCTCTTTCTACTACAGTCTGTCCATAGATAAATATTTATTAAGGTACTGTGATAAGTGATGGGAATACCAAAAGAGGTAAACAATAGTCCCTACTCTTGAAGAGCTCACAATCTAAAGGTGAAGACAGTCAAACAAAAAGAAAAAGCTATATTCTATATAAATAGGAAATAAAGAACCAGAGTCACTAGAAATAAGAGGGATTGGGAAAGACTTCCTGTAGTAGATGAAATTTTAGTTGGGACTTAAAGGAAGCCAAAGAAATCAGTAGACAGAGATGAAGAGGGAAAGCATTTCAGGGTTAGGGGACAGGCAGAGAAAATGTCTGGAACTAAAAAATGGAGTGTCTTGTTCTTAGAACAGCAAAGAGGTCAGCGTCACTGAATTGAAAAGTGTGTCAGGGAGTGAGGTATAATATTGGAAATGTAGGAAGGGGCTAGGTTATGAAGGACTTTGAATGCCAAATAGAGGATTTCATATTTAATTCTGGTGGTGATAGGGAGCCACTAGAATTTAGGGAATAGGGATGTCACATGTTCAGACCCCTGCTTTAGGAAAGGACAAAGTAGAATAGAGAGAGACTTGAAGTAGATTGCATGCTCTTTCAATAGTCTGAGTCTAAGGTAATGAAGGCCTGTACCATTATGGTGGCAGTGTCAGACAAAAAAATGGGACATTTTGGAGGGATGTCGTAAATGTCAAATCAATAGGTCTTGACCACAGATTAGATATGGAGGATTCAAAATGGGTTCGTTGAGAGAAGGGACCAAAATTTTCATTTCTTCTCTCTAAAAACACGATGCATGTATTTTTAAAAGGAAAAAAAGAAATGCTAGTACAATCTACAGCTAGAGTGATAAAACAATAGATTTTCATGTAGAAGACAACACAGGTCACATCTATCTTTTCTATCACACTTATACATTTAACTAACAGTTATTTATAAAGGATAAAAATAGATATGTATAATTAAACATCTATAAAATAAAATATCTTTAAAATATCTATGAAGTGTAGTAGCAAATGAAAACTTAAAAACATCACAATATCTATGAAAAACATTAGCCCATGTATGGTTATGCAACATGTAAACTAAAGTACTGGCGATTAAGATCTTAAATTTAAAAATGAGGCTTCTCTGGACAAGGGCATGATTTTACATCAAAAGCTTTTATTTCGACCATTGTACACCATAATATATTCAAAATTATTCTGATAGAAGCAGCATAAGGTACATGTACAGGGAATATCCTTAGAATCTCTTGGGCTAAATTTGAGTTAGTTCCATAGCTTGGAATAAATTTTTCAGGGAACTATTAAGGTGTGCTCATTCATAGCAAGTATATCTATTTGAAACAAACATAAATTTATCTGCATATATCTAATTTCCTTTCCTATAGATATAGACAATAAACATCTACCCACATAAATGGTGCAGCAACTCCTCAATGTAGTATTGATATGTTAAGAAATGTGTCTAAACCTCAGGCCATCTCATTTTGCTGGGGCAATATTGATGAAACATTCTGGCATGCCTTGTACTTCACTTCCTAAAGGAAAAGGAAAACATTTAGGAAGAAGAATACTTTTAGGATCCTCTCTGAATATTTATTACAGCTTTCATTATTTCACATGCATTAAATTTTCTTCTGTGTTGTTAACTAACATTCACTAAAATACAAGGGAGGAGAATCAAGATTTTCATATAAAAAACTAGCCTAGAGTTATATCTAATTGAATCTACTTTTAGTAAGTACAACACTAGAGCAGTAATCTCCAAAGAGGGAGAGATATGCACCCCAGAGTTTTCTTAAGATGATCCATGAGGGTGCAGGAAGAAAATACAGAGGAGGCATCTTCCTACTCTCACCACTAACATTTTCTGATAGAAGCAGCTCTCACTGGTGGGCTATAGCAGCATCATTGAGTGTGATAACAGCTGGCTCCTCTATCCTTCCTTCATCACACCCTCTCTCCAAGTACTGGAAAGTTGTAGTGGCAAAGGGGACTGATTCAGGCTAAGTGATATAGTGATATAGATAGTGATATCCACCATATCAGACAGATATAACAGGTGGAAGTAACAAAGTTGGAGGTAGTAACATGGATAAAGAGGTAGAGGAGCACATGAATGGCCCTGGGAGCAGCCTAGCCAAATCAAGGGGACCCAGTGGATTAGTGGAAGATGATAATCAATCAGAAGCATTTATTAGTCACCTACTATATGACAGAGACCATATTAGGTGCAAAGATGCAAAGAGATAAGTGAAACAGGTTATACACTCTCTAGGAATTTAGCACCTTCCCCAAGTCTTGAGGGACTAAGGAGATAATTTCTTGGAGTAGGGAGTTAATGATCCTAGTTGTGCAGGATATGAGATCTCTCCCTATAACAATGTTTGCTGGTACTCTCAAAACCTGAGAGCAGGTATTGCTCTGAGTCAACTCCTTGATCTCTTTCCACCCACAAGATCTCATACTCTCTTATCCCTAAATGTTAAACAACCAAGAATGAAAATTTCTTCCCCATAAGGAATGTCCCTAGAAGCATGCATATTATTTTATAAATATAAAAAAATAGCTAGAGGATAATTTGAGAAGGAGGAAGGTACTACCAGCCATGAGATTAGGAAGAGCTTCATGTAGGTTTGGGCTGACCTAAACTTTGAAGGAAAGTAGAGATTCTAAAAGGTGGACATGAGAAGGGATCATATTAAAGGCATGATGAAAGGCAGTACAAAGACAGAAATGGGAGATGGAGTATATAAAGAACAGTAATAATGTCAGCTTGATAGAATTGAAGAGTATATGAAAGAAAGTTGTGTGTAATAAGGCTGTAAAGTAAGTTGGGGCCAGATTATAAAAGACTGTAAATGCTAGACAGGATGCAACAATGGAAAAATTTTAGAAGAAGAGAACTATGACTGGGAAAATTATTCTGAAAGAATACCTCTAACTAGGATGGATATGAAGATATCAAAAAAAGCAGCAAATTAAGTTGGAAAATCGTAGGAGACAGATTTTAGTGTTCACAGCTTTGCAGGTAACCATAGAACAGGTTTGTTCTGTGGCAGGAAAAAAAGAGTGAGATACTGAGTTTTCATCTCCTAAACAGATCTCAGTCCTCCAAGTTGACTTTCTCCCAGCTCTTCATAATTCCTTCTATAATTCCAACAAACGTGGTTGCTGAATGAGACTAGAGATCCTATAGATGCAACAAAAGAAAATGAAAGTGTTAATGGCTAATGGTACAGATAAGATTCCCTTGAGAAGAGTCTCCAATGTGATCTTTGATGTAGCCAGTCATCCAGAACCACACAGAAGGACTCAGGTCATGTTCTGAAAGGCCTGACAAAAAATTTAACTCCCGTGGCAATGTCATTAGGATAAAGAGCTAAACTTGCAAAATTTAGATATTCCTTGTAAAAGAGGAAGATAACACTTTAGCACAGAAATTCTTAACCATTTTTATCATGGACCCCTTTAGCAGCATGGTGAAGCCTTTGAACCCTTTCTAAGAATATTTTAATGCATTAAAAATGCATAGGATTACAAAGGAAACCTATTATGTTGAAATACAGGATTAGAATTCCTGCTCTTGACCTAGCTCAGACATCTCAAGATCCAAAATTCAAGAAAATGAGATGATCCAAGTTGAAAATGTTTCAACAAAATTCTGTGAAGCTGAAGAAAACATTTGTAATCTAAGCCATAATGAGATATATACAAAAATTTTACAAAGGAAGAGTTTCAAGATTGTAGCAAAAGAAAAGAAACTTTCAAAACTTTCTAAAGAAAAGTTTAAGGAATTATGGTTGCCTTACTATTTATGGGTGAATTAAAGAGGTGAACATTGAACAAGGCCAAGAAAAGCTTATAAACAAACCGTAAGTCAATTGTTCCACCATGGTTACTGTAATATGCTTACTTTGCTATTTCATACAATAGTTGACATAAATGAAAGTGGCTTATTTCAATCAATCATTCTCTTTGGCCTAGAACCAATCTGATATCCCTAACCAAGTGAAATGCTGCCCCCACTGTGCTTCCCATTGTCCAAGAGAAATATCCAAGTGTTTCACTTAGTTCCCAGTGCTTTTCTATAGAAAACCAAATGCTATTGATTAACAAGATGTGACAGGAGCAAGATATGATTAACATCTGTATTCACTTTGGAAAACTAAATTACAAATATTCATAAAAATCAAAAATAAGAAATAAAATTTTCTTACTATTTAACATAAATATTAATACTAATGCCTTCACTAAGTTCATTGCATCAGAAAACCACTGTCTTGTATGACATTTGGCATATCTTGAGAAAAGACTGGAAGTTTCACAAAATGAACATTGGTCTCCTCACTGCTTTCACTTTTGATATATTGTGATATATTACTGCATCACAAATGTTAAACCAAGACTCTCAAATTGCCATCACTAAAAATATTAATATTGCTGTAGTGAAAGAATACTTTAGTGACAGCAAAAGGGATTTTGAATCAGCTATAAATACAAATTTCTTTGAAAAACTATTTCATGGGGGCTGAGCCAAGATGGCAGAGTAACAGCATGCACTTTCTAGAGCACTCCCGCCAAACCCAGCCAAATACCTGCAAAAAAAAGGCTCTAAACAAATTCTGGAGTGCAGAACCCACAGAATGATACAGTGAAGCAAATATCCAGCCTAAGACAGCCTGGAAGGTTACTGAGAAGTGCCTATCACACCCCGCAGGCAGCAGGACACAGTCCAACATGGGCCACACTGGCACAGACAGGAACTGAGCAGGCCTTGGGGGGACTGAATCTCTCACCCCTGTGGTGGTTTCCAACTTCATGACCCCAAAACACCGAGGACAAATTGGAAGGTCAGTGGAAAAAGCCTTGGGATAAGTGCAGGTGAGTGGAGTGGTCCAGCCCCAGTCCCAGGGTGGCAGAGGGGGAGGGGACAGATGGTAGCCACAGCAGCAGTAGGGGCAGAGACAGCAACTATTTCTGGAGCTTTGTGTCCACAGATTGTGGGGGGATAGAGAGGCTGAGGGTACACCCCCATCCCTACTAGATGCAGAGAACTACCTTGACAAAGAGCTCAAAAGTCAAGTAAATGCCTGGGGAAATGAGCAAAAATCAGAAAAAGAATTAGACTATAGAAACTTACTTTGGTAACAAGGAAGATCAAAGCATGCAAACAAAAGAAAACAAAGTCAAAGATCCTCCATCCAAAGCCTCCAAGAAAAATATGAATTAGTCTCAGGTCATAGAAAAGCTCAAAAAAGATTTTGAAAATCAAGTAGGAGAAATAGAGCAAAAATTGGGAAGAGAAATGAGAGTGATGCAAGAAAATCATGAAAAATGAGTCAACTGCTTCCTAAAGGAGAACCAGAAAAATGCTGAAGAAAATAACATTTTAAAAAACAGACTAACCCAAATGGCAAGAGACCAAAAAAGCCAATGAGAAGAAGAATGCCCCATAAAGCAGAATTGGCCAGATGGAAAAGGAGATCCAAAAGCTCACTGAAGAAAATAACTCCTTAAAGATTAGAATGGAGCAGACAGAAGCTAATGACTTTATGAACAATCAAGAAATTATACAACAAAACCAAAGGAATGAAAAAATAGCAGACAATGTGAAATATTTCATTGGAAAAACAACTGATCTGGAAAATAGATCCAAGAGAGACAATTTAAAAATTATGGGACTACCTGAATGCCATGATCAAAAAAAGAGCCTAGACATCATCTTTCATAAAATTATCAAGGAAGACTGCTTTGATATTCTAGAACAAGAAGGTAAAATAAATATTGAAAGAATCCACCAATCACCACCTGGAAAAGCTTAGAAAAGAAAAACTCTAGGAATATTGTAGCCAAATTCCAGAGTTCCTAGGTCAAGGAGAAAATATTACAAGCATCCAGAAATAAACAATTCAAGTATTGTGGAAATGCAATCAAGATAACACAGGGTTAAGCAGCTTCTACACTAAGGGATTGAAGGGCTTAGAATATGATATTCCAGAGGTCAAAGAAGATAGGATTAAAACCAAGAATCACCTACCCAGCAAAACTGAATATACTACTTCAGGGGAGAAAATGGAATTTCAATGAAATAGAGGACTTCCAAGCATTCTTGTTGAAAAGACCAGAGCTGAATGTAAAATTTGACTTTCAGACACAAGAATCAAGAAAAGCATAAAAAGGTAAGCAGGAAAGAGAAATCATAATGGACTTACTAAAGTTGAACTGTCTACATTCCTACATGGAAAGATAATATGTGTAACTCTTGAGACTTTTCTCAGTATTTGGATAGTTGGAGGCATTATATAATATAGAGAGAGAGAGCACAAGGTGAGTTGGAACAGGAAGGAATGATATCTAAAAAAATAAAATTAAGGGATGAGAGAAAAATATATTGGGAGGAGAAAGGGAGAAATAGAATGGGGCAAATTATCTCTCATAAAAGTGGCAAGAAAAAGCTTTTTCAATGGAGGGGAAAAGGGATGAGGTGAGAAGGAAAAAGTGAAGATTACTCTATACATTTGACTTAAGGAGAGAATAACATACACACTCAATTTGGTGTGATAATCTATCTTACAATACAGGAAAGTGGGGGAGAAGGGGAGAAGTGGGGTATTGGGGAATAATAGAAGGGAGGGCAAATGAGAGGAGGGGGTAATTAGGAATAAATACTTTTGGGGGAGGGGCAAGGTCAAAAGAGAAAATAGAATAAATGGGGGCAGAATAGAATGGAGGAAAACATGGCTATTCTTTCACAGCATGACTTTTATGGAAGTCTTTTGCATAACTACATATATGTAGTCTATATTGAATTGCTTGCCTTCTCAGTGAGAATGGGTGGGGAGGGAGGAAGGGAGAGAAAGTTTTAAAAACAAATGTTAAAAACTGTTTTTACATGTGACTGGGAGCACAGGTAATAGGATATAGAAATCTATCTTGCCCTACAAGAACATAGAGGAGATGGGGATTAGGGAAGGGAGGGGGTGTGATGAAAAGGAGGGCATATTGGAGAAAGGGGTAATCAAAATGCATGGTTTCTTGGGGTGGGGGAAGGGGAGAAATGGAGAGAAAATTTGGAAGTCAATATATTGTGAAAGTGCATGTTGAAAACTAAATAATAATAAACTAAAACTAAATAAAAATAAAATAAATTTTAAAAAGAAAAACTATTTGATTTTCTCATCTTAATTCCTATTTTGTGTGTGCTTTAAAATATATACTATGTATGAGTATGATAGAAACTGGCATGTGATAAGCAAATAAGCAGATATTAGAAGTGAGATATCAAAATTTTTTTATTGATACAGGTATGATCAAAGGTATGCCAACTGGTTTAGAGAGCTAAATATGATCATCAGGCTAGATTTTAGTGTCTCCTGGATTAGGCTACAAAAGTATTTGACAAATATCAAGTTTAAACTTAGCCTATATTATTTAATAATTAATGAATTATTACAATGAATGTTAAAATCTTATTTTAATATAAGTACTATTTTATAAGAAATGTCAGTTTTATAAAATAAAAATATCTAGTTAAGATTTGAATGATGTTTACAAATATTTTGCTGATTTTTTTTGTATTTTATATCTTTAATAAGAAGGGTAAAAAAGCATACAGGCACATTTTGTTTTATCATCATTCAAGTGATGGAATATTTTTTTGCCAGTTAATTTCTCCAGATC